>OY293413.1:83877699-84347655 GCA_958502065.1 Chrysolina americana
TTTAGCGAAGTAAGTTATAATCGGGTTTTGCGAGTTTTAAAAATGCTCGATTCCAGTGGTTTGTTATTATTCTCAAATGAAATACACGTTTTCAACTTTTGATTTGTTGATTTTGGTTGAACTAGAGACAACTCCATGAAACGATTATTGCCATGTAACTTTGTACCTGAGTATGCGATATCCCTAATGTCCAGCGTGACTTTAGCCGGAAAAAAAATGTAACTTTCATTTGAGAATGTTTCCTTTGTTCAACATAAATGAGTGTTGTTTTAAACAAGATACTTCTCAAACAATCCTCGTATCACAAATTCCTGTTCCTGCAATTTATCGCATCCAGAAAACCAGAAAGCGAAAGCGCTGAAAAACGTAACAACAGTTGTGTTTGTTTCCATTTCCCTGTCATCAGCAGAATTAAATTGTCCGGAATTTTATCGCTCATTCTCACAATGGATGCGTAATAACCAGTTGTTGAAGATTTATTGCACTTTCCAGTTTCCAATTGAACGGAATGATTATGGTGTGGTTGTAGAATTACGGACAGCTCGAAAGTAAACCAATATTATGGTCGTTTCGGCCAAGCATATCATAAAAGTGAACCAGAAAGCAACAAATGCAGTTTGAATTTCGGGACAATGAGTTGGAGAACAAGCATTTATTTTTCAAAATCATGTTAGTAAGGCGGATTTATAGTTCCATCGACATTTGATATCGTCCTCCTGCCATCAATCGCTCAATTTATAGAATTCTTAATTCTTAGCTGATGACAGCTGGTTAACGGAAAAAACAATTTTAAACAAAAACAATATCAAAGATGCACAGTGATATAATACAAAGAGACTGGACTAGATAATATACAAACTAGTTCTATATATCAATGGAGTCACTATGGTCTTCCCTGGGCAGATGCTGGGAAAAACTTGTTTGCTCTGTTGAAACAGCTTTGAAATTAATACTGAAAACAAGACTTTCGAGAGAATTCTACACACTTTGTTGAAATTGAAAATATAGTCAACTACAAATCGATTGCAAAGACCAAGAATGGTTGACAATCCATCACTTCATCCTCAAATATTCCAATGGAACTGCTCCTGTACCATAAATATTTCAAGGCAAAGAAAGTAAGTCACAAAAACAATATCTTCCAGCCGTCATCAGAGTCATCGACGTCAATAAACCCGCTGACACTAAGAACAGTTATGAAACAATGCAGACTGTTGAAGAAAACTCAGATTAATGTACCTGGGGGTTTCATGACTTGTGGGGAAAGGAAACGTTATTGATATTATTCGTTTCACTAATTTTTTTTTCTAGTCTTCTTCTATTTATGAAAAATACTTTGTGTTGGATGGAAGAGAACTGACCTAATGCATCTGTTTACAAACGTCTCATGAAGACAATAAAACACTAGTGTCTCATAACTTTTTCAGTCATATTGAACTGATATGTCAGGTTATTAGGAATTGATTGGCGTCTGTTTCTCTGTTTTCTCATCCAAATCGCTATTTTTCTATAGCATAACCTCCTTGTCACACATCAGCTGTGGATAATAGTATATTATACATCAAGGGACAGAAATGCAAGATTTTTCACAAGGCCTAGAGATACAAAGCACTGAGGGTAAAATAGCATTCTGTCCTGAGGTGTATAATAGGTAAAAAATTTTACGCGAAAACACAAAAATCTAGAAAGAATAAAAATTTGGTCAGTAGTTTGTGGAATTCGTAATATGCATCTTGTTGACAACTCATGGTGACAGCAAATAACAAACTGAAATTTGTGACAACAGCTTTGAACATTTGTTAACGGTGATGGAACAAGAAATCGAGAAAGAAGCTCAAGAAATTGTTAATACTGCTTCTGCAGTGATTCTTAACTTGCTACCAGTGAAATCTGTATGATGCAGCTTATAATCCCTTCCGAAAAGAAAGTGCAGAGCTATACGGAAAATGTAATGTTGGTCTACTTTAAGTTTCTACAAAATACAAATCGTTTACTATATGGGCGCAGTACTCTATGATACGATCCTGTTTCCTATTGTATGATAACACTGATATGATATTAGCAAGTACCGCAGATTATTGCAGATTTTGAAAAGAAATTCACAAGGATACCAGGCAAAAAAAATCAGTCTTTGAAAGAGCCTAAATTGAAACTTTCTTTTGTCAACAGCAGAAGATAACGAGTATTTATTTAAACATTAAAGTAAGATAACCATAGCTACTAATTTGCAATTTTGACAGAAATTTTTTAAATTTTCTAGGTTGCTCTTAACTTTGGAATTGCGGATGCATTACGTTCAGATGAAACGATAAAAGTAATACTTGATTAAATTGAAGATTTTACCATCATCTAGAGGATGCATTCGGTAAAATTCCGTTAACTAATAGCCACGAGGTATCAACATAATTTTTTAACTTACTTAGTTTGAGCTAATTTCGGAGATATGGGCCTATTTTTGAGTGATGAATGGCATTTTTTAGGACACATTTCTACCGCGAAAAAACACTCAAAATTCTTCATTCTTTATGATCCTAATTGACCTGTTTCACACACTTTATATATTGAAAAGCTACTTTTTATGAAAAAAACTCATCCTTCTTTTATGATCACATAACCTACAAATCTAGGCAAAATGGTTAGTGAATTTTATTCATGTCAAGCTGGTTTCTGGAAAAAAAGTAAGTAAATATTTTCCTTTCCATGTTGAAATTAAATGCATGGGAAAGTTGGCTGTGCAAATATGCAAAGTTCAAAGTTACCAACTTGACATAAATAAATTCACTAAACATTTTACATACATGTGTTGTTTTGATGTTTTTAAAAGAAGATTGAATTTTTGGATAAACAATGCCGTTTTTAATAAAAAATAGTGCAAAACGGTTGAATTAGGGTGTGTACATTGTGTTAGTTTAAAGAAGGAAGAATTTTGAGTGTTTTTCTACGGTAGAAATGTGTCCTGAAAAATGCCATTCATCACTCAAAAATAGGCCCATATCTCCGAAATTAGTTGATTCCGCCAAAAATTTCATTTGGATTTTTTGTTCAGGAGGCCAAACTACGTAAGTTCCAAAAATTGTGTTGATAGCTCGTGGCTATTAGTTAACGGAATTTTACCATGCACTCTGTCGAATTGGAGCCTCTGGAGACACCATACATCCTATTTTACAGAAAATCATATACTCCTGATTCGACTAACATCTCCAGAAGTTTTTCTTCAATTATTTCCAACTCCTCAAATGTGGTGTTGCAGATATTTCCGGGTTTCCCTGTAGCTGCAAAAGCGAATGCGCCACAGTATTCAATTTTATAATTACTGGTAGTGAAGGAACAATACATTTTATTGGATTATATCGGGAGTATGTGAAACTTCGCCCTTCCAATGTCAACCATTGCCGGTTGTTTAAAATTTTATAAAAAAGGAAAATGCACTCCTCAACCAGCAAGCAAAAACACTTTTGGAAAGACACCAAGCATGGTTGCTACCTACTTGGGATTATCAGATCCGCTGAGGTACACTGGTCAATCTCTACGCAGCGATCTTCTGCGACTTTACTCGCAGACTCTGGAGCTGACATCACCATCGTAAAACGACACAGAGGCTGGAAATTTACCGTTGTAGCCGAGGGATACATTTAAGATTCAGTTCAAAATAAAACAGATATTGCACGCCAGGTCCTCCAAGGTGTAAGTTCCAGCATGTGCGTCGATCAAAAAACTATAAATGTCACGAAATCCTAGGAAAAATTAGGTATTGTGTGATTTTCCAGCTAATATCAATTTTAGTAGTTGAAGGGGCAAGTGGAAGAAGGAGTTATGTTACAAATATGTGTTTGCGAGAAAAATTGGTATTAGTAAAGTTAGCGTCCTTGATGTTTAATGTAACAGCCCCTTCTACCACTGTGTATCTGCTGAGATATGAAGAACGGGACAAGTTACATATGCACAGAATACCTTCTTCCTTGACATAACCGAATATTTTCAGAAAATGTTACTTGACCCCTTCTTCCACTTGTCCCTTCAATTGTTCTTCTGTTTCATTTATTGTAAATGTAAATGAATAAGTTCTTTAGTTTATATTTATACTACTACTATTATAATTGTCAAATAATAATATAAACTCCCTTGATGAAAAATATGTCACATTATCTCCCTAGGGAATAACACACCACTTCTGCCCCTCTTTTTTCTCGGAGAAACTAACTTCTCCCGCCGGCGTTAAAAATCTCATATTGCATTTCGTGTCTTATCAGCATAATAAATACTCAAGAAAAGCAGATGTTATGAACTTTTTCTAATTTGAAGATCAATGTGACATAAGTGATTTGGATGAAACAAACAGACGTCAAGATGACTTATAAGACACTAGTGATTTATTTACTTGTAAACAGAAGCAAGATGACTTTATAAATGCCATCTGGGATAAACTATTGAATAATTTGTATAGTTACCATCTTAACAGTAGTACCATTCCGTATGGGTTAGGACTAAGAATTTTTTTCTTCAAGTAAATTAATGCTTTTGAAGAAAATTTCGCTTGTGCGGGAATAAAACTGCTTGCGGATATAAGGTGAATCACGCACGTTTGTAGAAAAAAAGTTACGAAATTGAAGTTATTCATTACAGTACCTAATCTTAAAAAAAACGGATTATGAAAATCAAAGAAGTTCTTGTTTGGGTGATAATCGTGCCTCCCACTCATATTCTTACCATCAGGTTAGTAGAAGTACTATGTAACTGTCTTAATTATGCAGCCGTCTAGACAGCTCACGACACACACTATAATAAAAAAGTTATTCCATGTGGTATTAAATCAGATATTTTGATAGATTAGTGGAGTTTTGTTTATAATGTGCAGGATCGAGTAGGCCATTAGGGATTACTGGGAGATGGATCATATTTAATGCACTCTGAAAAGGTGTGGCTTACCTATAATGCTATACTCACTGTAGAAGTGTCAGACTGATCCTATTAGGAACATCAGATAGATGTTTAGATATCAGCACGATTAATACGTATTCGTTTTTATAACTATCGATATATCGAGTCGTCTCTGGCCAGCTCACTGTTGTCGAATGAAGTTTGATCGTGAACATTTACATTTCCATTTGTTCTCTCGCTGGCTTCTACTGTTTTCAAATCGTTCGGTTTCAATTCGTATGCGCTATGAAACAGTTGATCAAATTCGCATACGAAACGATTTGAAAACAGCACCCCTGGGTCTGAAGTAAGAAGGTACGACCCCTTATCTGCGGCTGCAGCAGTGTTTCTTGACCTCTTCAAGTCTTCTGACTGCGTAGGTCATGAAATTCTTGTGCAGAAGCTGTTCCGTTAGGGTTATTAGGGTACAGTTTAGGAATGGTTCAGATCATATCCTACAGACAAGAACCAAAGAATATTTTTGGTTAAAAATACTTCTGAGAAGGAAAGGATTGTACTGCCCTGCAGGGGTCTCTTCTACGATTTTCAAAATTCCGGATTTTCTTTGACCAGTACCTATTGACCAGCTCTGCCAAATACTCCTTCCTAAATCCAGTTCTTAATATTTCCCTGCGCTTTTGAATGATCAGATGTTTCGGAAGTATTTTGTTCACTAATAAACATTGACGGTTGGTGTATTGAAATACCACTTTTCCACCACCCCCGCCACAAAGAGGCAGTTGGTGTATTGAAATACCACTTAATTTGTGTTAAAGAAGAATAATTCATGATTTCATTGCAACTGATATTTTTGAATAAAAGACTTGCTCCAATGAAATTAGTGTGGACTAACCAGAACTAAATTTTTAATCGCAAAGATGCATTAAAAATAAACTATTGAATTAAAAAAAATTGCATTGTCGGTGGCTTGAACCCACGACTTCTCGTCTACTATGCCAATATAGCTGGCCATACACACAGAGTTCGATCTGTCGGTTTTAACCGCCACGGATTAGTCTGCCGGTTTTATCTGCCATGTATTGTTGTTGTTAAAAATTGTTAAACTGCGTGACACTGTCCGCAAAACTGCAGATTGAACCGGGGATCTAACCGTATCTGTGGAATTTTGACTTGACGAAAATTTTGTGCAGGAAAGTGACATAAAAATGTTTATATGAAGTACTGGTGTGAGGAAGCGGCGCTGTAAATGGGTGAAAAGTTATTTACTTGAGAAACAAAAATTTAGCCATACTCCATTATTAAAAGAGCTAAGAGAAAATGACCCTGGCGAATTCAAGAATTATTTGTACAGACATACGACCTGTTACTAGGTTTAGTAAGAGAGTCTCTCACAAAACAAGGTACTCAAATGAGAGAAGCAATTACTCCAGAGGAACGCTTAACGGCTTCTCTCCGTTTCCTTGCCACAGAAAGATCGTACGAAGATTTTAAATATTCTTTGGGAATATCTGCACAGGCACTGGGATATCTAATTCCAGAAACATGTGCCGTTATTTTTAATACATTAAAAGCAGATTATATGAAGGTGAGAAAAAGCATATTTAATTTATGAGCAGAGTGGCGCAGATAAAATTCATAATTTTCAAGAAACCGGCGAAGAAACCGGCGATAACTTGTTCTTCAAATGTCTGTTCGTGTAGTATTTGCTTTTGATTTTCCATAAAGCCAGATGCTCTCGATATATTTCTATGAACTTCGTTTGAAAATTTTTGGAACAAACGACACTTTCATCCGACGATATAATTCATAACCTTGACACCATACATTTTATATAAAACTGCCCTGCACGAAACACATAAAATCAAAACCGCGTATTAATTGACAGCAACAGTTTTCCCTTCGGCCTGGACTGACAGACAATTCTGTGCCGGCTAGATCTGGCGCGTGTAATATCCACTAACTGAAAGATTAATCTGCCAGTATGAACCGCGCCGTTCCAAACCTGCGGATCAACCTCTGCGTGTATGGCCAGCTAATGCTATACCATCTGAGCCATCCAGACTCTCATTAAAATATGTTTGATAAATATTATATCAATACTACGAGTCTCAATTATTCGGGTGTTTTGGTAGCAAACTTTCCAGTATATTATTTGTACTCTTTGTAATTTCAGGTGGTGTATTTTCACACTCTGATTCTGACAATCAACTACGTCAAGGCTAATGTTATTATTGCTAACCAGTGTGAGAATATTATTCTTATACAAGAGAGGGAATGTAAATACATTTGAATTGCATGGGGGCAGAGGTGTTGCAGAATATTTCTTCAATCTCAAAAGAGATAATTCCAGCATTCTGTAATCAAATTTCATTTCAGAATTAGCAAATTCTGTGATGATCGTGGAGAAAAAGCCTTATCACACTGTATCCGATCTCTTGGTAGAGGTGCAAAGGGTGTGTATACACATTTGCTGCTGAACCTTTTGCATTTCATGCATTTTTTCAACGTTTTCTTTACAAAATTTCGCCCCTTCAAAATCCAAAACGTTTCCCTCAATAAAATCAAAGTTGTTTGTACTCCTGTGTGGCAATTTCTAATAAGATATTGTTCTATAAGTTATCTGACTATATCATTTTTGTATGGAGGAACTATGGTATATTTGAAGTCCAAATTCGTCAACAAAAACTTGAGTGTTTCTTATAAAGGAAAATGATTTCTACCGAAATTCTCCTGCTGAACCATTCTGAGAAGATGATTTTCAGCTTTAAAATTTTTATTAGATTCCAGTTCACCACTATTGTTAATATTACCCTTGCAATTCAAATAAAAAATATCCAAGCAATCATTCATATTATTTTATAATAGTTCGAGAAATAGTTGAATTCCCTAGTTGAGCACAACTCCTGACACACCAAATTGAAGACTACCGATTTCCTTTTTTCTTAATTGACTTCCTCCTCATTACCAATCATCTCGCTGCTTGGCCAACTATCTAATTCTTTCATTAACCAGTCTGGACCTCTCCACCACTACTTCTCAAAATATTGCTGTTGCAACCCCTAGAGACAATATCTGCAGGATTCAAGTCACCTGGTATATGATGACATTCACTTATTTTACTGCAAGACCTCAATTCCTTCACTCAATTTCTCAGAAAAGTATTACAGTTCTCCTTTGTTTTAAGCCATGCTAATGCTACCATTAGTTCGTTGAAATGTACGACCTCTGAGATCCAGAATCTAAGAGAACACGAATAACCTTTTTCTTATCATTATTGAAAAGTTGTATAGCAAGAATTTGCAATAAAATTTGAGAAGTATTGTTGCTGGTCAAACTCTGCTCTACTTTTCTCTCATTTTCTCCATAACTATAGTGTTTTCTTGTGCAATCAAACATCTTATAAAGTCGATGTCATCGATTTTCTTGAATTATCCCCAGAATCCTAACCAATTTTTGACGTCTCCATCAAATTTCTTCAGTTCCAGCTTTGGTAGCCGGAACTTCCTTTTATTCGTATCACAAGAGAAAATATACGATGAATTTGAAGATAAAAAATTTTGGGAAAAATTGCAGTTTAGGGTAGTTACCCCAGATTGGAAGAATTTTTTGGGGGGTTATTTCGAGGTCCCTTAACACAAATCTGAAGTCAAAAAGCCTCGCTCCCACTTACTTTTTGATTTACGATCCATCAAATGTCACAAAAAGGGTATTTTCAAAATCAAATTTCTTCCATAAAAAGCAACTAATTTGCCTTTGCTTCAGCACAATCCAGACACATTAATTTACGTTCACGAGTTTTTGACACAGTTTGTAGTAATTCCAACTTTGAATTGAAAATATAAGAACACAATCTAACCAAACCTAACTAACCTACAAAGTTGAAAATACCGCGAACTGTGATAAAAATACGTGAATCAATATGTCTAGATTGTGCTGATATGAAGAAAGGCAAATTGGGTTCTTTTTATGGACGAAATTTGATTTTGAAAATACTCTTTTTGTGACATTTGATGGGTCGTAAATGAAAAAGTAAGTGGGAGCGGATTTATGTTTAGGGACCTCGAAATAACCCCCAAAAAAAATTTCGTCATAATCGGGGTTACTACCCTAAACTGTAATTTTACATCTGGAATGGCAGCGAATAATCTTTCCCTATAAATTCCACCCTGTTAAACTCCTCAACATTTTCTTGACTGAGCTTTGTATTGAATAGAGCTTGTTCATTGTTTTCATCAATTCTGTAAAAAGCCTACCTTTCTCTTGTAAAACCTTGAGTAGCTCGATAATGACTTCTTTATCAGGATTTTCAGTTGACAAAACGTCTTTCTGCGTGAGTTCCGTCAACATGCTTTCTTAATAATTGGTCTCTTTTGATCTGATAGATTTCCATTTCCACTGTCACGGTCGCCAAATATTGAAACTGGATTGCTTGATTCGAAGAAATCTATGTCTTATAATGAATTTCAGTAGAACTTTATCTTTTTTTCATATATTCACATTTTGATCTGTTTACATTCAATTCAGAAAACATTTATGTAACCATGGAACCAACCTAAATGTGCCTACTCACTGTACAATACGAAAGAAATCTTATCAAAATTTCACGTTTTCAAAAGAAATTTTTTCTGTTATGATTGCATCAAATTTGAAAAACTCATTATTGCTAAACAGATGATGTAATTCTTTTTCATTAACGACTACATCCTGTTGAATGAAGCACGATTTAGAGTAAACTAATTTATTTTGTTTTGTAAAAAACGAGAGTCCCAACAGAGAGAGAGAGAGAGAGAGAGTATGCATAAAAACAGAACGTAGGTGTAAACGAAACATCTATACCGCGTTTACATGTGGAACTTAAAACGACTACATGTGACACATCCACCAATTCAATGTTTCATCATTATTTTATATTATTTTTCATTACTGAAGTATAGAATCAATAGCTTTCTTTCATTCAAAATATGGAAGGTTGAGCTGAATTCAAGATTATACAATGATATATCGAAATTTTACCGAAACAAGATAAAGCAAACTTACATAAAAAGCGTTTCATTTTAGGTCTAATAAAACATGTGTCAGTCAAGAAGATGGCCGTGCCTACCAAGTATCCGTTTTTCTTTTGTTCGGAATCAGTGAAATCTAGGGGTGCGACACCAGGAGGGTTTTTATCGCATATTGTGTTACGAATGAGAATGGAAATGGGTCTGTCACGAGCATTATAATCTGCTATCACGTCTCCAGTAGAACGCCCCTTCTGAATTCTAATGAGCGATTCACTATTCTGATCGATAATGAAGTTACACAAATGAACCAATATAATCGAGTTGATACGATGACTTTATGTACCTACACAGGGTGTTGAGGAGCCTTCTGGCGATTCCTCTCTTGTGTTCATTCTGTGTGCAGAGTTTGGCACGATGAAATACATCGAAAACGATCTGATATTTACATGAAATCAATAAATTGTCGAAATTACAGAATAAAAAGTTTACTGTCTTCTATCTTAGAAAAATTATTGTCCGTGGCAAAAAGTGACCTAGAGTCATCTCCTTCCCTTACAAAAAAAATATAGGACATTGATAATAGACGAGATAATTTTATGACAACCGAAAGCTCATTCCTTGGTAACAGCTCGAACCCGAAGGCTGAGGGCTTGAGAAATTGAGAAATTTTTCAAAAAATCATGAGTCATTTTTCAATGCATGAAGAATATTCGCCAGAAGTATTTTCATCCCATAGCAATTTGTCAACTTCAGACAAATTTAACGAAACTAAACTGGACTCACGTTTATTTGGATCTGCTTGTAGTTTCTTCCTGATTGCATCGCGGGCATCTCGATCTGGGGTGGTATTCCGTGTACCATAGAATTCTATAGTCGACAGAATAAGTGAGATGACATTATGGTTGAATTCATGGGAGAGAAAGAGACATAAGTATCGACTATAGAATTCTATGGTACACGGAATACCACCACTGGTTTGAATACTGTATTGTTAAACGGGTCAATCATAATATTATAATCTTCATAGTACTTTTCTTGCAAAAATATTCTATCTGCCATGGGATTTATGAACAAAATGTATTTCTCGTTAGGAATTCATTATGGCCAAAGTTGTTTCAAAGCTCAAAAGTTACACTCTTGAACATAAAAAGGAATCACCGAGAAGAAAGCCTGATAGCGATATTTGATTGCGAACTGGAAATGCCGAGGGTGTTTAAGATGCTTGATTTGTATATAATTTCATTTAACTTTGATGTGTCCAGATTTGCCATCTATTAAATCAGATTCCACACAGAAACCTGTTGTCAACATCATAGAAGAAATCAAGTATACGAATGACACAACCCGAATACACTGTTAACCCCACAGGCCAGTCGTTAAAGTTTGGGCCGTATATCTCGTAGTACTTCTTTTCTGGCTTAGTAGATATTCTGTGAATGAGGCTGCAGTTGTTTGATACACTCTTTGGTCTGTCTCATTCCTGGTGAACTGTTCCACCATTCTTTAGATTTCTGTTAGGTCCATGATTTGGCGTTTGTTTTTAGTACAGCTTTTGCCATACCGCAGAAAGGTTCTGGGCCATCAAGGGGTTAGAGAATCATCCTCTTCATTATCTCTATACTGATACCCAGGCTAGGGTCAGTCTGTTCTGACTGCCCAGCATTTTGGGGCTTCAATGCAATCCCAAACAAGTTTGGAGATAATTTACATTGAATTGACTGCTTTTATCGTAGCTTGGCTGTTTGAGTAAATGACAATGGTTTTTGAGCAATTCGTGTGGACATTTCCGCGTTGATGAGAGGTCTCTCCTTCCAGGCATCCCTTTCTGTTATACTTATCTTTATAGTTTTGTCAAAGCTATATCTTCGAAGTATGCCATCTGATGGCATTCTTATAACCGGGTTGTTTTCCAACTCTTCGTATATCTTGTTGTAGTCTCTACCGCGTATGTTGCTTGTGGGTGCTTGTTCTCTAAGCAACACGCTCATGACTGACCTGGCTTTGCCTTGAATGTGTATGTGAAGCGGGGGTAGGTAGAGCAAGACCTCTTGTGCGGCTGTTGGGGTGGTTCACATTGCCCCGGTGGCACTCACATGCTTGTCTTTGCCAATGCTCCGAGTCGTCGAATCACTCCTACCTGCTTGGTCTTTGGCCACCATACCACGGACCCATACATATCACGGGTCTGATAACTCTAGCATAGAGCCATGTAGTCATTTTTGGTTGTAGCCCCCAATTTTTTCCACACATTCTCATGCACAGATTGAAGGCTACTGTACTTTTTTCTATAACTTTTTGCAGGTGTTGATTCCATGTTAACTTATGATCGAAGATTACTCCTAATTATTTTACCTCTTGGTCAAATGAAATTTCTATCCCGTTTAGTACAGATGACCTAAGTCCTTCCATTACTTTTTTTCGTGTAAACATAACTATTGTGGTTTCATGAGGGTTCACTGTCAGTTCCCCCTCTTTACACCACCTGTCGTGTAAAGATTTCTGCCCTTCAGGTTCCCCTTTCAAGGCATGTCTAGACACAAATCTCTATAGCATATACTTCTGCTTGGAAGATGGGGTTTTGAGAGCCTGAAATTTGATCCTATAACGCCCACTCCAACCCCTTCGTCCATCTTGGATCCATTTGTGAACCATACTGAGGTATCCATTGCCAAACTCCGCTGAGATGATCCGGTAGATGAAATTCATTACTTCTTTCATTAGTTGGATAAAAGAACTATTTGAAGACGATACAGATCTCAAAATGGATTGATTTCAGTGACAAATAGTGATTTAAGTGTATGATCATTCAACAGGGCCCCTGTTGGCTTATAGGCACTGCACTGTCTTGCGAGGACTTGGAAATTTTGGTCTCACTGAAAATTCACAAAATATTTCCATATATCTCCGATGGATTTCTATGTAGAAAAGTACAGAGAAGTCAATAGGTATTTCAATTAACACTTGGACAATTGAGTGTTGATACCTCGTCACGAAATATTCAGCAGCAATGCTGGTAGTAGGTAGCACAAGAACGAATGAGTGAAAACTCCTACCTGTCAAATGAAATCCATTGTTTCGTTCCAGATATCACATCAGAAATGTTTCTAATTTAGGAAAGTCGTGTTTTACTCCTTTGTTTCAAGTCGTCATGGCGGGTGTAGCCAATCAGATGCGAGCGCGACATTGTATTGTCATCGCAATGAAAGGGACCCTCGTATTGTTCGGCTCCCTTTTGTGAGGCGGATTATTCCGACGCTTTTTAATTTTATTTTAATGGAGCTTCGGGCGCGCAAAACGACATCTCTCTGATTGGAATGTGTTTTGTGTCGAAACATGGCCCCTGAGGAGCACGAAAAATTATTTTCCTTCAATTAGCATTCAGAGTGACATCATCGCCTTTTCATCATCTCAATTTGAATCTCATTGGAATTCCATTTGGATCGGTGAACGATTCGCCAGTATATTCGGTCAATTTTGTAACAATTGCTTATGCTAATTTTGTTAAAAACTTTTCGTACAATACGCGCCCGGTGTGCTGGTGCTGGGAGGAATTTCAATTGAGAGTAGGTACATTTTCGGCTGCGGATTGTTTATTTGTGAACGTGATGAAAATGTTCGTCGATCGTATGAAATTTCACAGATCTGTTGAAATAGTATCGGCATATATCTAGCATACTCAATATGTTTGGTTGATAGTTCATGTATTCTGTTGACCAGTACAATATCATTTCAAAAAATAAATAGAAAGATAGAAAGATAAATAATAAGTATGCTTTATTGTCTGAAGAAAAATCTTATTGACATAGTCTAAATCAAGTGTTAACTACATAACAACAAGAATAAAAGAACACGAAAGAGACTTAAAGAAAAGAGATAGTTTTAAAAATCCCACTTCTCTTGTTGATCATGTTCATAAAACCAATCATGTTTTCGACTTTGAGAACACAAAAGTTGTGGGCAATCAGAGATATCTTTTCAAACGCACATTTCAGGAGATATGGTTAACATCGTGAAAAATAATTCGGTCAACTACAGAAAGGATACTGAAAATCTAAACAGTGCCTATCTCAATTTAATCCACCATTCAAAAGAAATGAGTCGCACCGTTTGAGTTTTTGTGCCCATCGGACAATACACCCAATTCGGTTCAGTATTCGTTCGAATACAAATGAAATCGTGGGGAGAAAATTTACAAAATCCAATTTTAATTCAGTGTCTAGTCATATATATTTTAGTATTTTCGTTTTATGCTGTGACGTATTGTGACGAGAAAAAACCAAATCATTCATGTAAGTCTACCAAAAAAAACACTGTTTTCGGAATTTGAACTGGTATCAAAATTTCAAATATTATTATTTTAACTATAAACGTTAACACGTTCTTGACTCTTATTGAATTTTTATTGTTGATGGCAAAATATATTGTAGAAACGTTGGCTTATTGAAAAATAGCTTTTTTTCTATAGAGACCTAACCCCAACAACACCTTGTTAACATAAATACAGAAGGTCAAAACATTACCATACATGACTGTGAAATAACTATATGCAGAAAGTTTTTATTTGGGAAGCAGTTAGGTTAGTGAGTATATTTTCCAATGTGATTTTTGTAATATTGATCACGCCTATTATTATAGAGGAGTCTTGATGAAGAAAATAAACATTTTCGAAAGCTTGACTAAAAAAACGAATTTTCATTGAATTGGCCAAACCTAACTGCTTCCCAAATGAAAACTTTCTGCATATAAATATAAATATAGAAATACGTACAAAAATATATAACATACATACTATAAATTATTCTATCAATCAAAGTGAAGCACAATTTGTAAAAACAAAGAAATAAATAAAATATAATACATCACATTCATTAAATACATATAAATACATGACAAGACAATTGCAATAATTCAATAATACCTTAAAAATATTAAAAAATATCATCGTAAAATTCTTCCAGACTATAATAGGTTTTATTAATAAGAAAATTTGGATAATCACGTGATATTTCAATATGACTGGGTAGTGATCAGATATTTTGCAACCATTGTATGTAAAAGAGTCTTTGACAAGTGTGGAAGAGGAGATGGGCAAACCAAGTTCATTAGACTGACGAGTTGAATACATTGAGTTTTTCTTGAATTTATCTTTATATTTATTGATCAGGCAAATAGTTTCCAGAATAAAGATCGAAATTAATGTCAGTAATTTTTGTTCTGCAAATTGTCTTTCCAAAGGTATCGAATTGCTCTCTTTCTCAAAAAAAAACTGCCTGAAGATGGGATTTACTACATAGGTACTAACAGAATGGAATTCCATATCTTGAATGTGATTCCACTAACGAGTGGTATACTGTTTTGACGGCGTTTATCCCTAGTTCTCTCACTACAGATGACAATTTGATATTGAGATTTTTGATGTGATCCCAAAATCTCAATTTACAATCTATCAGCACCCCCAGAAACTTGGATTGTGTCTGATGTTCGATTATCTATCTCATCTTCATTCAGATGTATTGTTACGTTTTTGCTAAATAATAATGCCGAGCACACTACTAAACTGTTTATTTTCTAACTTCACTAAAAACATACTACTTCACTGACTAATTAAACACTTAGATCTATACAACAATACTCAACTAAATATTCCAAACACTTCCATACTTCTTTAAAAACTGCTTATCACTTCTTCATAATCTTCTTAATCATCACTTCCCAGTGAAATTTCGCGTTTATATACGTATTCAAGTATAACCAGAATCTTCGCGATGCGACGGTTATCCCGAATATTCATTACCGGCAATTATCTGCCTTTTTCCAGGAAACCATATCGACGATACGCGTGCGAGTCGATTCAGCGGCGAAGCTAGGGGGATTTTTATCAATCTCGTAACAGTATGATCGCATCAAGAACTTATTATGCTAGTCTTTGAAATATTCAAAGATAGTTATTTATTTTTTTTTGTCAAGACATAAAGGTACTTTTTTGTAAGTCGTTTTCATTTAAGCTGTGCCATAATATTGTGGTGTCATCCGCGAATGAAGTGAATTTTCCTCTGATATCTATAGCTGTTAGGTCATTTATGTAGAGAAGAAAAAGTATTGGGCCAAGCACCGATCCCTGTGGAACTCCGCAGTTTATACCGCGCTCGCTTCGTTCACGCGTTAAAATATCTCGATCATTAATCGCCTTCATTGATACACTAGTTGATTAAATGACTATTAATTACGGACATTTACAAAAAAAAAACTAAATCGGAGTAGGTAGTTTTGACTGGTTCCCAAATAACTCACTTTTTTTGTCTAACATTCCTTCGTCTCATATACCTATGCATTATACAAGTAATGATTGACTAACTAAACTCTTCAAGCATCTGTTTCATTTTGATTTCCTTCAAGAATAGTCTTAAGTGAATAACTATCTGTATTTAAATTTATTGTATAAACTTTAAACATAATAAACATATAAACAAACATTTTTCCACTGCGCCACATATTATCCAACAATCCAACTACAGATACAGATTATTTCACAATGTCGATCGTCACTAGGTAGAAACCTGTAGAAATGTAAAAAAGAAATCTTCATGCAGTTATTCGGAAGCGCGTCAAGTTTCGGTAAGTAATGCTAGATGGCACTGCATATAACTTAATTACCGTTTACACAAGCATAATATATTATGAATAAATTTTCTTATTAGAATGACTACTAAATCCTTCAAAACTTCATATAAAACGTCTCGTACTGCTTGTACTTGTATAATCAACATCCCATCATTGTTTATGCAGCATACCTATAACATTAAAAGGTTGAACCACAATCAACGTTTTATGATGTTAGCGTTAAAAGTTTTATAATTATTATTTCAAAAATTATAAACTAAATTGCAAAAAGTGAAACTTTTTATATGAAACTTCTCTTCATTAGCCTTCATCTTAAAATAAATATTCCACCCAATTAGAGAACTATAGACCAAAGACAAAAAAATTGCGTTATCTCGGAACCGATTAAAACGACTCCGATTTTGATGTACTTTTTGTACATGTCTGTAATTGAAAGTACTTTAACCTTTATACAGTGAGGACCAAAAGTCCGTCGCCCCCCCTGTAACTTCTTTATTCTACATATTACAAAAAAATGTTGAATACATAAGTTGTAGGGTTTCATTCGATCTCTTTAATGGTTTAAGTTTCATTCATACAGAGTGTCTCAAAAAAGCACGGTGATTTAGAAGTAAATTTTTTTAAATGGGATACCCTGTATTTCATTGCATTATTACATTCTACGTTGAATTCTGAACAAGTTTGATAAATGGTTTTCTATCAAAAAAGT
Organism: Chrysolina americana; assembly: GCA_958502065.1. Taxonomy (NCBI): domain Eukaryota; kingdom Metazoa; phylum Arthropoda; class Insecta; order Coleoptera; family Chrysomelidae; genus Chrysolina; species Chrysolina americana. The sequence goes on from OY293413.1 coordinate 83,894,911, forward strand.
TAATAGTTTTGGACTTATGAACACTTGTAAATAATTATTTCGACTACTTTTGCACCAGTTCACGAATAAATTAATGAGGTAGGCTATGCACGCTAGGCGCGTTTATTTTATCCATGACAACAAAAATAAACTCTTATCTGTTTTTGCCAAATGTCATTGACATTTTGTAGGTTTTCAAAACTTTGTTTCTCAAACGGTTTTCAATTTCTCTTGTTGATTAATATGGCTCGTTCAGTAGCAGACAAAGTTGAAGCCGTTATCATATTTGGTGAAGCTAACCGAAATTACCACGCTGCTATTCGCATTTTCAATGAACGGTTTCCAGAACGTCCGATGTGTCGAAAATATCTGCAGAAATTGGTGGCAAAATTTAACCAAACTGGCACCGTGAAAGATGCTCCGAGATCTGGGAGGCCGAAAATAATTACGGAAGATGTTGAAATTCAAGTACTAGCCGAAATGGTAAATAACCCACAACAATCAACTAAGCAAGTAGCTGAGACATGTGATGTTTCTAAAACATCAGTAAAAAGGGGTTTTAAAACAAAATAAATTCCATCCTTACAAAATAAAAACTTTGCACCAATTGGTTGAAGATGATCCAGACCGGCGACTTGAATTTTGCGAGACCATGGCAGAAAGAATTGTTGCAAATCGACTTTATTTGCAACACATCTGCTTTAGTGATGAAAGCACTTTTTACCTAAATGGAAATGTGAATACCCAGAATTGTAGATATTGGAGTGATGAGAATCCCCATGAATTCCGCGAGGGGCATACTCAATTTCCTCAGAAAATTAATGTTTGGGCTGGTATTTTAGGTAACCACATTGTAGGTCCCATATTCTTGGAAGAAAATTTAAATGGTCCCAGATACCTCCAAATGCTGCAAGACACAATAAGTCCCAGTATCGATGAGATCGTTGCGCAAAACCCACATGAATTTTACTTGGATGTAACTCACCGTTTTTAGTTATAAATTAAAATATCTCTTCAGTTTTTAATGATTCTTGATCTGTATTTATGGACTACCTTATTTGTTAATAAAATGTTTCATTTGTACTAGTTTTTCGTGAGATTCAACAACTCTAACAATTGTAAAATGGTACGACGAGGTGAGTTACACATGGTGCCATCAGCAGTTTGCAACATTGGATAGCTTTCAAAAAGTTAGGATAGGAAAGTGGAATACATTGTGATCCATTTGTTAGGATTTTCTCATTGAACTGGCGCAAAAGTAGTCGAAATAATTATTTACAAGTGTTCATAAGTCCAAAACTATTAACTTTTTTGATAGAAAACCATTTATCAAACTTGTTCGGAATTCAACGTAGAATGTAATAATGCAATGAAATATAGGGTGTACCATTTAAAAAAATTAACTTCTAAGTCACCGTGCTTTTTTGAGACACTCTGTATGAATGAAACTTAAACCATTAAAGAGATCGAATGAAACCCTACAACTTATGTATTTAACATTTTTTTGTAATATGGAAAATGAAGAAGTTACGGGGGGGGCGACGGACTTTTGGTCCTCACTGTAGATAAAAAATTGACGCTTCGATCAGAAAAGTCTACGCACACTTCTTATGAAAACAGTTTTCTGGTCAAATTGCACAATATTTCAATATGTTGTTGAACTCGGCATTCCGAACAGAAGTTATCGTGATCACATGAAAATTCTATGTATAGTTTACGAAATACAGAGTGTTGAAGTTGAAAAATCACTTTCAGGGCCAGTATTAATTGAACTTTATTGGTGGTAATATCACAAAATTATTAGTGTTTTTTTTTATCTATACCACAGTATTACACTTCATCACTGCAACAGTATGTTATCTAAACATTTTTTTAAACAATATACAGGGTAGATCATGACTTTTTCCGAGTTATGGAAAATGAAAATAATCTCAGAATGAGATGGGTATGTACACCAAGATCGGCTGATTCCAAGAAGTATGTATTTTTTAATGTATACAGAGGAAATTGAAAGTGAACCCTTACGACGTCCATTGGCTGTCCCTTTTAGGTCCAAGATTGATCCAAACGTCCATTGACTCGATATGAATGTATAATGGACGTTCGGGAATCGATATATTTTGTACATTCCATATGGTAGGTACCTACGTCCCATGGATGGACGTAACATTTTGATGTACAATAATCAACCAATAATCCGAACGTTACTTATCATAAGTATATGTACGTAAATTGGAAGAACAGTTCTGGATCAATTTGATGTGTCTATAAAATGTACGTATTTGGATGTATATATCGAATGTTGAAACTGGACTTGATCTTTGTACGTTCACTGGATGAACAAAATTGGACCCATTTTAGAAACTTCCATTATTGTACATTCACTGATGTAGAATGTAGAATACTGGACCACATTCTTACATTCACTCTTATACGTACATTGGACAAACAGCACCTGGTCAACTTGAAACGTGTTTTATGTTACGTTTTCTGATGTACACCTTCTGTAGAATACCGGACCACATTTGTACGTCCACAATTGTACGTACATTGGACGAACAGCACCCGGTCTGTTTAAAGCGTCTAGAATTGTACGTTTTCAGATGTACATTTAATGTGGAATACTGGACCATATCTGTACGTGTTTCTCGTTGTACGTACATTGAACAAACAGCACCTGGACCTGGTCAACTTCTTTAATTGGTTATTTCAGGATGTACCTACACTAGATAGTTCAGTCGACAGGTTGAAAAAAGTGGGGTTAGGTGGAAAAAAGTCGGAAGTTAATGAAACTTCAGGAGGTTCTTCAGGGATGGTTAATCAAAATTTTCTCAAGTTTTGGACCTCGAGGACACTGTGCGAAAAAAGTAGGAGGGGAAAAACTGCAAAATTTTTGACCTCTCTCCGGTTTTTCCTTGATTACTTTTTTCTCTTACGTCCTACGGAAAAAACATATCGATACTTTTTTGTAGAGCGTAAAATTTTATACAATTTTGACTAAAAAAAAACATGTTTGTCTGTGAATTCGCTACCGAGATATGGCACGTCAAAAAAAAGGTCATGTTTCAAAATTTGCTAAGAAATGACAAAAATGCAAAATTACAGCTTATTTCATCTGTTATCCCCGAATTACCCAGTTACTTTTCGGATCGATAGTCCCCCGTTCCCCTACATAATTATCCCAGGACAGGAAGAAAAAAAGATATTATATTGAGGAATAAAGATATTATAGCTTATCATAGTGGATAGGTACTCATTTGTACTCATTACATTTCCTGCCGAGATTTCTTAGCCGCTGGTTCTGCTTGTAACAGCTCGTTCGTCCTCCTGAGCGATAAGGCTGTCGTCAATGATGTCGCTGTCGTCGTTTTCGTTCAATATTTCTGGTGAGTCTTCCTCGATCAAATCAGTTGCGGAGGCGTTTTTGCAGGATTGGCCTGTGCAGTGCACTTGCTGAGCGTCGGAGACCTGCTTTCTTGCAGCCGCAAGCTCCGCTGCTACAGCCTTTGCTGCACTTGCAGGAAACAATATGGAGGATGTCATCCGGCGCAGCATTTCTGGTTGTGGGGATTGGTAGTACCCCTCGTGTGGTTAGGCTCCAGCCCCATACTGATGGGAGGAGATCATTGCCCAACCATGCCTGTACTTGCTGGTAAGTGCGGAGGGAGTGGTACTTGGCAGCGTCCCTTGTTGGTGGTAGGCGGGCTAGTTGTAATTTAGCCTGCTTCGTCACTGATCGTGTGAATAATGATACCTTTAGGTCGACGAGATTGTCTCTGTCAATGTTACCTCCATAAACTGCTACCAGGAACTTTTCTCCAGCGTCGCTGATCTGCTCTGGCTTTCACTACAGTTAGTTCACCTGCTTCAACTACTCCTTTACAAATAAAACACAAGTCTGATCCACGAGATGTAGACGCCATCTCAGAAAATTACCCAAAAACCAAAACTGTCACTAACACTCGATGCTCCTTTCGCTAACAAAGTTATTCACTTCAAGAGCTGAAGGTTTCTAATGTTACTTATCTAACTTAATCTTATATATACTCTGAGTGGTTAAACACTCTCTGTCCCATTTTTACCAATCCCTAATTTTAATTTTCTTATTACCTAATTTGACTATTCTACCTGAGGTACTCATACCCTTCTATAATTACTATTTTTCGATTTCTTCTCGGAATTAATGAATAATAGAGTCATGTTGAAAGAATAAAATGAAAAGTGATCTAATATGACCTCAAAAATCGAAAACAAATAGGTCTAGGTAGCGCAGGAAGAATAGACAAATTTCAGCCTTCTATATGTTGAATATTGGCTCATCGTTTGCATTCCGCAGTTCCGCAGGAACAGTGTTCTAACATCTATTGTTTTCCAGCTTTTTACTGCTGTAGCTGATCACACACTCCCCTCGGCCCGACACTCTCTTGTCCTTGGGAGGAACGACTTGACGCCTGGTTGGCAAGCAGGGGTGGGGGTTATCTAAAGTTGGTGATTTCAAGTAGTAATTATAATAGCAACTACATTTCATCATAATTCTTGTATAACAGAAGAAATAGGGTGGAATTCTGCATTTTGTGGCGAAATTTGAAAAATTACCTATTTTTCGAAGCGCCATATATCGGTAACAAATTGACACACAAACATGTTTGAGGCGATATACAAAAAAGTAAAACGACGTTTTTGCTGTAGAACGTAAGGCAAAAAAGTTATTGAGGAAAAACCACACCAAGGTCGAAAAATTTGCAGTTTCCCCCCCCTACTTTTTTAGCACAGGGTCCTCGAGGTCCAAAACTTGAGAAAATGTTAATCAACCATCCCTGAACAACATCTTAAAGTTTCATTAACTTCCGACCTTTTTCTATCTGAAACTACCTGTCGACTAAACTAAGAAGTAAAATAGTTGATTTTGGTGCGCCATCATTATATTTTCTATATACTGTATATGTGCTATGTGCTCTGTGTGTAATTTTGAAACTTCTTGACAAATCTTTAGAAATGTGTCTCCATAATCAATCATTTGTAAAACTGTTATTTTATGCATTTCCGTAAATCTAACCATTTTTTAGAATTCAAGTTAACGAATTTCATACTTAAATTATACTGACAACTTATGTAAAACAATTTGCTAAGGTGTTTTAAACAAACTAATGTTGCCACGGAAATTCTTTAAAGTATTTTTAATGGATACCATCTAAAAAGCACATTTGCTATACTATGGTTTTTGCCTACTTTCTTATTATCAAGACTCAAACGGGAAATAAGTATTGAGTATATTGTAATAATTAAGTTTCGAGTATATAACTACCAAATTTTATTTTATTCTCAATTGTGGCTATAAACTTAAAAGTGATAACATTTTTGAACAGAGAATAAAGAGACCTTCCAAATAACATATCACAAGCCTATACTTCCCATTTAAAAAATTAGGGGTTGTACCTGTCATTCGAAGGAGGTTGAAGGTAGGGGTCTCCTTTTCACGTTGAAGAATGTCAATTTATAATTCAAATTTGACGTGTTTTTTATAAATATGTACTTGTTTTAAAGACAGTTTTCTCGGAGGTTATGACGACCAAATTGCAGATTCTGGTGACCCCTTCATTGAAGGAGAACTGTAATTATAGAAGTACCGAGTCATTCCACATTTTTTTTTAATTTACTTTCAATATTGTACCAGTACATCCAGATGATATTGTACTAATATCGCTGGTGCTTTGAGGCTAATATTGCTTCAAGAATATTCCACCAATATTATTTTTATTACTCATATCAATATCGCCAAATGTTCAAATTTATTTTCTACATTTGAATATTTTACAAATATTTCAATGTTAATCATCAATTAATTAAAGTGTACCAATTTCCCGCTGAATATTTTGGGGCCAATATTGTTTCCAGGATATTTTGACAATATTACACAAGTGATATTGAACCAATATCGCCGAATGTTCACTTTTTTTTTCTCGCCAATATTATTTTTAAAAATTCACCAATGTCGTCCCAAAATAAGTGTACTACCTGAGAAATATCGATAGTCTTTGGTAAAATTATCGCGTGTACCTGCTGCATTACTTGTGCGAAAGTGTTTTTTTTATACTCGCGAGATTGTTGAGATGGTGATAACACGTATGCTTGAATAAAACTCAATTTATGAACTATCAGAACCCTTTTTCATTTCAATTCAATCTCACGTGAAATGATTTTCCACTCGATAACGTAACAAAGTTTTCATGACAAACGTTTCCAGATGACTAGTTTGGAATTCTTAATTCGTCACTGATAGTTCTGAGTAGCAAGATAATTATCAAAATGATTCTGAAGCATCATCATCACATCGATCCAAAGTTGAAATCGTTTGTCAATAAAGTCTAGGCAATCGTCTATTGCGACTAATAATTTATTATGAAACACTGAAAATACTCCCAGATGTGTTTTTATTAGTAGGTATTCACGTTTGCAAAATATTTTGAATGGGCTGGCACTTACTTCAAAATCTTTGACCTTTGATCACTTTTGGAGTTTATCACAGAGTCGCCGCCATCAAAGTTCAAAGGCGTACAAAATAAGTGGATTACGTGTGCATGTGCTCAATGAGATAATTGAGAATGATGAAAGACACAATTCTAGCCACAAATATCATGATAAAAATAATTTTGGGACAATGCAAAGTCGCATAAGAATTGATGTAATAATAAGTCCACGGGAAAAGGAATCAATCCAGTCTTCAAGATCTCTACTTGAAGCTAAATAAAAATTGAATTCGGTAAATCTTAACAAAGTATCCTACAGTTTTGGAGTAAGGACTCGGAAGTGAACCTACCGCTGCAAATAGATGTGCAGTGAAAACCTAGTAAGGACGTAAGAATTTCTCATCAACATCCTGATTCGGTTGCATTCAATCTCAAATCTAATTTAGAGTCGTTAAGCTCCCACCTAATTATTTATCGCCACCGAAACATACTCAGGTTTCAAGCCCGAACCGCACAAAAATTACCCCTTAGGAATTCTCGTACAAACAAGATTTATGACCGTTGTGAAAACTAAGTGTATCACCATTCATTTATTTCAGCAAATGAAATAAATAAATATTTCATTATGTGGCATTGGACGTATTTGGCGAAATGCCATAATTTCATCAAGTAAAATAACCCAGCCATTAGCAAATTTCCTATACTATTGTTACTATTTGTTTTCTAACATCGAACAAAAAATATTCAAATAGTTCCATAAGAGTGCCGAATCACATCTATAACCATCACCTGGCAAAGTTTTGTACAAGAATACGTGCACTTTGCAATACTCCCTGTAACAACTAACAATCAATGTTAAAACAGGTGATATCCCGCAATTTATTTCCATTTACTTTTCTGTTCAATATTCCTACGATAGCGGTAATAAGTGGGTACAGAGCCATCTATAGTTTTTTTTTTCGATTTTGGTCTTGTAAAAAAAGGTTTTTCTAATATTTTTGATGATTGATCATGGTAGCAGAATAACGAACAGAGTATTTTTTGGAAATTATGAGTACAATTTTTGAACAAAACTGTAAAGTAATAAAGTACTTTAAATAATAATATCAGAATTATCAATTTCCACTACCCCTTGGGAAGTTTTTTCATCTACGCCCATGTAAACAAACGCATTTTACACTTTATCTCTTAGATGCATTACATGACCATCTCAAGTACGATCAATAGATATCAAACCGTTTAGCAGAAAAATCAATGAAAAGTGTAGTGATATGTCTAAAGAATGCCGTATTCAGTCTATTCCTATCTTGGACACGATAAGAATTCACTTTTTATCGTTCGTTTTTGGAGTGTGGGTGATTTTTAAGAGAGTGGCTAAGGGGATATGGAATCCGAGGAAACTTAACAGCCTGCAACTACGTGATAATCCACCTTCATGTTTGGTGGATTCGTCTTTAGGACAACATAAATATGTGAAATTGAAGGTGAGTTGTTTCAAGTTACTTATATATTCGGATATAAAGGGGTTAAACATTAATTTTCGACCTCTATCAGCATTCAACTGTAACGTTTTCCCAACGTTACAAATATTGTTTATAGTAGAAACATTTCTCAACGTTTAAAATGTATTTTGAGTTAATTGCATATTTTATTTCTGATTCGTTCCAATAATATGCATCTATCTTTGATCCTTGTTGATTGAATTTATATACAGTAGACGAAAATACAAATTTCAAAATGTATTACTCGTTGAACTCTGTTCAAAGATAGTAATAATAGTACTACTAGTAATAATATTTATTCCAGATTGTTCACAGATAATTATTCTGGATAGGGCGGAGTTCAGACTACGTTTCCATTTTTATATTTGGAAAATGGAAATATTTTTCTGATCTTCCATTCAACCCCGCATTCTTTCTTTCAACCCTATAATCTTCCTCTCAACCCACTCAACAATGTAGGAACATTTTGAATTAATATCCTTATTTTCAAGGCCTACTTTGGTCTGGAAAACGACCACGAGCTAGGTATTTATTTTATTTATTTATTTTTTTCGAAAAACTGGGTATCCTATTCAATTCTGGCATATCTTGAACATTCATATACCAAGATTCAGCGCAATGCGCAATATCTCAAATATAGTGTTAGTTTTATAATGACGAATTTCCAAATTAATGCTTTTTTCTTGATCCTTTATGATAGTATGTGCATTTTACAGAAAAGGTGAGATAGCCATTCAAATAAGAAACATATCGAATGTTCCGATATTCTAGTTCAACAAAAAATTGAAAGTGGAAAAATAACTATTCATATCCTTTAGTATAATAAATAGTCAGTCAACGATTGTGAAAAAACACTTTTTAATCTATGAATTTTCTCAAATCCTTCACAAATTTTGGCGAAATTCCATGGTTTAATTTCATGTACGGCCAATGCATACTCAATAAGATAGCTAGGGAAAATGTTACGACAGAAAAGTTTTTAAAAATCTATTACAATAAAAAAAATAGTAAACAGGATCAGTCAGAAAGACATGACGAAACAACGATGCATTTTCTTCATTGGAATTCTAATTCAATTTCTAAATTCAAGCAATTACGAGATATCGAATTTTTGAAATTATTTTTTTATGAATAATTATACAAAAACATTTTAGTCCATTAATTTATAGTCCATCAAGGTACCTAGGTACCTAGAAGTTTCTAGGTCCATAACTTCTCCGCGTCGTCCGTTTGTCTAACAGTGATGATCTTGACAACACATGTCAAAAATTACAGTTAGTGAAAATTAAGATACCTATAAACCCTCGTGTGCCGACTTATACCTGTAAAACTGTAGACTAAAACGCTGGACATTCGCTTGCTTGATAATGAGAAAACAAATGAAATCGCGTCTATTTTCCAAAAGTCCCGCGATACTTCGTGAACCGCCACCGTCGGTTTTCTTGTTAGGATGAATTTTCATGAACAGAAGTTTCAAGTATGACGCAAGTATTCACAGAATCACAGTCCGCAAGCAGTATTTTTAGTAAAGTTTTCGACTTATTATATAATTTTTATTTTGCTGATATGCAATTTACTGGAATAAATAATAATCACACATTTCACATAACAGTATTGAAATTCAGCTGCATGGAAATTCACCATTAGAACCTGTCAATCTTGTGCTTGTGCCTATCTACCTGACATCTGCGCAACATGCGGATGTGCAATTATCTGCGCCATTGTATCCGAGTTTTCCTTTTAAAGTTCTCTATAATAAAGTATAATAATTTTGTAGCTAATTTTGACGAAAACGAATGGTTATATAAGAAAACCTAAACAAGCTTAATGATATACGCAAAATTGATAGATTTCAGTAGAAGTTGTTTTTTTTTTACTTTGTCACGAACTTTCGCAACTTGAACTTATGGAATATTTAAAGATACAGTAGGGTATTACAACACGCACCCAGTTGATTGAATCGATTTGAAAAAATGTTTGCCATAAAGTATTGTTTATTAGAGCTTGGCGAGTTAAGAAATAAAATGTAAGTTTCAAATTGGTTTCAAAGTATATTTTACAGATTTTAAGTATAGTAGGTACTCACTTTCGGTACTAGACATAAATGAATTATTGTGTTCATCTCTCTCAATTTTGTCCACATAAAAACGGATTATGGTCAACTTATTTAGGAAAATAATATAAAATACAGAAAAATGAAGAAACGAACATCATTAATAGTCAATAATATTGCACTACGAAATTTTTTATTCTGCCACAATTATTTTGACTTTCAAACGGTATTAACATTATTTTAAAAAAATTACACATTTTGTGTGGTGTTATTTTTCCAAAAATTTGGTCTTCCACTTCGAGTATAGAAACTATATTACTTTAGAAGTGATATTCAAAAAGTTAATTGACATTCCGTCAAATTCAATCAACAACAATCACTATGTCCCTGGAATATTGACATGAGGACGAGGCGCCATCTCTGGGTCCGATTACAGAAATAGACCAAGATTTCATTTGTTTTGTCTTCAAAAAAATCTAAACAAAATCTAATCAGTCGACACACCAGGGTTTTTAGACATCTTAGTGTAAATAATTTTCCCGCAAAAATGACATGTGATAGAGGTAGTGGATTTTCTTAAGAGCTATGACGTTGAATATATCTCTCACTCACACTCATTGCCGATACGTAAATTTGTCCTCTGCTACGGTATGAGTCATAGCTCTTGAGAAAATCCACTAGGCTATGATAGAAGACGAAGATTTGACCAAGTAGCGTATATTTTCAATGAATTGCAAATCTCTTTTCTAATCAACCGTTTCAAAAACATTACAGCGTTTTCATGAAACTGGAGGTGTCAAAAATCGACCAAAGCGTAAGCGTTACAAGTGAAAGAAATTCTTTGAATGTCATGATAGATGTGGTGGAAAATCCAATAAATTCGACACAACAGAGGGTATTAAATCATAACATGATTCGATATTCCGTTCGAAAAAATGTGCAAACTGTAGAAATTACATCCATATAAAATTCATTTGTAACAAGAATTGAGTGAAGCGAAGATTATGGATAAACTAAACGAAAATGCTTACCACAGACGACAGCGGATAAAACAATTTTAAATTTTTCAAACATATTGTTTTTTTGACAAATCTGCATTTTGTTAAAATGAGCACGTAAACCGACACAACTCTATTTATTGGTCAGACCAAAATTGACAATGGATGAAGGAAGTTCTCACTCAACGACCACAAAAAGTAAAGGTTTGGTGTGGCATTATTGGTGGACACCCTATTCATTAACGGAAATTTGACCTCTGAACAATATGTATTATTTTTGTTAGAGCATATTATTCCAGAGCTTAGACGATTATTCCCGAACAATAACAATCCCAATTTGTCGATAGAACAAATATGGCCACATCAACACATTTTGGACGTGTGGTACGGGCATATCTAGAAGAAACTATTCCTGATTAATGTATTGGACGTAGGGGGACAATTAAATGGTCAGCTAGATCTCACGATATAACTCCACTTGACTTTTTTCTGTGGGGTCACATAAAATATGTAGTCTAGAAAAATAGGCAGCAAAATATCGAAGAGTTGCAAGAAAGGATAAGGCATGAAATTTACACCATTATTTTTCTATACGATAATTTTCATATCATTATGATCAATTTTACCTCATAAGTTAATCAATGGATCGTTCAAATATTTTTCATATTTTTGTTTCGGATTATCAACTATATCAATAATAGTAATTTTTTCAAGATAACTATTTCTAAAATTGAGTTTTGTTTTCTTTGAACAATTTTTTCTGTAGTAATGGATATAATATAATAATAATAATACTCCCTCGTAAACACTCGTAGAGTGTATATACCCAAAGGCATAGCCTGTGCGGGTAGAGCACGGCTATTATTATTATTTGCCGTGGCGCTCCGGGGCGACTTACTGATATTGTTGGTGGTGTATTCACTTTTCAGCTGTAGGAAAACCCGGAAAACCTACAGCACCACCCCGGTTGGTCGGTGCGCACTTCATGCTAGCACCAGACGTCAGGATTGATATCTAGGCAACTCACATCACACTTGATTCACAACAAAGCACGTGGCCACCTAAAGAGACCCGTGTACTTGAGAAAAAAGATTCCGTACCCAAGCCTCGAATAAATAAATAAATAAATGTTTATTTTCTACAATTAAAAATATCAATTCCGCAGAGCTCTCTAATTCACTACAAATTTCAGCATCTTCTTTCTTCACCCCACGTGGGCTCGGATGTCCGATGATGAAAGGAGGACGCACGGAGAGCCGCCTCCCCCTCCACCCCATCGCTGGGGAGGAGGGCGAGCCCTTGTGCCAAAGGGTGCCTAGGGTCCCGGGCAGGGGCACTGACATCCGCCTCCGCTGGTGTTGGCGGTTGGTCGCCGAACTATAGAGCTCATGAGAGTTGTAGGTGACATAATACACGCCTCCTGCGAAGCTTATGCGTGTCGTTCATTGCATTCAATCTGGATACTGCTATTGTCTAAGTTCGTGTGAGGCTGATAATTGCGAGCTAATCCCGGAAACCGCTGCTAGAGACCTTAGCCACTGAGCCACCGACCGGTACTTGTATGCCAATAGTCTCTTCTGTGCCCTCGGACCAGAATAATAACATAATTATACACACATTTCATGATGATATTGAACAGTTGTTTTGTCTACCAGATTATTTCATACTATCGAACTATATTGATATCACTGCGGCAGTTTCCTTCAGCCGTTATTACACAAATTCCGGCAATTATTCTTAAACAATTTTTATTACATTTCCGTCTTATGGTAATCATAATATAATTAAAAATAATCACAGAATTACAGAAGGAAACTGGAATTGCAAGGCTGAGAGTGAATTTTGTTATACGACTGCCAGGTCCCTTCCCTTACTTAATACACCGCAGATTTTCATTTGCAGTAGATTTAAAGACCTCGTCGGTATACGCGGAGAGAATGTTGAGAACTCATTAGTTCCACTTATTAATCGATTTCTCCATGTCCTTGGGAAATTTTTGAAACATCTTCGATGATGTTTATGATTTCCAAATATTAGATTGTTGTTGTTTAAAATTGTTTTTTTCGTTAACGAGCTGTCATTCCCCTACGAACGACAGCCCTCAGAAGTCGAAACTTGTGCGAGCCAAGAATTAACGAGGTCTTACCTTTAAACGTGCGATTCCTAGCACTTTCTCAGGCCATCATAAAAGTAAATTGAAATCGCTGGGATTGAACCAGCGACCTGTAAAACCAGAATGATTGTAAAGCACCACTCGGCTACCTGACCTTGGAAAGTCTTTCTTTTACTTGGGTAATAAACAGGTAGCTTCAATCAGTAGAATTTATTTTCCGTTAGTTGAATGGTCCGAGAAACCAGACAAACTATTAGTGGAATTATTGCAGATAGAATATTAGCCAAGAAGCAGTCAAGACAAGCCAAACAGTCAAGAGCTGGAAGAAAGACACTATACGCATGAATTAGAAACATTATTTTTTCTACGACTGCATAAAGAATCAAGAAGCACATAGAAAATATATATTTTATTTTATCATACAAAACTTTCAATGAAAATTTTTTGCTTGAAGAAATTTCCTATCAAATTTGTCTATGTCATGTGATTCGAAATAACCAATGAAACCACCATTACACTGATTATTCCACTTATGCTGAAATAGCCTTCGGCGTCGGTCTGTTACCTAATAACGTGCTTTCGAAACCTGTGATGAAATTATTTCGTTAGTTATCAATGTCCTTGGGATATTATAGCTGAAAATCCACTAATTATTATTAATATTAAAGTTGAAAACATAATTTGTTACATTCTGCAATTGAATCAAAATAGCCGGTCCAGAGTAGTTATATAGCTGTTGGTAACTGGCTGGTAATAGTAACACTCGTAGATTGCAAAGTGCATGAAGATGTCGGAGACGGCATCGGTTGCAAGTTGTCAGTACAAAAAAGAATTTTATTTGAGATGGTTTTTTTCTATTCTCCAAATAACCTTCAGCAACAGCAGTTGACTTCCAGCCTCCAAGACGTTTTATGTTGGTTATCCCTTCGCCTGAATTTGCTAGAAACGTTGTCGAGGATCGCCTATAACTGTAACCTGTGTAACGTTCTGGGTCAGGCAGGTAGCGATCTCTGGAGGCATTTTACCAAATGTGTTCACGGTAACGCACTGGACAGAGCATTTGCCTTTTTTATAACTGATAATAAACGAAAGTGCGTGCGGTAGTAGGGCCGTAAATTTTCATACTTTCTGCAGAGCTTTAAAAAGGTTCCATGATTTATGTCTTCAGATCTTACGAAGTATGGTTTTTCGAATCGGAAATTTTCACAATAATTAGGTTTCCTTTGTCTTGAATATCGTCAAGCGTGATTTTCATAAGCTCCCGCTCTGCGAAGAGCACCGACTAGAGCAAAAATGGCACCTACTTTAATCATAACCCAAATAGCATATGTACGTCTAATGTTTGTCCAATGGATGTACAGCATGGATCTAATGTACGTCCACTGGACGTCCAGTTACATCCATAAATGTCCGGTGAAAGTCCATCGAATGTCCAGATACACTGGATATAACATCTTATGTACGTACGGCCGTGGATATCCAATGGACGAACTTAACAAACGTCCAATGGACATACTTAACAAACGTTCAATTGCACGTACAGAAATATATCAAATTCACATCCAATGGACGTACTGCATGGGTCTTAAGTATGTCCGAAATGAGCACATGTACGTCTAATGTATGTAGAGTGGATGTACAGTATGGATCTTATGGACATTCGTTAGACATCCAGTTACTTCCATAAATGTTCGGCAACAGTCCACCAAATGTCCAGATACACTGGATATACTTAACATCTCATGTACGTACCTACGTGAGGATGTACAATAGAAAAACACAAACAATTTCCATCAAATGCCTCTGAAAAAAAAATGTATAACATGGATCTTATACATTTTTAAAGATCTTATATTTCAATGGGATCTATCCAAAATCTAAATATAAACTCAACAACGATCCTGAATGAGAATACATAACAAGAAGAGTTCATCAAAATGTACAAAAAACAGTAAACTGACTGAGAATAAATGGTACAATAACTTCACAAAAAAAGTCAAGGTTTTATTATAAAAATTGTATATTTTACATGATATAATGATCATAAAACTATATAAATAAATAAAAACAGGAACATTTTTATGAATGAATATATTTTTACAGTATAAAAAACAATTAGAATGTTCTAAAATAGAGATTATTGACTCTTTGCTAGCACTTTCAAAACAAAAATTAAAAACATGTATGTGACATAAACAAAATATCAAAATAAACTATTCAGAACAGAAGATATTTTCAACAAAAATATAGATGAATTTTTCAATCCTCTCCTCTCAGTTTCCGTTCTCAATCATTGGGATGTGGAATCTTATCCAGTCTCTTTTTCTAGTAGATGACAAGTCTCTTGATATTGTTGTGCAGCTCTGTAAAATTGAATTCGAATCAAAAATTTTCATTAAGTCATAAATGTAGGAACTACAGTAATCAAACTGTATTTGTTAGCCGGTGGATTAGTGACTTCACATATTCAATTTCACGTGTCAATATTGAAAATAACTCCATACTGACCTGATGTTGTTCGTTTCCCCCTTTACATACTTCGAAACTTGTCTAAAGATTTGTCAAGAAGTTTTGATATTACACACACAGCACACATGTATACAGAAAATAGAATAATGGCGTACCATTCGTACCAAAACCGAAACGAAGAACAGCATCACGATGAATTTCCCCTTTATTCTACTATCGAGGGTGCTCGTACTCAACCTATCATATCCGAACATACAGAGTGGGGAACGTACAGATATTATCCTCTTTTCTACATCCAGTGTACATCCTGAAACAACCAATTAAAAAAGTTTCTTTCAAGTTAACCAGGTCCAGATGATGTTTATTCAATATGTACGTACAACAGGGAACACGTACAGATGTGGTCCAGTATTCCACATTCTATATGTACATCTAAAAAGGTACAATTGTAGATGCTTCAAATAGACCAGGTGCTGTACGTCCAATGTACGTACAGTTGTGAACAAACAAATGTGGTCCAGTATTCTACATCAGATGTACATCAGAAAACGTACAATAAATGACGTTTCAAATTGACCAGGTGCTGTTCGTCCAATGTACGTACAAGTGTGAATGAACAAATGTGGTCCAGTATTCTTCATTCAGTGTACATCCGTAAATGTACAATAATGGAAGTTTCTAATGGATCCAATTTTGTTCATCCAGTGAACATACAAAAACGTTATACATAATTAACGTACAGATTAGGTCCAGTTTCAACATTCAAATATACATCCAAATACGTACATTTTATAGATGCATCAAGTTGATCCAGTACTGTTTGTCCAATGGACGTACATATACGTATGATAAGTAACGTTCGCATTATTGGTAGATTATTGTACATCCATTGTACTTCTGAAATCGTCATATTTTCGATGTTTCATGTTGGTCCAATATTTCACATCCATTGCTCATCCATGGGACGTACAATACGGAATGTACAAAATATATTCATACCCGAACGTCCATTGGATATTCATATCGAGTCCATGGACGTTTGGACCAATCTTGGACCCAAAAGATACAGCCATTGGACGTCGTGTGCTATATGGGAAGATATATTTCATCAGGGGCTAGCATAAACTTGGATATGTCTTCTTTGGTGAAAATCTGTGCTTCATGTAGACGAAAACCAATATTTTGGAACGATATGTCAACTTATGAAACTTGCTTATATGTCCAGATTTATTTTAACTAAACGTTTCACTACATCAAGTAACGTGACGTATAAAAACCTCTCATCTGAAGCTATTCACTCCTTTTTCTTCACAGCAGTTTAAAAATTGGTTGTATATTGCTGTTCGTATTGTTCTCGTGATTTACTAGGAAACAGGTCTAAATATTCCTCATCTGCGGCCTTTAAAATTGCTTCTGGGAGCTCTTCGCCTGACGAAAAATGCAGAATCTGTCACTTCGACAACGCTTCGACTTGAAACTTTGACGACTTAATGACAACTTGGTTGTCATAGCAAATATTTGGTTAGTTACCACACCAAACCTCTTGACTCAGCTAAGTTTGATTGTTATGTGGATTGATTTTGAGTAATTTAGGGTAGATATATGAAAGCTGACCCAAACTTTTTTTGAAGTCATGGCATAGAAAAATACTTAACTCAAATAGATATACTCGAATACAAGGTCAACGTAAAACTGGTTCCGATAACATCTTGACTAAAATAAAATTAGAAAAGACCAGAAAATTGTATCTACAGTCTTGCTGAATTTTTCAATCAAGTTCATTAATTTGCTTCGAAATGTAGCACTTTCCTACACACGGTGTAATTTACACTCGATTTGAGTATTTATTTGCTGATTGGACTGATATATTCCTTTTTGTAACAAAATAGTACACCTCGTAGAAGACAAAATGACTTATGTTTTATTAAATTTTAATTTGGTATTGGTTTACTGTTGACTTTTATTTTATCAATATTGTATATTTTTCAAGGAAGTAAAATATATAATTAAATAAATAAATGTAGAAACATTTGTATTGTACTAACTCAACGTTACCTACTCTCATTGCAGGGAGTCAAATTCCACTTCGTTGAAGCTGGTTCAAAGGACCAACCACTAGTACTACTTCTTCACGGTTTTCCAGATTTCTGGCTCAGCTGGAGGTATCAGATCCCCGTGTTATCTCAGCATTTCCGAGTAGTCGCGCTAGATCTCAAGGGATTTGGAGATTCAGATAAACCGGTTTGTACTACATAAAGATTATATAAAAATATATGAGGATTGATTCAAATCATATACTTCTTATAAAATAACATTTTGTTTGACACAGTTTTTGGATGCGATTATCGTGAGGTAGTATGCACATTAAAAGTCCGAGAAATTGTCTGAACAATATCGTAATGTAATAAGAATTTCGAAAGTGTCTGAATATCATTGTGTGAAATATCGTCAATGGTATACCTAATATCAGACACATATATTTAACAGAAAACATTTACATCCTCAAAAATTATTTGATGTGGATATGTTCGATTATATTTATAAATCATTTGTTTTTGATGTGGTAATAGCAAATAATTTCTTTAATTCTACAATATTTCCCAGTAATTTGTTGGTAAAAATGTAGCACCAGGTGACGTTCAACGGGCCTAAAAAAACTACCAAAGGTGTCTCGTTTATAGAATTGATTTTCCCAAATGAAGTCCAATCATCTTCATTAACTCATTCTATAACTTATTCCTAAAACATTACTTCCTACAGGTATGGAGAAACCGTTACCAAATCGACATAATCCTGGGAGAGATCAGAGACTTCATTCACGCTCTAGGCGTCTCAAGCTGCATCATCATTGGCCACGACCTGGGAGCCCTCATCGGGTGGTACTTAGTGCATCAGTCGCCGAGCTTTGTCAACAAATTCATTTCGGTGTCCTGCCCACATCCCAATGTTTATTGGCAAAATTTAACGAGTACTTCCAGTTACCAGTGGCTAAATTTTGTGCAGGTAATTAAATTATATTCATATAGTCACATTGTCTCTCCGAAGTCAAGGCAATGAAGGATGAATCAAACTTTCATGCTAATCGTTTGTAAGAGAATCGCGTTTCACTAGGCAATAAGGCAATAATCGATAAATAATTTTGTCAGACTGCATCAGAGATAAAAAACTACAGAGCCGCTGTTTTGTTTTGAATGGCCCACTCTGTATAGATGTTTTTAAAACTTTCAGTCTGAAAAGTCGTATAAAATAAAATTAAAATATTCGACGTTACATAATATACAATATTTATAACACAAAATACAAATATCTCTTAATATATAGTAAGCTCGGGTAAGTGTGACCGTGATTTTCATTAGTTCGCATTGAATTTAGTCCATCTGAACCTGAACTAATATAACAATGAACTTTTGCAGGTATTTACTTCGAAGGTCAGTCTTTGTAATACGCCACAGAAAACTGTTGAAAAACGTATTCTATGAATTTTATTTATATATTCAGATATACATCTCCATAGGTCACACTTCCCCGGAAATTTGGGGCAAGTGTGATTCTGGCCAAATTTAAAGATATTAATACACGTAAATCTCTCTTTGGGGCAGGTGTGAGTAAACAGTAAAGGAACTTTCACCACAATTTATTTGTTTCGAGATATCTTTATTCAAAACATAGTTAGGAACTTTTTAATATTGAATTTGAAATGCCCCATTGGAAAAAAACAAAAATAATCGTGAAAGTGAACATTTGTTGAAAAGAAAAATTTACAGGTAGAAATCTGAAAAATCGAATGAGAATTTCATTGATCCCCATCTTCTGACGAGTGGTGATGGAAGCACAGTTGTTATTTCATCCTCTGAAAGTGTATCAATGTCTTCCACATCTGGTCAGGTATATTGTTTGGCTCTCTGAGATTTCCGTATATAATTTCGTACTATAGCAAAAAAAATATTACTGTTTAGATTGGCCAAATGAACCAGGTTCCCACTTACCCCGACAGATAGGTCACACTATCCCCAATAACATTTAATTTCGGGGTAAGTCACCATGAAAAACGGCAATCTAAAATCAGATTCATTGTTTAGGCAGAAGAAAAGTGTATAAAATGGATTCTTACCTTAGATTTTAACAATACGCACACTCAAAGCTTGAAATAAACTCGTTATACTCGTTCGGGTTGATGAATTGTAGGTTAGAAAATTGGGGAAATTATTTTGATTTCACAAGATCTCTTTTGTATTTTATATGATGGTTATGGATTCATTATAAGTGTAGGCTATTCGTCAATAGATGGTTTAGCGAAGATAGCGAGCAAACTCACACTTGCCCCAAATTCACACTTACCCGAGCTTACCTTACTAGAAATACAGTATGCAGAAATATATACACATATATAAATATTACAGTCATTGGTGTATGATTGAAAATTCCATTCAGCTAAAATAAAGTTATTTCTCCATGAATTCTTGTAATGAATATGGCTCAATGTCACATATTAAAAACGTGTTATTAAAAATTTCTCTTGGGCGGTCTTCTTTGATAATCAAGGGTCCTGTGCTAGTCGGCCGAGCTAGTGTCACTTGGCACTGATGGTTCGATTCATCGTAGTGGATCGAGAATTTTTCTTGAGTATATTGGTTTCGAGGAACAGTCATATGCTTTTTTAAAAAGCAAGTGTAATATAGGATGCCTAAATGACTATCAGGGGTGGTGGTGGACTATCAGGTTTTTTCAGGGTTTTCCTACAGCAGAAATGCAAATGCTCCACCAGAAATCAGAAGTCGTTCTGAAGTGCTACAACAAATAATAATAGCCGTTCTCTACCTGCACACCTTTGGTTATGCCTAAATGAGCGTGCATGATGAGGTTTATTATTATTTAAGTACGGAGGTGAGTAGAATCACTGAAACTGCATCTTTGTGATGCCCCAGAACCAGTTAAAAATATTGGAAGAGGGGTAACAAAATTATTATTTGACATCTGTACGCAAGTATGAGTAGATCTTTTTCGATAATCCTCTGGCCTTTGTCTGTTTGCTCGCAAATTTCTTGCAAACCTAACAATATTGAAAAAAATCACGAAAATGTAATTTGCCAACATTTATTGCAGGTTCCCTATTTACCGGAAATAGATGCTTTGAAAGAAGACGTAAAAATCATCGACCAATATTACAAACATTTAGCTCCAAACGACATCTACCTGGAGGCATACAAATACGCTTTTTCAAGGCAGGATGACTGGACGGGACCCATCAATTATTATAGGAAATTGCCGTTCTTGAAAATCAACGAAGGTTCCGACAACGTAACAACAACTGTCATCCTCATAACAGGAAACAAGGATAAATTGGTAAAGTTAGAAGGAATCGTGAAATCCACGGAGTATTGCGAGAAGTTCTATATGAAGATTATAGATGGGACAGAGCACTTTCCACACCAGGAAGACCCCGACAGTTTCAACAGAGTCATCATGAAATTTTTGGTTACGAAAAGCACAGCAAATGAACACAAAAGTATCATGGAGAGGTCTTCTTCGAAGAGGATAATGCAAGGTCTTCTAGGAGCCGTAAGCACTACAGTAAAATACGGAAATTCCGTGATTGATAACGTTCAAAAAAGAACCAATGATGTAGTGAACAGTATACCAAAAGGGTTAATCCTTAATAAACAGCCAAATTCATAGTAGCGGCTCAGGTGACTGTCAGGGCACAAGACTGTTGAGATGATTTATAAATTGACTGATATGTTTCTCTCGAAACTATTTATATGTACAAGTGTGTCCATTTCAAAAGATTTTAATTTAGTGTTACTGTTGTAATGATTGAAGTCATTTCACAACTGACTGATATGATTTACTCGAAGCTATTTTTATATACAAGGGTGTGCATTATTTAAGATAACATTATAGAGAGTTCTTGTAGATATAAGGAGTTTGGAATGATTCCAATGTTGAAGTCTGTCAATTTTATTATTATATGCGAATAGGTTATTAATAATTCAATTAAAATCGCATTAAAATCTAATGAAACCGTTGTTGTTTCCAAAATGATTTTGGTGATAAATAGTGGTAGAAGATATTGTCAAGGTGAAATATACGACACCTTAGGGATCTTGATCAAACTGATAGAAGTGAAGAATGGGTAGTTCCAATTACCACTGAGCTAGAATTTCTCATTTTCCGTTACTGATACAATTTATCCTGAAACAACCCAAAGATATACCTATATTTCAATTTCAAATCCAGAGTTAATTACTTCAATTGTAGTTATTGAATTATTAATTTCATTAAGATTGCAAGTTAAGCATAAATAGAAAATTTCCCTATGATTTTTTTTAAATCATTAATTGACCCTAATTCTCTTACTGTCTCTGTCAATTTACAGAAATACCTACTGTATTTTAACATTTCACCCAGTGGGTCCAGATTTGGGCAGTAACGTTTTTAAAATCGTTAAAAATATACATTCACATTTTCAGATGCAAATTAGCATCTTTATCATCAAGCCCACAGCTTGTTGATAAAATCTCTCAACTTGGTTAGGTAGGACCCCCATCCTACAACTGGACAAATCAGAAATGTTTAAATGTGGGCCTCTATAATATATTTTGTAAATTCAAAAACTCTCCACCAAGAAATATTTTCTATATAAAAAATATCAACTATAACTCTACTTCTATTCTGTGAAGAAAAACTGAAAACGACAGTCCTTAACTTTTACATTTTTTTGAAATTGCGTTTTCAGTTGATGTAATTTTATTTGCGACTTAAAAGACATGAATCTTAAATCAACTTGAATATAGAATAAAGGACCTTGTTCTACGGCCCCTTGATAAAATGAATTTATCATTATAAATTACAGCCATAGTTATTGAAATTCATAATATAACAGTGTCCTTCAAAAAGTTGACCTCATATGGTCATTTAAAAATTTAATCGACTTGGGTACAGTTTAATTGAAGTAACAAATTTTCAAATGTATCAAAAATTTCGTAAATATTAAAAAATTTGCGAAAACTAAAAGTTTAAAACTCTCAAGTAACAGAAACAACTTTTCATGCAAACAAATAGGCTTATATTAAGCTAATATTCTGAAAAAAAAAATAGTTTTGACAAATAGTCACCCCATCCAAGTAGGTTATTGTCCCTATTTTTCCACTCACACAATAACGCTCAAGTTAAATTTTAAAATGAATTATGAATGAAATGTTTTTCTATATACCGCTAACGTTATGAAGTACTCTGTAGACTATGCCAATATACATTATAATGTTCCTAGTGCCATTAAGGATATGATATAAAACAATTTTTTCGAAGGGAGAATAAACAAGAGCCAGAGTAATATTTACATTTATATTGTTTACAATTATAAACAATTCTAATGAGAGGGCTCATTGATTGCCATTTTGAGATTACTATTATTTATGTGAGTGGTTTTGGTTGATTGGACTTTGAAAGTCAAATTCAAATAATTTATTTGTGTAATTTTTCACAAATGCGAACAGGAGAGATTGATCACTTGTTTTAAAAACCTATATATTATTTTTCTATTAAACGCATTTTGTAATTCATTCTACCAGAAATTTCATTAGAAATGCTGTGATTTGAAGTAATATTCTCAATTTGAAGTATCACTAGGAATTATATGAAAAGAACCATGAGGATGATGCTCGAACTGGGACAGATCAATCTATTTGAATCAGTATATTGATGCTGTTAAAAAACACTTCAACCCTTTCATGTATAAATATTTTAGTTTTCTAGTATGATCATGTCTATTTTATGCCAAATTCGCTAGAAAGCTCTTATTTTTCAATATTATTAATAGTGGTTTTCATTTGCACTATTTGATGTCCTAAAAAAGCATATTAAGTATATATATATATATATATATATATATATATATATATATATATATATATATACAAATGAAAGATCTGATTGTTGTAACTTTCGTATGTTTGATATTAAGAATAAATTATATTTTACAATGTCAAAGAGTTTTGTAATCAATATTTTAAAATAAATAAATAATATTTCCTCATTACAATCATAAATTATTTGAACTGAAAAAAAAAAGGGTTAAGTCATTTCTAAACCAAAATCATCATTATTTGTATCAAAATTCATAATCTCCATATCGTTTTGAAAGGTG
Source organism: Chrysolina americana (assembly GCA_958502065.1). Lineage (NCBI taxonomy): Eukaryota > Metazoa > Arthropoda > Insecta > Coleoptera > Chrysomelidae > Chrysolina > Chrysolina americana. The sequence goes on from OY293413.1 coordinate 83,918,638, forward strand.
TTTATCATATCTTGACTTCCATAAATAGACAATGAATAGTTCCGACTATCACTCTTTCTCGGTCTTCAAATAGTTAAGGTACTTTTCAAATGCTAAAAGTTTCCGTTCCTCAAGATCCAGTTTCCTTTTCATCATACCCATTCTCTCCTGGTGTCTTCTACCTTTCTCTATCATTTTCCTCTCAAAACATCCACAGTTTTCCTTATGCCTCTTCTTGTCATCGGCTTTGAAACTCACCTTTACTTCATTACTGAAGATAGTATCGATTTTATTATAAAATTCAAAGTTTTTTTGGTCAGGTTTATGTTTGTTTAACGTATACAGCTCAAATAAAGCCTTCCATTCTCTTTCACAGTCATCTGGTGTTCTGTGAACATTCTTCAAGCTCAAGCTAGAAGAAATTAGTTCCCACTCTATAAGTTCATGACTATCTTCAGAGAAGTAATTTCTGTGCTCACTATATGTCTCGATGAGTGTTGACATTTCTGAAGATGACCAGGGTTCATTATACTTCTTACTAGTTTTTTGTTCAATTTTAATTTCTTCATTTTCACTTTCTTCACCTGAAACAAATCTGTATGAAACAAAAAGTCAAAATATCGAATTATGTTCAGACCAATCAAAACCCAATCTTGTTTTAATCAAAAATTATTATCTGGCAATAGTCTGCCAAAACACAACGTCTATCTTCAATTATTTATGCTGCAATTAATTACAATTCCATTTACTCATATAACTTCATGACAAAGAATATTTTCATTTAGTATTCATCCATAGGACACTAGCCCAATTCAGAAAAAAATATACTTATGAACCATGTGAACCATCGGTGTGGGGGTGGTCATTGACGAGAAGAGAAGTCGTCCCTATCACCTCAAGAAATGCAGCTTCCTACATCATAAACTTCATTTTCTTCACTTGCAAACAAAAGGGTGCTGCATATCAGAAAAACAGGGGTGCTGATGTGCTCCAACCATTTGTTAGAATTGCACAGGACATGGATACGAAAACTCTTCTGAACTTTCAAGAGGAAGCAGAAGAAAAAAGCGTTAATGAGGGTGAATGAGATGTTGGTGAGGAAGAAACTAGATACCTACGATAACCTTCCCTTTGATACTAGCGTATATGTTGTCTTCATAAAATTAACATTTCTATTGCTATCGATAAATTACTATTTGCACCAATAGAAGTGGAGTTTATATCTCATCTCAATAAAAACTGAAAGTTGTTTTCTGTCAGATATTTGCCTCAGTTTTCCACCTTGTGGAAATGTGTAGAGAGAAGACCGTAGTCGAAATAACTTCTTTTCAGAAACTGACAGGTTCTTGAATTTCGTTAGTGAATGATATGTGCAAAGAAGATCAAGTGGACTACAAAATGCTACGAGCTCATATATGAAAGAGGCCAAAATTCGTAATATTACAGCAATTATTAGAGGACTGAAGCTGCTGGTGAATAGGAAAACATTTTCTGCTGAGCAACTAAGAGAGGTAGAATCATCCCTCCCTTTTCGGTAATTGAAAATTCTAACAATGTAGAAGATATTGGCCAAAGAGAATTACCAGACGAGAATTCAATACCTAACACAAGTCAACCACTGAACGCCCCCCAGAGAGAAGAACGCGACAGAACAGTAATACAACATCGCTCAAGACATACATTTATTTAATTTTTGAATTTTTCTTCTTAGTCTCATTTCCACATTAATTAGTTCAGAATAATTTTTAGTAGAAATTCAATTGTCGCAAAATAGAAATAATTCCTTTTTATCAAGAGTCTTTTCCATAGTTTTTTAGGTTTTATGCTAAGTTTTTGCCACATAAATGTTAGACCACTTAGATACATCCAAGTTGCAGGTTTCAGAAATTTATTTCTTGATAAATGAGACACTGTCACACTGCCGGAGATATATATGGCTCAAACCTGATCTATCAAACAAACCTCTATCATTATCAATATCATCACTGTTGCTGGGATAACCAGTTGAAAGAGGTGGTGGATTAGTTAAATATTTGTGAAGCAATTTAAAATTTAACCTTATCAAAGACATTGAAGTAGTAGAATATGAAAAACTTTGGGTAACAATCAATTTTTGCGATAAAAAAATCCTCATCCTGATTTGTCAGAAACTACTTTCTTATCACAGCTCGTGAATACAATTAATATTTTATCCCCTGTTTGATTATTCCATGTGTGGAGGATTTCAATATGAACTTGTAAAAAGTTGAAAAAAAATTTTTATTCAATTTCATCAATCTTCTTGAATCCTTAAGCTGGAACAACTTATAGAGCAGCCGACGTGATTGTCTCAGAATAGTGCAAAATTCCTAGATATCATAATTTGCTCAAACAATTTCTCAACATCTCCCGCGAGAGCCTAAAAGATTGCTCAGCCACATCAGGATCATTGTATGGTATCATGCAGTCTTGCAAAAAGAAAGTTGAAGCTTTCTTTCATACATTTCATGACTTCGCAGGATCCCTGTGAATAACACAGCTACGAAATACAAATTTCTCTTCTATATTTGAAACCGAAGAAATTGAGATAAAAATCGCAAAATTCAACCAGCTTCTGCTACAATTGTGTGACATACACGCTATAATCAAAAAAAAAACTGTGAAAATCACAAAGAGAAAAATCCCCCCTTTGAATTAGTACCCTACAGCAAAGACAGTATAAATGAAAGGTTACTGATGAATTAAATCGGAAACTCTCTATTCACTTTAGATTCTGTTTGAGTTCCTCTCAAGTCTTAACGCACTAGAAACTTGATTGAGTCTTGGGTTGGTCAGAACAACAAAATTGTTAGCTGCCAGTCAATGAGTTGATAATCATATAACTTTGAATTCCATGGGTTGTTTGAAATTAAATTTTAATTAGTGACTGTAGATGTAATAAGTTACTTTTCAATAGGGTTAATGACACACCAGGCCGCCCTCCGGATTCATCGGAGCTCCAGAGACCGGGCCCGGCTGGGAAATTCCTGACGAAAAAAAAAGAACAATAAAAGCCATGTTATTACTATTTCTGCTATTTTACGGTAATTTAAAAATATATTTCTTTCAGCATCTAACGTGTTCAAATATTCTATAAAACTTTACTGTATTTATTGATGATAAGGATAAGCAAGGAATTTCCATTGGCACAAGCACAAAAATTATCAAATCTTTGTATCCTTGGGAGAAGGGGGGAAGTGGTACAGTCCAGCCAAAAGTGATGAAAAATGAAGATAGTTAATTTTGCATTCCTAAATCTGTAGAATTTGATCACCATACTGGATAAAATTAGTCATAGTCAGGGAGAGCCTAAAGAGGTACGAGTATTACTGGGGGAGGGGGCGCCGATTGAAGCCTTGCCTTGGGCGCCTACAAACCACGCGACAGCCCTGATAGGGTGGCGCACTACTGTACCATACCGAACAACCACTTCATTAAGTTGGCATTTATTTCAAGGGTGAGAGTACATGGCGACTGGCCTATTATGCATTTTAAGATGAAGCTCATTTATTTGTTCTTTTGCATAATTCATAAATGTAATCACATCAGATCATCACATCTTTCACTTTCAGTATATCTACTAGTCGATAATTTGTTCATTCATACTTTAAATACATAGAGCACCGTATTTCTATGAAACTAAACAATAAATCAAAGAAATAATATTCATTGTAATAAGGATGAACCAAGCTTTCAAAATGGCTTCCATTTCATTGGCAAACAAAAAAGACCCCGCTCAAACCTTATGGAAAAGTGATATATGTGAGAATTGCCTGAATTTTGGATGTTGTTCAGATGGATTCTTCCTGATTAAAAGTTACCATTGTGCTTAAGTCCAGTAATCAATAGTTTCGGAGATTTTGGCTAATAATACTGGAAAATATATACTGAAAATTACAGTTTACCTATCACTTTTGGATCAAGTGGCGCAATTTATTTTTCATGAAATGAGTTCTGCAGGCAGCCCTGAGCTTATTCCATGTAGTTTCACATTTGTCTGCATCCCTGTGAATTTCTTCACAAGCTCATTCAGCTGATATGAGGTTCCATATAGGTTTGTCAAATGATGACTGCTCAAAAAATCATTTTTGTTTTTTGATTGCTTCCATCAGTTTCAATGTCTTTTTGGGATTGTAACCTTGACTTGTCCAACAACTTTTGTAAGTTCCACAGGATAAATAAATTGATTGATTGCAGCCTGAAAATAAAAAAAAAGTTAAATCGAGAAAATATATTCAAATGTAAAACGGCAGGGAAAACAATAAATTTGCCCCAATAAGTTACTGAGTTTGCAAAACTGTTGTCTTAAACAAATATTCAATTTTGTTGGTAACTAATCATATTCTGTATTCGCCTAGAGTTCTAAACAGCTGAAAATACTTCTTTTTCGAAAAAGAACCCCGCACAGACCTTATGGGAATCTGGCCCTCTATCGAATTGGCTGTTACTTTGGGAAAATAAAGTTCTCGGCATCCCAAACAAAAGTCTCCACGGCCACAAAAAGATGCTATGACTAGTTTCGGAGGTATGGGACCTACAAGTCCAAGACTTAGCTGGGAGTCAAAATAAAAGTGAACTTTAGCTAAGGCTGTTGAAAAATAGTATGTTTGAATCCTACCGTTTAAAAATAAGTGATGAAAATGTCGAAAAATCATGAAAACTCGCTTGAATCTACATTTTTCGCTGTAGAGAAGATATAAACAGCCTAGATTTTTTCAAAAAAATTATTATTTTTTGAGAACTTAAAACCTCTCGCTTAATAATAAAGTGTGGGAGAATCGAAAAATCAAAGAAAATCGAATTCTATCCTAGGTCATTATTGTACTTGTGAAGCTGAAGCAAGAACCTTAGGTACTTGTGCTCATGTTGCGTCCTCACTCTGGTATTTAGGATATGCACGTCATCAAGCATGAATACAATATCCATCCAAGTTACTGTTGCATAACATTTTAAACGCTCAAAATGATAATAATCATGAGTAATGCAAGATGTAAGCTGGGTGTAGAGATTTTTTTTAGTCGGTATTGGTACTGGCATTTAAATAGCCAAGGTCGCATCTTTTTAACTGACCAGATTTAGGAGGCGCAATACCGGGCAACCTGTACCCGAATCCGGCACAACGTGCTTATGAACGGTAGGGTTCAAATATACAATTTTTAAACAGCCTTAGCTTAAGTTCACGTTCAATTTTACTCCCAGCTTAGTCTACTTACAGGCATAACATCATTAAAAGTCTGGTACTCGTAGGTCCCATATATCTGAAACTACTCATAGGATCTTTTTGTACCCGTGGTGACTTTTCTTCGGGATGCCGAGAACTTTATTTTCCCAAAGTTACAGCTGATTCGACAGAGGGCCCATAAGGTCTGTGCGGGGTTCTTTTACGTTTCAGGGACCACATCTATCTCTATTATCAAAACTTTATGAAAACTTCATTTGGATTATATTAAGAGATAGGATCTTTCTTGGACAAAGTCAAATAAAACTTGCAAATTGTATTTCTGTAATAACTTTGCCAGGTGTAGGGCAGACGTAATCCAGCAGTCGCAGGGGGCTGACGGATTATTTGCCGACGAAATCCCTACAAGTACTAAAGAAAATTTGCATAAGTCTGAATCACTTGTTGATACTTTTTGATTTGCTATCTTGATACTCAGAGTGTTCTGTATCAGTCATTCATTGCTTCGTTTTTTATTACTTACTTCTTCCCTGAGAAGATGCAACCAAAAACAGTTTTTTTCAAACGTCTCGTAAATACAGTAACTTATCAGGACAAATTGATTCATTTGCCCTTCTACACTTGAATAAATTTCCTTAATTCAATTTTTTTTTCATTTTCAAACTGTGGGAGTTTACAATCCCATTAATATTATGTCGAGAAACGAATTTTCTCCACAAAATCAAACTTTTCATCAATATTTTTTATGAACACACTGGAGTATTCTGGTCATCAAGTGACCATCTTCTGGGGGAAGATTAAATTTCCCTTCTCTTGGTGTTAAAAAGAGCAGTTTGGTGTTGGGATAAAAGATAAAACTTCAGTATATTCATTACTACACCAAAGATTCCAAATACGGCGGTGAAAGAGTTTTTTAAAATTTCCCAAACATAGATAACAATTCCTAGGACCATTTCTCAGAGAAAAATTCATCATATATTTAGGTTAGATTACCCATTATGGTAAAATTCCGTTAACTAATAGCCACATCAAGCTATCAACAAAATTTTTATAGTATTTTTTCTGTGGTAGTAGTATCCTGAAAAATGCCAGTCATCGCTCAAAAATAGGCCAATATCTCCGAAATAACTTGAGACCACCACCAAAAATTTCATTTGGATTTTTTGTTCTGGAGGCCAAACTACTAAAAAAAAATTTTGTTAATAGCTTTTGTAGATATACAAGTTTGGCCTGTCTTGGAATACTGTTGTTGCTCAGCACTTTGATTTGAATCATTCATTTTTACAAATGAAGTTTCAAACTTCATTGCACAGGTTTTTCCTAATAACTACAACCTCAAGACAGAACCTGTTCCTTTTGGCACTCATTATTTTCATTCAATTTTCAATTTTGCATGTTTTGAAGTTCCAAAACAATGAAAAAATAATATACACTTAGAGTACCTAAGGCTTCTATTGATAAATCTTCTTCAATATCAGTTACTGGGACATTATTCAACACTTCATCCATTTCTTCAAAGAACATGAATCTTCTTGCAGTTGTTACATTTCTTGTTAGGTTCTTTTTGTAAGTTCTGTATAGATTTTTCCATTTTATACAACACTTTTCCCAACTCTTGATAACATTAACTTTGGCGAGTTCGCTGGAAATAATACTCCAAAACTGTTTTTCATTTGAGTTCTTCCTATCACATTTATGCTTCTGGTAAGTGGAAAGAAACTTCAAAGTTTCTAACTTTGACCAAAAATCTCTTTCAGGAGGAAATTTCAATTCTTTCGGCTCTATTAATTTAATGAATGAAGAAGTTTTATCATCTTCTTTAGTATAATGACTGTCACTAGCATTATAATATCCATTCAATACAGAGGAAAATTCTTTGAAGTATTGCCAACTAGGATTTGATTTATCTCCAATGAATTTGTGTGTTTGTAATAAGATCCTCCACTTTTCGTTGCATTCATCAATACTTTTTGAAATACCAAAGAAAGCTAACTCTTTTGAAATCAGTGGCCAGGTATTATCTCTAGTACTTGGATTTTTCAGCTGACTTCTGAATTTTTGTAGAATTTTGATAAATTTAAATAAATCTCTTCTAAACCAGCCATCTGAGTCCAATTTTTCTCCAACTGTCGAGTTGATAAATGAATTTTCATTTGGAACATATCCAGTATACAATTTGTCACTGTTTTGGAATGCTAAAGATTGATTATTTTTTTTCTCTATGGATTGATTGATCTGTTTATATAAATCAGTAGCAAACTCAACGTCTAAAATAAAAGACAAAAAACTTAAAATATTTTATCAAAATATTTTTTATATCAATTCTACCTCTTCGGCATTTTTCTGCAACACCATGTGGAACAATCACTTTCAGAAGTTCGTTTTTTACAGAATCAATTATCTGAACTAATTCCATGACAAGATTTGATTTTAATCTAGGTTTAAATTAAATCATTTCGTAGATAATCCAAATCATATTCTCTAATCTAATCTGTCTCTTTCTCTTGTCTCTACTCTGATCATGCCTAGGGGTGGTATTCCTTGTACCATAGAATTCTATGGTCGACAGTTATGTCTCTTTCTCTCCCATGAATTCAACTATAATGTCATTTCACTCATTGTGTCGAAGTGTCTACTATAGTATTCTATGGTACACGGAATCCCACCCCAGTGCTCCTCCAAGGCTATTTTTATTTGTATGAAAATGACATGAAAATGTATGCTTTTAGTTAGAAATGCATAGCACTGACGACGTCATCAGAATAACTGAGAAGTGACAGCTTTTCGCCTGAAACATTCATGCCGCAAATCATATGCGCAAACCGTACAATTGCTGCTTTCGAATAGCAAAAGGAGTACACTCGACTGAACAAAGTAACTCTAGGTAGCTCTTGACAGACCACGAAAAATCCTGCCATGCACTGGGACTCTGATAATTAGAAATGTTTCATAGCATCGAAATGTGTCGAGAATGTGATGTCATATTCGAACGTTAGAAATGGGAAGCATATTACCGATATTTCGAATATGACGTCACATTTCGATTCTATAAAACATTTCTAATCATCGGAGTCTGGGGGCTGGGGTGCTATTTTCAAATCGTTCAGTTTTAGTTCGCATACGAATAAAGACAGACAGATATATTTCGTGTATATTGGTATGAAACGAATAATCCAATTCGCATACGAAACGGTTTGAAAATTGTACCCCTGGGATTCCGAACTTTCGATTCGATCACGAACCAACGAACGATCAACGATTCGAACTTCAGACCACAAGAAGTAATCGTCGGGTATTCTCGGTACTTGATGAAAATAGAGGTAACATGATCGTAGATCGTAGAAAATAAGAGTAAATGAAAAAATTAAGTAGCATTAACGTATGTAATTGAATTTAAAATCCCGAATAAGTTTTTGGCATAGCAAACGGAAAGATGAAAATTAGAAGTGAATTAAAAAAATGTGGACAAACCGGGAATCGAACTCAGGACCTCTTGGTTTGATTGGAAATTTCCTGTAAATACCTACCTAAATAAATAAATAAATAAATGTTTATTTTTACAGAGTTATCAATTCGTCTACACATCATTTGCTATACAAAAACTCCGTCCTAAGCTCAACTCTTCGCCCAAGAGGGACCAGGGGGAGGACGCAATGAGAGCCGCCTCCCTTCCTCCACAGACATTGCTGGCTGCAGAGCAAGGGAGCGCTTGTGCCAGGCGGCACATAGGGTCCCGGTCAGAGACGCTTGTGTCCATCCCCGCTGGTGTTAGCGGTTAGCCGAGTATTCCAAACGATAGTGGTTGCAGTACGTATGATACATGCCTCCTGCAAAGCTTATGCATGTCGTCGGTCGGTAGCATTCAATGTAGATACTGCATTGTCGTCTAGTTTGATCAGAGGTGGTTGTTTCGTGCTACCCCGGAAAAGGCTGATGCAAAAAACCGGGCCTACCTAAATGACATTCTTGGACGAGTCGACTGTAATGATTGATTCCCAATAAAATCGTTGGGTGATTTCGGTACTCGATCAGTCAACACAATAAAATCAACATAGAACGGTAAGATGATGAATTAAACCGCATTAAACATAAAATTCTGAATTGATAATTGACATATTCTCGATATTCTCAATATATTTTATTCAATCTGCTAGTTTTTTGTGATTTTAAATTTACATTATCAGTTGAAGGAGTCCAGAGTATTGGTTGAACATTTTATTCTGTGAAAGAAATTCATTTCTTGAATGTTTGTTTTTGCGCTTAATTCTACACCTTGTATAGGTAGGTACCTAAAGGCAAAGAATATCTACATATATTCTTTGCCTAATCAGGTTTCCTTGAATCTAAACAAGAGTAATAACAAGAGGAGAGGTATTGTACTGAAATTGCAAATGTATTAAATAAGTGCAAGTTTGTTACAACTTTCATATACCTACTCTGCAAGTTTGCTGTAAGAAATTTGTAATCACAGCGCATACCTGTAGGATGCTATAAAGTAAACGTTCTATTCAGAAAACATAAGCAAGTTATATTAGGGGCAAGTTTTCATGATAGGTAAGTGTACCTCTACCAATTCCAATTAACGTTGAAAAGATAATCGTGACCGTTGTTTATTGTTTAAGAAGTCAATGCATTTATAGGTTTGGAAATTTCCGATTGTCTACAATTTCACTGAATTTGTTAGACAAATTGCCTGACTATTTCTGTAATCATTCATCCGCTGTTTTTGGAGCATTTAAAAAATAAACAACTTTGTGATCACAATAGGTAATCTATACCATTGTTTAAATATTATTTAAACAATGCCTATATACCTCTATATAATACTTTTGAAGAAGCCTCTTCCTTCATTGCAGTATATAAATTATATTACTGGCATAAAATTTGATATTGCTGTAAACCGGGGTACCTCTATACCTAACTAGATAGGTATAATACTCTATAATAATATTAATAATTATTGTACTGCAGTTATGTACACACTGCTCCTATTATTGTCATTATAAGATGTATGTTTAATTGTTAATGTATATATCTTTGTTAGGAATCCATTCTCGCATAGTGTAGGTTCCATTAATTCTGTTGAAATTTAATTCAAAGGAATACGTACATTTGGTGCACACTTATTTGTATATCATTATAGGTACCTACATCCTATTCCTTGAACTCGTTAATGATATTAATATTCCCAAAAAATATTGCAACAGTTGTAATGGTACCTTGATATAATAAAAAATTTGTTGATGTTTCCGTCAACCGACTGTACCTTTACGAGCACAACCCTCAGAAATCTTCGAAAGAATTCTCAATTTTTTTTCAACAGGGTAATCTATTCGCCACTTAGCTATGCCCTTTTCCCCATTCTAAATAAAAAATCCCTACTGCAGAAGTGTGGATCATAGGTAAATAACGGGATGGAAACAAATACACAAGCAATAATGACCACTAAAAAAAAGAGCAACACATACCAAGATAGATATACTGACGACAAGAAAATAGATATCGTCAACTAATCGTAAAATGTAGGCAATTTGCAACACATTTACGATCGTCATATAGCCTCGGAATCATCAAAATCGTCTAGACGACACCATTGAGGCCTAATCGTCACTTCGGAATCCACTTTTCGTCAACTAATCGTCAAAATGTAGGCTATTTGCAACACATATACGATCGGCGTATAGGCTCGGAATCGTCAAAATCGTGAAAACGATACGATTCATGCTCGATCGTGACTTGGGAATCCCGGCCCTGTTTCAAATGGTTCCGTAGAAATTAAATAATAATAATGATAAAACTTCCTGATAAACACTCATAGAGTGTTCCCAATGGCATAGCCTGTGCGGGTGGATGACGGCTATTATTATTATTTGCCGTGGCGCTCCGAGGCGACTTACTGACAATTTACATTGCTTATCGACTCCTATGGAATTGAGAAAATTTTTCCCGTTTCTCCAGGATTCGAACCGCCTCTGTTACCGGCACCCAAATAATATTGTTGGTTGATGTGCCATGTTTTTTCCCATTTTACTCCTTCAGTCAGAAAGGTTCATATGCTATTGAAGTTTACAGAAACATATATCGTACGATTTGAATTCAGTATAATATGTTGAGGATTTCAATCAAAACACAACCACAGAAATAATAAATTATTCGTTAGTTCCTTCTTTCGAATAATATTTCACCAATCAGAATACGTGACGTGTGACGCGAAAAGAAAAAACGTTGCTTTGGGAACTCATCTTAATGCGGAGTCTGTTCGTTCTACTCTGATTTTACAAAAGCGAACGCACCTGAAATAGAAAAGGAGTGAAAGACTTAGTTCAGGGGAGAGCTGGATAATAGCGCCGTTAGGAAGCTGATCCAAGAAACATATGGTTCATCTTTATTCGTACATAGAAGTGTAGCACTTTTCTATACTCAGTGTAATTTACATTCGATTTGAGGATTCGTTTGCTGATTGGATTGACACATTCCTTTGTGTTAACTATTTATGAACTGCAATCAGCTACACTCGATTTTAAATACCTCGCAGCTTGCAGCAAACGATAAGACGAGGAAAGTCATGACGTCACAAATGTCATTCTTGTCAAAAACTTATTGCAAACATATTTCTGTCAAATTTAAATGCATGTCAGGTGTTATCTTCGAATTCAACAACCAAACTAATAGCGCATTCGACTACAATGCTCGCATTCGGTGTTGGAGCGTATTTGGTGCTGCTCTGATTTGGTACAGAATTCTGGATCATATACATGCAAAAAATGCGAATTTATTTAGCACAACTATCACTGACATGAGGCACATAAAGTGACAAGCGTATTCGACTGGACCGATCAAAAAGCAGAACCCTTGTTTGCACCGTCCACAAAGTACAGTGCAGAAATATTCGAATTCGTAGCGAGCGCTATTGCCAGTCGAACATAGATTTTGCTCTAACCTCGAGTAATACATGCCAAGTCGAATAAGAATATTATTGGTACCGTGGCAGTGTATATCCAGCCGAACACACAAGCTCTGTAAAGGTTGGAATAAATGCACATTAGTGCAGCCAGTCGAATACACTATAATAAGCAAAGCATCAAAATAGGAACGTAATCCCAAATTCTTTATTTCAAATCATGAAATCAGTTTTTGACAAGACTGACATTTGTAACGACACACTTTCCTCGTCTAGTGATTTCATAAGACGTTTTTAAACAGAAGTATGACCAGAGAGAAATGCCAGTTTTGGATAAATAAGTAACAGAGCTGAAGTTTCAGTTTTTGATAATAGATGGCGCGGTAGGAACCACTTAGTTGTTTTCGTTTTCTGAAGATGTCTTTAAAGCATATTTTTGCTCGACCCACATTTGAACAAGACAGAAAATCAATTAGAGTTACTGTGATACTGTGTGGAGCTATCTGCTGGGCTTGCAGGATGAAAATTATCTTGTACAGTTTTCAAGCTGGATATCTGGTCGTGGTCACAGAGCATGAATGATATCAAAGATTAGGTGCAGAACCAACATTTTCGAGATACCCCTTCTACATGTGGTTTCAGATTTTAGTATAATTCCTACCTCTTATATTACGTACCTATTAGCTTTCAAGTTTCATGAGTTCTAAATCTTTGCATTAATTTTATGCAAAAAAAAACATGCACAAGTTTTCAGTTGAATATATTAGGTTAAATGTTAAATTGTTAAAATTGTTATATACGTGCAACCTTCAAAAGTCAGAGACTTGTGCGAGCTAGGGGAAGAGACGTAGCCCTTACCTTTTAATACTTGTGATGCCAGCTCGTCAGGTAATATAATAAATATAATAATTATTATATATACTCCCTCATAAACACTCAGAGAGTACCCTCCGGCATAGCCTGTGAGGACGCCAGGACGGCGCTGTCATTATTTACACTTACCATAGATATATACCTATCTATATTTTTGAAAAACTAAAAATGTTACTACTTATACGTAGAGGTAGTTGGTAAATACTCAAATTTAAATGCTTTTCAGACTTTATTGACATTTACCGAAATTTGTCCACTAGTACCTATTCACAAACTGAAAAATGTAAAATTTGCAGCATTTTCTCAAAATAGAGGACTTGATGATAGCTTTTCTTTTATTTGCGTGTTTTAATTTGACTCTTTTACCTACACGCCGACAGAATTTATTATTCTGAAAGATACAACTGATGTCAATAAAACATCAGAGTACTTCCTCTAAGGACAGATTTTGACGTCATCCAGAAATCTTTTCATCTTAACGTCATGCTGAAATAATCATTATGACGTACGTCATGCTGAAATCATCATTTTGACGGCCTCTGAAATCATCATTTTGACGTCATAATAATGACGTCATTCGTTTGTGACATATTTATTTGAAGGTCACTCTGACGTTAGACATGACCAAATAATGACGTACAGATGACGTCAGATTGTTATCTGGGAGTGAGGTAGCTAATTGAGATAATTCTCACATAATAAGATTTGTTATATCTACAGTACTTATAGGTGTATAGTAGCACGCTAATTCAAGTTTTTTTAGTAAAAGTAAGGAATTTTAAATAGGATTTAGTTTTCTTTGTTCAGAGGAAGTCAGGTGTGTGGCATAGACACTGGCGGATCTGAGGGGGGGGCATGGGGGCCATGACCCCCCTAGAGTTCTGAATAAGTACTTAATATTGGTTCAACAACCAGTGTGGATTGATTTTTAACAAGAAGAAAACACACGGTATACAAACCAAAATTATTCTTATTCGTATTGAATGTTTCCTCAAACCCTCAAACATCCCAAATCAACTTGTTTTTGAATTTCATAGGAGTCATTCATCATCCAATACATCAACCATGAAACACAAATACCTATTCTTCTATGCAGTGCGAATTTGTGAAAAGAACACAGGCGGCCAAATCAAAGTTCGGCAAAACATATTATGATAGAAAAAAAATACTAAATTATACTTTCGGGGACTGAGCTTCATTGTAAGCCGTGAGCGGTAATATTCAAAAACAAAGGAATTATAAGTACTTTGTTTTTTATCGGAAACCGCACAAACAAAGAATAATTCTCTTCCACTTGGTTTTTGAAGGAAAAGGGTCATTTCACATTAGGTCCTCAACTCCTCAGTGAGATTCGCAGTTCATATTCCTATGGATTTTATTACTTTGGTTACAGGCGCGTATATAAGGAGGGGTAATGGGGGTAAACAGCCTCCCTACAATCGAAGAAAATTCAAAATTAACATTTACCTATATATGGCAAGGTAAAATATATTTAGTTTCAGAATGCATCTGTTAATATTGTTAAATTGTTTTTTCTTTTTCATATTAAATAATCCAAATGAAATTGACATCCTTTTTTTCCCACCTTTATGATACCCCGCTAACAAACGTAAATAGATATCAATTTAAAGGCATTTGACCTTGGACAAAATAAAATTAGCTCTTCTATTTTTTGTCAGTTTCGCGCCACGAATTACCCCCCCCCCCGCATGGAACAAAGCTGTGTACACACCTGTTTGGTTAAAAAAAATTATCAACTCATGCCCCCCCCTGAAAAACTCCCTAGGTCCGCCAGTGGGCATAGACAAACTGTTCGAAATATCTGACGATTTAAAAATAATGCGGATTTGTATTGTTGCTTTTAGTGTTGCCTTCAATATTTGACCACAACTTCAGGATCCACAGATCCACACGAGTTTTATATTTACCATAATTATCACAAATGCAAACAGATTGATACTTTTCTCCTCTCCGACTGTGAAATTATCACCTGTTAATACAATTTTCTGAATCAGACATTTACAAATTTTCAAAGTCTAAATTACTAGGTTTGAGTAGAGATTAAAGTTATTTGGGATTAATATTTGGGATAATTTTAAAACAAATAGAAATCAACAATATTTAGTTTCAAGTTATTAACATCAACCCTTGAAGTATTATTTTTCAATAGGAAACAGAAACTCAGAGTTTTCATAAATTATTATATTATACTCATATTTATAGAACATACACACAAACATACAGATAAATCTTGGTGTCAATTTCATAATAAAATTTACCAGAGGATGTGCCACCCTTAGAGACTGATAAGATGTAGGTATTAGTGTACGAAAGATTTGCTTTGCAGTCATTAATAAACTAAAAGTAGGTTGTATTATAAGCGTTTTTGATCTTAA
Organism: Chrysolina americana; assembly: GCA_958502065.1. NCBI lineage: Eukaryota > Metazoa > Arthropoda > Insecta > Coleoptera > Chrysomelidae > Chrysolina > Chrysolina americana. Next base: position 83,933,984 of record OY293413.1, read on the forward strand.
AACTAAAAACAAAAAGTATGTAGAATTTGTACTCAGATTGTATAAAAATAGATTTACTTCTAATCCTAGAACAAGAAAAGAATTTTGTTTGATAAAAAGACCTTTTAATAAATCTTCCAGAATCAAATTCAACGTGACTAGATCCGAGAAAAATTTCATGAAATGAAAGATGAATAAGAATGAAATTATGATAGGAACGCTCTAGCCTGGGCTTGCAAAGGTTTCCTACAAATCGCACAAGTTTTTAAAGCAGAGGCACAGTCTACACAAGCAATAACGTGTCCACACGGCAAGAATACAACACCACGTTCGTTTTTGTAACAAATTTTGCACAAAGAGGTTTCTGTTTCGGTGGTCTTTTCGACCTTTTCGGGTATCACACTGCTGGGTTCCTCAGGGGCAGGGACTTCCAGTTCTTTGGTCTTGTCTTCACTTGTCCCAGGAAGTGATAATAGTGGATTTGCTTTCTGTTTGACCTTTTCTATGAAGTCTGTTCCCTTTTTCATATTCAAAAAAGTACACTTGCTGAACCACAGGGCGTGCTGCTCCCAGGGGTTGTCGCTCTCTTCCCAATCTTTCAACCCACCTCCACAATAGAAACAAAGCGTTTGGTCTCCCACACCAGTGTAATAAAATCCCGCTTCTGCCAAGTCAGCAGGCCGCTGCTTGATGGACCTTGGCCAATTCTCAAATGTTGCTATTCGACTTTCTATCGTTATTTTATCTTGGTTATGTGGCCCTTTTCCCTTGTGAATACCTAGATGCTGCAAATCAATGGTTCTGTTGTCTTCAGGGAGGGAATTTGGAAGAACCTCTATGCCGAACAGTCCACAAGTATCTGTGTTTCTAGTAGTTCCCGGTCGGCCGTTTTCTAAAGTTCTAAAGAAAGTGCAGTTAGGGCTCCATGCGCGATGGTCTGCCATTGGATCATCACCAGATACCCAGTTGTATCCTTCTATTTTACAAAGACGACACATGACGATGTCATCTTGTCCAGTGTATTCAAATCCAGCCGACGCCAAATCTGTCTTTGACACTTGGGTGTTTGGCCAATTGTCAAATGTTCTCAGTCTCGCCTCCAATGTGGAAATATTAATATTAAGACTTTCTTCCAAGGTGCTTTTGTGTTTGGGGTTGTTGTCTGGTTGATCGAGAAAAGAAAATGGTGAAATCACTTGATTCATTTTTGTTTCTCAGAACCAAAATATCTGCAACAAAAAAAGTACATTAAAAACTGACCAGAATTCATATTAGTTGATGGTAAAATTCCGTCAACTAATAGCCACGCTATTAAAAAAAAATAGTCTCTCGGACCAAAATCCAAATAAAATTAAGGGCGGTTTCAAGTAATTTCGGAGATCGATAAGGGGCCTATTTTTAAGTGATAACTGGCATATTCTAGCACGCATTTCAACGGCCAAAAAAGCAGTATAAACACTTAAAATTATTACTTCTTATCACTAGCAGAATTTTGACACCCTAATTGACATGTTTCACACTTTTTCTTTATTGAAAAAAGCACTTTTTATGATAAAATTCGTCTTTCTTTTATGATCACATTCACAAAAAATCTAGGCAAAATGTTTAGCGAATTTCGTTCATGTCAACTGGGAAAAAACGTGAATGAATAATTTCCTATTCATTTTGAAGTTGAAAGGCTTGAAAAGTTGGCTGTGCAAATATCAACGTTACCAACCTAACATGAATAAATTCTAAAAATTTTGCTTAAATATGTTGTTTACGATGTTCTTAAAAATAGGTTGAATTTTTTGATAAACAATGCCGTTTTTAATAAAAAACGTAGTGTAGAACAGGTTTACTAGGGTGTGTACAATGCGCTAGTGAAAAGAAGGAGGGAATTAGTGTTTTTTACGTGGTAGAAATGTGTCCTAAAAAAGCCAGTCACCACTCAAAAATAGGCCCATATCTCGAAAATTACTCAAGACCGCCACACATTTTATTGTGATTTTTGTTCAGGAGACCAAATTACGTAAATTCCAAAAAAGATGTTTTTGATAGCTTGTAGCTATTGATTAACATTCTATCCGAATTTTCAGTTCAGTTCAGCGGGACTTTCATAAACATGGCTATAAATTCAGCTCTAAGGCCAATTGAGTACGAGTGCACTAAGAATCGAGTCTACAGTCTGCAACGGCAACATCGTTGGAATTCAGAAACCATTCACGATTTCCAACATTCTACCGCTCCCCGTCCTCGTCGTAACTATTAAAGTGGTAGGGACCACATTCCACAGAGATCACATCAATGACCGAGCGCCGGAAACACGAAAAAAACTACCTAAGGACAGAGATAGAGGATAGACCTACGCTGGCTCCCAGACGTTTCTCAGAAAAACACCGGTAAGGCGTTAACTCCACCGTAATAATCAATAAAATTTGTTAACATTCTTTAATTTCATGTAAATATGATATGCATGGCTTGACGGTTCCATTTCAAGTGATATAACCATTTTAAGTGGAACAACACAAGGCTATGTTTGCGACATATGGCTTCTTTGTGCAGTTATTTTTGCACCAAACTACATATACGCTATAGGAAACTACAAAAAATTATCAACATTTAGTACTGACCTTACATAATAAGTAAGTTATCTGCTGTTCAAGACGATTTGGCCATATTTGAAACGATTTTAAAAAGCTCTCGAGAACGAACGGAACACGTACACAAACCCAACTGCTGAGCGCTGACTGATTTCACTTTACCAGCGGAGCAGTGTTGCCTACGTCTAATAATGAAATTCTTTCATGGTTGTCGAATTGCTCGGAAGGTTTCTCTTTTTGCAGTTTTTGCTGTATTGAACTGATATGTGGTTTATTTGAATACGTTGAAGTGGATAAGTACTTTGTTTTGACAGTTTCTATGCAGGTAGGTACCTACATCCTTTGATCTGTGTGCGCCTTACGCGGTATTTTTCCAAAATGTGAAAATTGGATTCCTTGAACTCATTGATTGATTAATCAAATGCTAGTAATGCTGATGACAAATAATAAAGAACTAGGTAGGTAGGTACTTAACCAAGGATTTTCTATACCAATATAACAAAAACCTTGCTTAGGTATCTATGTACCTTGCCGCCTTGCACATAGGTAGGTATATAATTCTTGGTATCTCTTCTTACATGTAGTTATTGACTACGATTCCTACGGAAAATGGAAATTGACATTCAAAGTGAAGCCGCAAATATAGGTTGCTAGCAAGATTTGAAGTTAGTTAGGTACTTTTGGGTACCTTTGATAGTATACCCACCTATGTACCTACCTACCTATCTACACGATGGATAAAAAAACAAACGAGCTTTTCAACAAACTGCTCAGTTAAACTTCTGAGTGTATTAATATATTCATATATTATTTAATTAATATACGACATATCTGAAATATTTAACTGGGCTATTTGAATTTGTCATATCGGCAAATACTTTGAATGAAAGGGAAAATTACGAAGGGTTGGCAACCTTGGGTGAAAAAGCGCCAGCGCCAACAACTCGGCAGCGTAGTTGCCATGGCTCTAAAAGCGCAGACTCTTGGTTGAAATGTCTGTCGACCACCCAATGGGTCTGAACTGAAATAAATATATTGCTAGGAATTTTCAAATAAAAAAGCAGTAAAATTGTTATTTATATGAAGTAATAGTCGACTTTTTTGTGTAAAATTTAGACATCCTGGATCCAGATGGCGGTGGCAAATTCCCGATTACTATACAATGCATTTTGGCATTTTGCAAAATTTCTGATTCTGCTCTCCAAAATTACCTACCTATGCTGTTTCAAAATTTATTTTTTACTCGAAGACCAACTACCAATTTTCATAATTGCATTTTCATTCGTTCGTCTCTCAATGTCTCATCATAGGTAGTTGTTTTCTGTTGAATACCTACTTGCCGACGACCATACCTATTGTATAGGTTTTTTTTTTTGCGGAAGATTGGATTACGTAATCCACCATATTTCATTATTAGTTTTATGGTCTTCCGTCAAGTAGTGTCGCCCCTCTTTCATGATCATTTTAATTTTAATAGTTATTTTTGTATCTAGTGCGCGAAATGCTACTTTGGTGATCGAGAACTGATTTAGTTGTCAATGCGCGAACCTTGTCATTTTTTGACGTTTGTAGAAAAAATATTTTAGTGGAAGAAAAACTATACCGTAACCTTTAGTCGACGAGGCTTTATTAAATTCCGCTGCTATTTGTTTGACTTAGATTATGGCTATTTTGTAAAGGGTATTTCAATATTTGAGAGGGAAAGGAGATGATATGCTTACAAAATAAAATACATCGAGTAGGAATCATATTACCTATATATAAGAGTAGATATTCAACTTAAGTAGGTACTTATTTGTATTTTTTCCAAACAATTTTCTCTAATTTTACATTGATGTTAATTTCCCTATTGATCTATTTTTATTGACAGGGAATAAATGGCAAATGTCTCATTCGTTGGGTATTCCGATTGCTTGAGTGCAATAGCTACAGGAAGATGATTCGATAATCAAACTAGACAGAACGGAGTTTATAACCAGATATGATTGCCAAATATACCTACAGTGCGAACCGAGAAAAATCTACAAGATCGAGTATTTTGTTTTTTAAATTGAATACCATATGTACATCAGTACATTTTTCAACCTCCATCCATTCCTGCAAAAGTTGTGATTTATTTTTGTCGAAATAATGCTATCTACAGACGTTTATAAAAAAAAACACTTTCGTCACGATTATGGATTTTAAGAAGAAGTAATTATGATGATATTTCTGATTTATTCTCATGCAGGATGGCTCGAACTTTAGAATTAAATTTCTTTCTATTTTTCAAATGGAACACCCCAAATATTTTCGAACCATATGATGTAGGATTAGGACACCAACATTTTTTTCTGTAAGCATTCCTATGGCTATTTCTAGCCGTTTTAGATTTATTGAATTTTAAAAATTTCCACTTTCTCATTTTCACTAACGTAGGTACATTCTATGCTCCATAAAAATGCATGTGTTTTTTTGTGACTTCACTTTATATAGATAAATTGATTTATAGTTATAGATATCGCATACTTTAATTGAGTCAGTTATCCCTTGTCATTTTATTAGTATTTGAAGTTAGCTGAAGTGAAATTGAACAAAGAAAATCTATATTAATAATAGTAAGTATAGAGATACTCGAGAAAAATGTAGAATTGGTCAACAGCATGCCAGAAAACGCAAAAAACCCATATCGAAATTTATGGGAAGGTAACAAAGCATCAGTTCTGTTGATGTTGTGACTTCGACAAAACTTTCTCATGAGTATACTCGAAGGCGAGTATAGAGGACGGCTATTATTATTATTAATAGCCCTTGCGCATATGATCAAAAAGTTATGATTTGATAAAATGTTCTACCAAATATCGAAGTTTTGTCCTTTTTCTCCCTTCCACCTACTGGGTAATACCAGTGCCTCAGATTTTGGTTGGCTTCCCTTATTTCCTTTTTCAAATATTTGTTTTAAAAATAATGATACTCTACTCCTATTGATTTGATTTAATAAATTTCACCATTCATTATATAAGTACCAAAGAAGGTAACCATATTTTGAATTGTGTTGGACCAGTAAACATGCCATTGGATCTCGCATGTTTATTTACTACTGATTATGTTCTATGTAACTTCATTTATTATCTTTGTGTGAATAAACTTATTATTATTATTATATAGTAAACATGCCATTCAATCTATCGTGTAGCATTTTTGCCATAACAAATTTACATTCTCTGGTGAAATTAAAATCAATGAATCATTAAGTTCGAAGTATTCCTTAGCAAACCCTCTAATATTTTTTGATATGATAACTAGAAATCTTACAAAAAGATTACTTCTCCGATTTCACAATAAATGATGTATTTTATCTAAGTGTTTACTTGGAATCCTTATTTCAATGAAATAGCAATTTAGGAATATCCCCAACACAAAATATCTTTCATATCAACATTTTGTTTTCTAAACCACTCATTATTACTTTGATTGATTGAATCATTATCTATCTATAATCACGGCCGTTCCCAAGAAGATGGGGGGGGGTTAGGATGATCAGAACCCATCTCCAAAGTGGAAAATACTACAATTATCAATTACAAACTAGTTCTTTTCTTTTCCAATGTTCTAATTACTTTTTCTGTGAAGCCGTAGACACAATGAAAGATTTATATTACAAGTTTGAAATACTTTTTGAAATAAAACAGAATTGAAAAATATAGGTTGAATTATGCAAAAATTTGTTTGTGGGGCTTGATCAAAATAATAATGGCAATAATAGTTTCGTTCGTCAGGAAATCTGAAATTACAAAAATTAAAACCCTAAACATAAAACTTCCACTGTGTTTCAGCCTTAAGAAACTGTAGCAGACTAGTTCGGCAATACAAAAGATATTTTGATGATGCGTTTTTCTCATTTTCAGAGCTTATTTTTTTTAAGAATGGCGATGTTTGATGCTAATGCCTAGAGAAACTTTCTCTGAAGTTCACAATTTCAGAAAATAATATCACTTTCTGTCTATTCTTATTCATAATTTTTCCCTTCTAGGAAATTTAGAAAGATACAAAAAAGCATTACTGAATTTGAAAAGTCTGTGTTTTAATTAACTGCTTTTTAGACTTTTATAGGCTCACCCCCACATTTCTTATGCTGCTATTTGAACCAATATTTAAAAGTAATAGTTTCCATGAAACTGTGTTGATTTTCACTCGTGATACACCACCGTATTTTTAGATTGACGCTGATGGACAGTGCTATTTGAGATTTTGATGTAGTAAAAATGTCCGAAAAGCCGAGGTAGCGTGAAATGAAAAATATTTATCAATATTTTAGAATTTTTTTTTTGGTGGTCAAGTAGATGATAAAGTCAATCAGGGACAAGCAGTTTGGGTCGCTACGCGTCAGTGATAAGGTACAGAATGTGGGATAGATATTCCCACGATAATATTGCGCAATATAACATACCCGGTACAGCTGACAGTCACCACCACCATAAACATATTAAGATACTAGACACCTAACATCTAATGTTTGTACAATTACCACATCAGGGCTGGTTTCCATGAATTAATATATTCGAGGAACTCTACTGACGAATCACTTATTCAAAATTAGTGATGAATAGAAAGAATGACATGCACATAACATTAGCTTAAATGCACCAACATGCGTCACTAGTTTAAAGTGCATTCACGTGTATATACGATGTTTTTCAATGTCATGCCGTTGAATCAACAAACATTCGAGAAAATTGGAGTTTTCCGATAGTCAAGGAACAAACGAAATGGTTGACAGGATATTTTTATAAGTTGCAGTTGTATCACACTGTATACTTTTTTGCAGCGTTTGTAGGTTTCTGTTAGTTATGTAAGAGGTGAATAAATGAAGGTTTGTCATGTGATAAGAGTTTAGTCATGTAAATGTAATGATAATTGGTGAGTCAGTCTTCAAATGATATTGGGTTAGAGCAGTAATATATATTTTGGTGAATATCGGGTGTTTCATTGATGGCTACCGTCATCAGTGAATACTTTGAAGAATAACAAAAAGAAGAACATGTTCGAGTGTCCTACATTTGAATTATGTCAAAAACGAATCGTGTTTTCTTGAAGGTTTGTAAATTTACTGCGAAAAAATCTATTTAGAAGAGTTTTGGTGTTTTCAGTTGATCTTTGGTTACGTATTGAACAAATCTCTGAATTTAGTGCTTCAGATCGAGATTGCATAACATTATATGTACGGTATATCTACCTACTACTTCTCGAAACTTTTCTTGCACAGATCCCAGAAATCATTCGTCGTTTCAAAAATCTCAACTTCTTAACACTCCGGTTAGGTCTATAGGAAAAATTGAAAATTTAGAAATTCTTCCTTTGCCTTTATCTTTTCATTTTGTAAAGATTTGTAGTAATTCAATACCAAAACACTACTGTTTAATTGATGTATTTTTTTAATTCCTCAAAATGACATTAAAAACTGACAAAACCATTTTTTACCAAGCGTACAAAAATAGATATTTGTGGGGCACTATAGATTTTTTTAAATCTTCTGACACATTGCCATAGCAACTTTATGTAGACTATCCATAAATGCGAATAGAAATTATATAGGTACAAAATATGGTTCGAATTGAGCCACCCTCAACTTTTTAGTTTCAAGTACAGGCCTGTGTTTTTTATTGCATTTTTTCAAATCCTGTGAGTAATATTGGCGAACTATTTTCATCTCAACTACAGAGTGGTTTGAAAATATTGAACTATTACCAGTAAACTTATTTTTTTTAATCCGTAGGCAACAGCTGCATGTGATTGAAAAATATCAGAGAATACGAATAGAATTTTTCTGAACATTTATTCTGTATGTGTTTGAGTCACTTTCAAATAAATTGATGATAAGTTGACATTTTTTAATTATAACTGCTATGGTATTAAAAAAATTATGAAATTTTACTGGTAATAGTTCAATATTTCCAAAACACTCTCCAATTCAGATAGAAATACTATGCCAATACGGAACATTACTCTAAGCATTTAAAAAAACGCAATAAAAATACCCAATTTGTACGGTGGTAATGGTAATGGTAGGTATGGATGGTGACTGATGCGCTGCGACCTAATTAGATTTATTGTGCCCCATCTTCTTCTGCTATCTCAAGGTGTTCTCGTTTAAAGCAGCCCCTCAAGCCCCAATTCCTTGAGGAATTTTAGGATTTTGAGGGGGTCTATTCGTGGTATTTCTCCCATAGTCAGCTGGTGTGATCCCAGTATATTCAATCTCTTGTGATGTACCGCATAACACTCCATCAATATATGGTGTGGAGTTTCTGGATGTTCCCCACAGAATCTGCAGGTGCTGTCCTCCTCTAAGCCTAGCTTCCTTAGGTGTTCTTTGAGTCTGCAGCGCCCCGTCAGAAATCCCGTGATTGTCTTCAGACTAGTTTTGCTGAGTTTAATCAGTGTCTTCGATCTTGCTCGGTTGAAGTTGCCGAGGAGATCTTTGGCCTGCCTTTAGCCCTGAAAGTCTTTGCCAGTATGTTGCTCTCATTGCTTCTTCAGTTTTATTGAGTTCTTCCTGAAAGTGAGATTTTCCAAGTCCGCAGAATGGTTCTGGCCCGATCAGTGGCGTTGATGCCCCTTTTGTTGGCATTGCTTGTTCATTGCCCTCCACTCCGACGTGCCCCGGCACCCAGAGGAGGAAATTTGTACGATACTTTGTATATAATTGTGGCATATTTGGATAGTCTACAAAAAGTTACTGCGGCAAAATGTAAAATATTGAAAGAAATCTTGACTAAATGAAAATATATAGACAAAAGAAGAATTTCTAAATATTCGATTGTTTCTGTATAACTCCTGAACTAAACAAGCAAGATTAAATCTTTTTTCGTATATTTGTCCCTGAACTTGGAATTACTATATTAATATTCATTTCAGAAACTGTTTTAGTGAAAATTGCTTCAGGAATTTGAAAGTTTTTTGATATTGGAAACATGATACGAGCCAAAATCAATTTTGATATATCAGGTTCAACTATTTAAAAAATATTACTGAAGAAACTACTGTGTCAAAACTGTAATAGACAAGTTAACATAACTTGATTTGCCTGAACTGAGAATTAGAAGCTAAATTGAACCACGCGAAAGAAATACAATTCTCCATTTGAAATAAGAGATCTGTTACCGGCGTTTATCACACCCTGTATAGCATTTTGTCAATTAATGCTAATGTTGATCAAACCTCATTTCTTGTTTCCACTGTAAAAAACAGTTATCGACATAAACTGTTGCAACAAATACTTTTTGCAGTTCAGGAGAAAACAGAAAAATAAATAATGTTTCGAAACCAAGCCAAAAAATTTATATTTTCAATGACTTGTGCTAACGAATAACCTATTTTTTATAATGGATACAGGAAATTGCATTGTGTCAGCTGTTATTTCCTAGATGTGAATTAGGCAGAACTCAAGTTAGTCGATATTAGATAACAGATCCTGTTCGTTATAATATAAAACAAGAAGAAACATTTAACATCCTTGCTGAGGAAAGAATAAAATTTTCAGAGATCTTTCAATTGAAAATGTTTTTTAAATAATTTATTAGTTACTACCTATACCAAATGTACTTATTGCCCCTAAAAAAATAGGTTATAAAACTCACTTGATTCAACAGCATGATTTGAGTTTCTTCTTTAATTCAACAACGACGGTTGAAGCACAAAGGATACTAATAAACTACTGCTTGATGGAAAAGTTGCCTCAAAACTCGATAGTGTTTACTTGAACTTTGCGTTTATTGAATAATGACGATAAACTGCTTTGTGCACGCATTCGTATCGTTCAAAACAACTCCAAAAATACCACATTCTAAAGAATTTCTATATGTGTATGAAGTATGTAGAAAAAAGTTTCGTTGAATTAGTTCCGTTGATCTTTTTTAAATATTATTTACATGTTACGTCGTGATTTAGGTTCTTGTGCTTTTCGTAATGTTAATTTCGATAATTGTTTTTTTTTGAAATATTTTGAATTATATGTATAGTAAGCCATTCAATACTTTTTTGTTATTTATAGTGGTCAATCAATTTAAAACGTTCAATCGGCTACCAAACCAAAACACATAATCAAGAATTGTTTAAAACCGTTTCAGCGATATAGAGGGGCAGGGTGGATTGCACCCCCGTAACTCTAAACATCTGTACCTGAAATGTAATGACAACCCCTACTGCGGTGAATTTTTGTTAAAATATTAATTTCTATATTCAGTATTAATTAAAGAAATTATTGAAATGGTTTCCATTGTGTTGTTTTTGCAAAATTTCCTCTGGTAATATTGCTACATAATCACTTCATAGTCATAACAACAAATGGATTTGGGGAAGAGGTCCTGTTCTACTAAGTAGCCTCCGAGATCAACAGATATTGTCGTACTAGATTTATATGTCAAGTCAATTATTTATAAAACCTAAATCTGAGTCAATAATAGAACTGTGGCACAATTACCCAAGGTTTTTTTTATATTTCCGGTAAAACGTTTGCCAATGGTCCTACAGAATTTGAAAACAGGCTCTAATACTACTCAAACCAAAGATTCATTACAATTTTTGCTCTTTTTGATGTCAAAAAGCCAGAGTTTCCCAATGATGTTTTGGAGGGAGTGACTCTGACTCGGAATACGGGGGTAAGCGGTTTCCCCTCGATAAGACGAAACGTTCCGAGCAATTCATGATGTATGTTTTCAAAATGTCACCCTGTATCTAAATTTCATGAAATCAACAGAATTCTCATTTACTCCAACCGTAACCGTTTTGAAATAACCTCTATATGTTTAATGAAAATTTAATTACACATATCCTTTCGAGCTAGCCTTGATTACTTTGAAAATCAAACAATGATGTAGCAATGACTCTCATGTTTGGACACTTCCCGTGTCAGTCCACAATAATTACGTCAAGTTTCAGTGGCGTTTTTTTGAGTGAAGCCTAAAAAATTGTTTCAAATTTCAAAAATTGCAGATTTGATATTATTGCCTGTCAAATTTAGACATATATCTGAGAAGGAGTACGCGAAGTTTATAAATTAGTGTCAAGGAGATGGTCTACAAAGAATAGGTTTTAGTCTATTTTGTGCGCTTTCAAAAATATAATTTTTATCAAAACATACCTACTATTATAAAGAAAGTTATGAAAGTCAAAAAAGATTTGGATGTTAGGTGAATTTCCAGAGAACCGTATGAAACGTGAAATTCTTAAACGTGATCCCATACTAGATATATTTGATGATGAAAATCGTTGAAATAATATTCATGTCATTAATTTTCTATTTTACTTCGTTATCACATCCCCTACATGTGCCGAAAAGTGCCACTTTCCACACTTGATGGAGACCAAGGACGGTGTTGTCTGAAGTTACAAATCACTGGATAAAAGAACTGAAGTTGAGACAAGAGGAAGTTCACATCATACACACATAGATGAATGGGGATCTTCTTTTCCTCCATTCTGGATCCATGAGGTGATGAGCATGTCCTTAATAGTTGATATCAAAGACGTTAAAATTGAGGGGCATTGAAGGAAATTACATATAGCAAGAACTAAAAAGACTGGAAATGGTTACTTTTGGCTTCTGCTGGAATCTGTAAGATGAATGAAAAGGTGATTGAATACCAGAAAGTGCGAATTCCAACAAGTGAAAAGCTTACAGACGAATTGATGAAAATTTAATTACACTACAGGATTTTGAGACAAAACGTCAACCAGCACCGACGGCAAAGATTCAAAAATAATTCAACCAAGTTTGGAAGTTTCGATAACTTCTATGTTTAATTTGGTTGAAGTATTGATATTTTTTAGACAGGATTCAAATTTACTGCATTTTCACTACGACCAAGACGATGCAGCAAGTGATTATGATGATGTTTGCTGTGAAAAAAGCCAAGGAGAGAAGTGCAGATAGAATATTGCACTACCTACACTACTTACTAGTGATACGTCAACCAATTTTTTATCCATGTGTATAACATTTCGTGGTAGTTTGCACCATTGTTAGATTTTCTGAAAGAGATCCTAAATAGCTCTGTCTACAAATTTCTTTCAAAATCTCGATTCACAGATTTGTACTCATACTATTTTTGGAATGAAGTTCAGAATAATTTTGTAATTAAGTTTGAGCACTGGTGACAGATTGAAATAAATGCAAAAAAGAAACCATGAACTGGTAGAAACTGTTGATGAAATTACATTTCGTGAGAATAAATGAACCTTCGATAAAAGTAGAACTGTTACATTCGAAAGATTTTATCCTAGCTGATGAAGCACGAAGTTTAATGGTTGAATTATAATATTAGCAGAATAAAATGTACAGCTCATTTAATTCTGTAAAATATTATGAAAAATATGAAAATTGTGGTCCTAATACCTGCTGAAGATTATATAAAAAGAGGGGCAATGGAAATAATATAAGATGCAAAAATGTGTGGTGGTCAAGGATCAGAAGTTTTTATTACACTATATCTAATACATAAAATAGTGCTAGTCTGTTATAATTTTCAATCAATTGTTTACATTTTTCTTTTGAAGTGAATGTTGTTTCTTTGGTTCTATTTAGTTTTATTTTTGTTCATGAATAGGTCATATAAAAAACCTCGTGATGTATGTTTGCATTGGATTATTTAAAAAAACATGTTTCAAGTTGTATTCACGTGGGATTGAATCAAATAACTATTAGCTTATCAATAGTTTTTTGTTCTTTGTCATATTTTGTATATCAGTAGCTCATTACCTTGGTGATAAACCAAGTGTATATGTCCCATCAGGGTCATTACACTGCAAGAAACTTCCCCAGTTTTCACAGGTTAATATTTTGATAGTAAACTGGTTGCTAATATTAGGGTAAATACGCCTAATCCCAGCCACTTCCAGTAGTCAGCCTTCCATACATACTTATTCAAATAAGTAAATGACTAACACAAAATAGTTCATTCTGAGCTTCCTGAATTCGGCCACCTTTTTGGCGGTAACTGCGTAAATTATTCAAATATAACGTTAACGACAAAGTAATGGCATGCGTGTGAGATAGAGCATGCTGTGTTGGCTGACAATTAGCGAAGAAACCATAAAATTTTCTTAGTGGCTGGGCCCTCCATTATTAAGGTCCAAAGCTCGAACAATAATTAATACGAGGAACTTTATTTTTTCAGGCAATGTCAAAATGTATATTGAACACGTTTTCGAAGCTTTTGAGAATTTAATACGCAGATTTTATCGAAATTTATTGGTGGCTGAGAACTGTTTCATAAAATTTGAAGAATTCCTAAAGACAGCCATGTGGCTGACTTTGGGAAGGATGAGAGAAAATTCAAATATGAACTCTATGCATTATGAAAATAGAGGCATCTTTCCATTGCATTTTAATATATCAAAATCATTGATTATTCAATATTTCACCAGTAGTCAGCCCCATAAAACCTGTAGGTTAGTTGATGGCTGACTCGAGGTTGGAATATTCCAGTTCTCAGCCACCGGATACTGCATCATTTTCATTGTTTTTTTTTTGTAATAGCGAAATCGTTGGTTGCATAAATATTCAGAAAAATCTCTCAAAAAACTCTCGTGAAAATTATTTGAGGATAAAATAGGTATTACCATCAGCAGTACCCTTCATGGAAAAACCATGTGAGATCCATTGCCAAAGATGCCTCTTAAAAACTTAGTTTTCTATTTCGTGCCAAGAGGTATTTTATCCGTCAACTGATTATTATTTATAAAGCACAAATCTGACCTGTCCTGGAATACTCTTTCCGTACATGGAGTGCAGCCAAAAAATACACGCATACATTTTTAGATTATGTTTAAAGAGTGTAATTTGTCTTGTCGGTAACACTTTGTTTACAAACTCGCTCATTTCTCTGGAACACAACAGAAAGGTTAGCGACTTGACTCTGTTTTATTGATACTTTCATGTCAACAATCGTTCAACCATTAGCGGTCCCATCAAGACTGACACATCGATCTGTCTTCACATTAATTTGTCGTCACTTTGGAGACGTGTTAAACCTCTTTTTCCCGGGGCTCGTTCTTCTAACGAACGTCAACTCTTTAGAACTATCTTCCTTGGGAATTGTTCAGGAGGAACACCAAATCTTATTTACTTTTCTTCGGCTCTCACGATGTACTCTGAACATTATAGGATTTTCCATTTCGAGGGAAAAAAAATATTGTGTACGCCGTGGTACCACACAAGACAGATTGTATGGAATAGTCAAAGAGGGACCACGGAAATAGAACCCAGCACGGTTCTAACTAGAAAAGAGGAAGAATAAGTTGCAAATATACAAGTTTTTCCCAACGCAGTTGAAAAAAAAATTGCCACTAAAAAAGGCAAAGAAAGCCCTTTCAAAAATAATAACTAATGAGTATTGTTGATTTTGGGGAGTTTTCTAGGATTTAATTTTTTTAAGTTTTCACATATTTATTCAATGCATGCAAATGCTTAAATAAATAATGTCCCATCCGAATAATATATTATACTAGCCCTTCAGTTATCGTGGCTGACAACTAGATGCATAGTGGCTGAAATAACAATTTCAACGGCTGACTATAGGATTTTTTGAGTTTTTTCAGAAAAAGTTTAGTATCAATTTAAGTATAACGAATTTATGAAAATCGGATTGTCTATGTAACATAAAAAACTTCAGATAATTCAATGGTGTAGAAATTTTAGTAACTTTCCATCGGGTTTTATTTTTTATCTTGATCTCAAAATGATATTTTGCTTAAGTGGCTGACTACTGGCGATTCTACCCTACTTGTGTTCATACCCGCATTTTAAGTCAAACTTGTGAACTGAAAATAGGAAAACTTCAAAGCAATCCACTTTCTCGAACAAAGCTTGTTTCAAAGCGAGTTGAAAACTATCAATATTTTTTGTACATAATAACTGTGGCTTGGAACAAAAACAAGCAATGTCAAAAGTTGGACTTATTTTTACATTAACGTCTGAGATTGTGCTCTCCGATTCAAGAATTAGGGGTTTAGAAAGTACCGAGGACATAGGGTGCTATTGGATTCAAGAGTTTATTCTGAATACATTGATTAGAACAAATAAAATTAAAATCGCGAAAATGTACATTGGTCGTTTTTGGTCCAAGCCACATATATAGTACTAGTCCTCAACACTGTAGAAGTTTTTAGACTTACTTGGTCCTTTGCTAGCAACATGGTCCTTAAAAGATTATTATCGAAAACACAGCAAAACCTCCAAAGCACAGATGTCACAAATGAACTACTTTGTAAATATTTAGCTTTATTTTTCTTGCAGACGAACCGCGAGAAGAATCGAACGAAAATGCAGCGAATGCAAGGAGAAACCGGCGACAGAACGTACAGTAAGTACAGTAGAGTCGGGACAACGCGTTGGAAGAGAAACGTCAGCTAATTATAATACTGGTGCAGTGGGTGGATTCGAGTTTGATTACACGTCGAATGTTACACAGTCCCACGCTCTGGTATTGGCGTGGTTTTACTGCACTTTGGCCAATCTTCTGGACTTGATATTTTTTGAATGTTGTTCTGGAAACTTCAGGATCACGTGAAACCCAAGTTTTCCACTCTTCTTCCTTTTGTCGAACAGCCAGAATGGGTATTGCAATAATTTGATTTATTTCATTGGCGAAGGAGGTCCAAGTAAGGGAGTTTTTGTGACTTGAGCCAAGCCTTCGATTTCGAGAAAAAAAGCTACCCAAACACGAAAACTACGTCAGGATCACTCGTCACTCGACGTGCGTTTCTCCAACAACGTTGGCATCTTCAGGATTTACAGCTTACTCATCGTATCTATTCTACCCTATCGTATTATACTGCGTGTCCCAAAAATATGCAACAAATGGATTTTTTTTGTCGATTTCACAAAAAATATATATTGGTAAGAAAAGTTGGTGCTGATCGAAACTCTTTGGCTCGGTTTTTGGAGTATGAAAAAAAATATTTTTTTCAAAAAGTACTTCTATTTTTCAAAATTCTGAAGGAATTCATTGCGAATATTCCATTATCATCTCGTGGAGAAAATGTGTATGATACAACCTGCCCTGTGATTATAACAGGAGATTTCATATCAACTGGAATTCTAATAGTAACACTTGCACCAAATTGAAACAAATGGTATTTCTTTATCGTTAGATTCGACAGACTTTGTCGAATCTAGTAGATCTTCGAAATCTTCAAGACCATCAAAGTCTTCGGCTCCACTATTGTTTCAGTCTGCATTGGTTCTTCATCCACAATTTCATCTGAATCATTAACTTCCTCGTAGGTTTTTTCTTCAACATTGGCGCATTTTCAGAACCATGATAATTTGAACGTAAATTTGTGCATTTTAAACCATCCCCTCCGAAACTTATAAAAATACTTAGAAAATTAACTATTTTCGCATGTTTTTTGCAATCTCTATGTTTCATGGATTTGAAATTTTTCAGTTTATCAATATAGCATAGAAACTTACATTTTACGAGTAATTGAAGTGTAAATTTTAATAAACTCAAAATTTTACATAACGATCAACTTTTTCTTGTCGAAGTCGAGTTTTCTCTCTCGTTTTTTGCATTTTCTGAGAAAATTTGCCATAGTAATGTATATTTGTTTTTACAATCAGAAAGTACAGATTTCAACGTCAATGAACAAAAAGCTGACCGATTATTTTCAAAACGCAGATATTTTTACGTTAGAGTTTTCGATTGAAAATTATAGTGCTTTTTCGATATTAAATTAAAATAATGGAAAACTATAAATATTTTGAATTAGACTTCATTTGATAAGACTCTAATTGCATAGCAACCAGATGATAGAATTTTTTTTTAATATATGATGTGATTTTCAAATTTCAGTTTATTTTCAATTGTTATACAAAGAAACTTGGTGTAAGGTTTATATTCACTTTGGTTCATATCCAAACTGAGATTTTCAAATTCGAATTTGAAAGTAAGTAAGTTGGTTTTCTTGGCGATAAGACAAAGTGAATTTGAGTGATACAAGGAGTTAACTTCTTCGAGTTTCTGGTACATGACACTTTTCAGGGTATCTACATTCTTTCCATGTCAAATAAGAGTGGTATCATTCGCGAAAGGCGTAAATTGTGCTGTAATAGGCAAAAATGTCACGTTTGTAATGCGGTGGAGCTTCGTCTTCTTGGTACCAAATTGATATTTCGATTACATTTGGATAATTAATATCAAGGAAAAGTTTTTGGAACTATGGAGACATGCGGCAGGGCTCCTTTCAACGAACAGCAAAGATTTGGAACTCACTGCCTCGAGAGATGTTTCCTGAGGCATACAGCCTATAAAAATTTTTAAATAACACCAACTCCCTTGGATTCTACGAATTTCTTGGGACTTTCATGGATTTTCCTTCTCGTGGAAACCAAACAAAAGAAAAAAAGATAACACCTTGATAATCCTATGACATATCGATTGCCTTGAATTGCCGATGATGTGAAATAATGAATTAATAACTTTAGTCCCTTTAAACGAATACTTTGATTTTTATTTCAAATCCAATAATATCAAGAAAGTTTCGATCTATTGAGAAATCACTATCAAATAATTGAATGATTAAAGACGCTTACCTATGTAAACCAAGTACTAAAACGCACTTGCATTAATGTAAATCCATTGTTTTTGGAATATCTTGAATTTTAACCGGTATTTTTTTGTATTTTTCACTAAAAACATTCGTACAATTGGACCAGTCACTTCAAACTAAGGTCGTCAATTGTGTGTTTTCTACATTTAAACGATTGCTTTTGCAAGCTATCTTGATTACTTATCACTCGATACCCATAAATTTCATAGTAAGCATCGAATCATTCGCGCTGAGGGATTAATGAATGGAACAATTGTCTCAAAAATTGCTATTCTTCTGTATTGCACGTATAGTCGAAAACAACCATACCCCCACCCCGGCTACCTCCGGATTCTATACAGAGAGACCCATTTAAAGGCGGGGCA
Organism: Chrysolina americana; assembly: GCA_958502065.1. NCBI lineage: Eukaryota > Metazoa > Arthropoda > Insecta > Coleoptera > Chrysomelidae > Chrysolina > Chrysolina americana. The sequence continues at coordinate 83,952,504 of OY293413.1, forward strand.
ACACTGTACATTTTTATTTGTTGTCTGATTTGAATGATACTTTTCTAATGAATATAGCTCAATTACACCGCTATAGCTTTGAAATGTTGAAGCCTTCTTCGAATATTTCACACAAGTCAAAAATCCAAGAAACATTTTTTTCAAAATACAATTTGATTACCCCACTTTTTCAGATAGGTATAATCAAAATAACTCGAAAAAATTATAATGAAAATTGTATTATTAAACTTTTCGTTAGTGCAATAAACTTCACTAATGACACGAATACATTTGTCTGTTTTAATATCTGTAGTAGTAGTAGTATCCAAGGGGAGGCCGAACATATCTGTAAATCCCAGTAAGACGGAATTCATAAACTTCAGGAAGAGATACCGTTGCACTCACATCACCCTCTTCAAGACATTTATGGTTCGAGGTGAACAAGAGGAAGAATCAGATTTGGTGAACGTATCCAAATAGATGGATTGGTAATAAGGGTTCTGGTAGCCGGTTCGTTCCCCAGATTCATCAACAAATGGTTTTTTACATGGAATTATTTATTTCACTACTCCTCTTATTGATAATATTGAAGCTATCATAAAAAAAGTGATAAAGGAAGAGTTGCCTGAGAAGAGACTGATACGTGGACAGAATTGTAGAAAATTGTAGAGCCCACGGTATATGGTGAACTACCAATTGAAGTGATCTTAGGTAGCACTGAAGTGAAACACCGGGCATTAGTAGCAGACATCGAGGACGAGGCAATCATTGGAATATACATCATAAATTCTGGGTCCGAACTGAATTTCAAAGACGGCGTCCAATGTGTCAACGGAGAGGAGCCGGTGCTTCATGGAAGATGTGAAGAAGTGATTCGCGTCCTGCTGGCCGAAGATGTGAGCGTACCTGAGAGGGCTGAAACCATTTTGGAGGCTTGCTTGGATGGTGGTGCGAGCAGTGGAAACGTGCTGAGGTTCGACCCCAAGCTTCATGATGAGAAAATCGGGCGTGTTGATAAATTCGTGCCAGTAAGGGTAATGCATGTTGATTATCACTCGGTGACTTTTTAAAAAGGAACAATTTTGGGGCACTGGTCGTCAATTTCCTCTGTGATTAGGAGTGTACACGGTACTGTCAGCCAAGACAACAAGGATAGCACAAGCTCAATAGGCAATCCTGAGAGATTTAGTCAAGAAATGCCAAGATATCTTCGATACCGGAAAAGGGGGGTAGAAGTAAGATCACAAGATAGATACTGGGAAGGACCGATCGATCCAACAGTCAGCTAGAATATTTTCTCTAGCCAAGAAGGATGAGGCTACCAAAATACTTATCGATTTAGAGAAAGAAGGGATTATTGGTCCTTTTCAGTCGATTTGGACAAGAAGAAAGATGAATCAACCCGTTTTACGTTAAGTATCGTCAATTGAACAACGTGACGAAAAAGGACAGTTACCTTCTCCCGACGATAAATAACACCCTAGACATGTTGGTCGGTTCTACGATTTGCGCGACACTTAATTTAATGAGTTAATACTTTCAGGTGGAACTTGCTCAAGAACATCGCGAAAAGACAGTTTCCACCATCGGCTCATGACTGTGAAAGGTCATTTGAAAAATTGATGGAGACTGATCTGAAGTGAATGGACATAATTGTTGTTGGCAGATCGTTTGAGGATCACGCCAAAAACCCGGATGAGATATTTCTGCGACTGAGAAGCCCTGGAACAAAATGAAATGCCATCTGTTCCAAAAAGAAATTCAATATCTTGGCCACATTGTTTCTGGGGATGGAGCAGCAGTAGATGAGCAGAAGATCAAAGCTATAAAAGAAAGGCCAATTTCAGAAGACATGCACCAGCAAAGTTTACTTGGTTTGTGCATCTACTAGTGCCGATACGTGCTAAGGTTTACTAATATCGCTAAATCAATGACCAGATTTACAGAAGGGTAGGTATGGTCCGAATAATCCTATCTCAGATCCAAGAGGAACAGGAAAAAGTCTTCGGCGTCATTATTGTTGTGCCAGATATTTCATATACAGAGTGACCCATTTGAAAGCGGGCCACCTCTCTAAAATTGATATTTATTATCCGATTCAGATTTTTTTTCAGTAGTTAGAGCATCAATAGTTCTATTTGAGTGCCATGAGAAATATAGCAGAAGTGAAATATTCATATCACTATTGAAATCATTCAAGTAGTTGTATTTCAAATTACAATTTTGTAAATAATATTGTTGTCAAAGAATAGGCATGCACATGTTTACATCAAATAATATAATTACTAGTATACTAATAACATAAATGAACCAATACAAAAGAATGTATTGACATGAGAGTGCCTACGCATTAAATTTTGGACTGTTCAATCAAATCTCCATTCAATTTAGTACATTTATCGTATCGTTTTCTAATATTAACCATGACATTCGATAATAATTGGTTTGGAATGATATATCTGCAAGTCTGTCTTATTCTTTCACGCATCAGTTCCTCTTTGCTTGTTGGGCGAGTTTTGCATACTTTTACCTTAACAAAGTTCCATAAAAAAATCTAGTGGAGTCAAGTCCGGGGATCTGGGAGGAAACTCGATCAATATACTATTTTGGCCTATCCACCGATTAGGGAAATTTTCTTCCAATCATGAATCTCTAACAATCCTGGTATTGTGGATAGAACAAACAGTCTTCTGCCAGTGGAAGTTCATCCATAGCGTTGGAAAATTCGTTTAAAAAAATAAAAAAAATTTGACCATTCAAATTTCTTTTAAAAAAGGGGCCAATTATTCTGGTATGTAATATTCTACACCAAACATTTATTTTTTGTGAGTAATGTCTTCTGCAATTTATCATCCGTCCAGTACCTTGAATTTTGAGAATAAACTGTTCCAGTGGTTGTCACTGAACAATAGTTTTCCAGTGGCGATATCAAATTTTAGTTTAAAAAAATTGACAGTATGTTTTTTGGATTTTTGACCTTGAAAATAATTGAAAATTTTAGAGATATTCTGATTATTATTGATTGTCCACAACGTATAAATTTTTAGACCTATCATTTATTCCCTATTTGAGTCATGTTCTTCCAGGATCCCTTTGAAATTATTTTATATACCACTATTATACCTCCCTACATAAAAATATTTAAATAAAATTTTCAACGGTGTGATAGTTTTATGGTAGCAAAGACGGCAACATGCTCCACCTAGGAAATCTTTCCCGCCAACACAGGTACCTATTCCCGCTCCAAAATGGCATTACTCAAAAATACTTCAAGGAAACCATGAATGTGAAACGGAAACGTTGGAAACAGAATGAATAATAGTTTGTTTTCCAAACAGTTCAATACTCGAACTTACTTTATGGCTCATTCAAAGTCGGCGTTTAGTCTGAACAATTTCCTCACAAACGAAGCTTTTGGCACGTTTTGTTTTGCAAATACTCCGATTACCCGACACGGCCTGCATGATGCAGTTAAAAATAACAGTGCAGTTACATACAGGCTATGAAGAGTAAAAATCACGTTGATTGAACATAAAAGAGAATTATGGACGGTGAACTGTAACATGTTTTTCCATAAACGTATCGACCGTCTGTCTGCAAATGTCAGTGGCGTATCCGAAAAACGCGGATTTCATGACACATTTTGGCTGTGGCGGATAATGGTTAGTTTGTCAGGACACGGTATTTTATTCCTGGAAAATATCCAAATCCTAACCTTCCTAAGTTTCCAACCTGAAAGCATGGGTTTCAGAAATTATCGAAAGCTCAGCCTGCAAAACAAAATTTGTATTGTTTTATATTGTTCCCACACGGGATCTGGAGAAGGTGGTGGTAAGTACTGAAAGTGCCTTTTCAGAACTTGCCAGAAACCTCTAAGGGGTTCGAGAATCATGTAAGAATGAAATTACGAAAAATATTAGATAAGGACGTTTTCTATCTAAAATTCGACGATCAAGAAAGGGTAAAAAAACCTCATTGAAACCGATTCATACGAATAGTTGACTAGGAATCCACTGCCCAAGATTCTTTCAAATGTAAAAACCATGCAATACATTGGTCACATTGAAATTGAAAAAGCTCTCGAACCCAAATATACCAAATATACAGGGCTATTCAAATTCGAGTCTATGCATGGTGATCTCGATAACGGTAAAAGATAGAAGGGTGGTTATATGGGAAAAAAGTTGCGTATTTCAGAGGTCAATTACGTGACATAAACAAATCTGATCTAGCTTCTTTGGTTCTGGAGTAATACAGGAAAAATCGAAAATTTCAAAATTATTTTTTTGCCTATATCTTTTTATTTTGTGAAGATTTTTTGAAATAGTTGGCATGAAAGTACGGTTCAAAGAGCACATTGCTCATATCAGATTTTCGCCGGTGGCCAAGCATGTTTTGGACCACAACTACCGATTCGGTGATGACAAGACGTTGAAATCAGTTATACAGATTCATGCATTGTAGTCTGGAAATTGCAAAACGTAAAAATAGTATGAATGCTACCCAGTTCCATTCTACCCCTTGTTCAAGTTCATAGTACCATAGAGTTTTCTTCTCTCCATAAAGAAATCATAAGTCATTATTTTTCACCAATGTACGTCATTGAATCTAAAACAAAGTAGGTAGGATATTGATTTATAGCAGGTCAAATTCAAAAATAGAATGAATAAATATATAATTAGAGCTGGTAAACAATTTAGCCATGACGGAAATAATATAGTATAATAAGTAAATTTCAAAATTTCTATTTCTCAAATTGTATTCACACCAAAGGTTGCAAATATTATTTATTCGAAGTTATTCCATATTTAATTTCATCTCTGCCTTGTGACATATTTATCCTTTTTTAGTTCAGGAGTGTCCGTAACCACGTATCATGGTTCAAATCAAAAAGTTATGTTATCTAGTATAATAATTATACTTAACTATACGGAATGATATAGTAAGGTCTCCAAGGAGTTGACATCGGACACCACACCGGACCTGAATACTCCATAATTGGACGAAAGTAGGTCTCCTAGAATTGTATGCCAATTGCATATGATAGGTGAGAGAACGTTTTGCGGATGAGGCAGATCAGTGTGTAAGGACAATGTGCGTAACAATTGACCGTTTACTTATTATGTACGTGTGGAATGGATTGTGTTTTCCTTGGAGGAGCACGACGTATTTGTCGACGTTAAGAGGTAAAAGCCAACACCGACTTTTGAGGTTCTTGATAGGATTGATGTCCAACTAATGAATCATACAGTTTAGTATCATTGGCATAGAACATCTTATAGGATTTTATATGAAGGTCACTTGCGTAAACTACAAAGAGAAATAGGCCGAGGACAGATCACTTGTAGCTGGTCTATCCAATGATAAAGAAAGTCTCACTTTGACCGTAAAACTTCCATCTGCCATGTGTCAAGTTTGTGCATAAGCTTCCTCACTGGTTTGATTCACATTTGCTAGTTGTCACAGTGAGCATTGCAATGTGTGTTGTTGTGGAAAAATTTTGCCAGGCGTTAGTTCGGCAAAGTTGATTCGAAAGTATGGAGTAATTGTGTTATTTTCTGTTCGGTGCTTGCCGATGAAACTCCTACAGTATAGTACATTTTCTATGTAAAATGGCTTCCTGCATTTTTTTTGAAATTTTGATATGTTGTAGATCCCAGCATCATTATCATATAGTCCAATTTAGAGATCACTATTACTAGTTTTCGAGATACAACGTATCAAATTGCGATTTTAGCTATTTACGTTATTATGCGATTTGATTAGCAGATATGTTACTTACTTGCTTGATACCTGGTATTCTTCGGATTAATTCCACAAGTAGGATGATGGACAGACACAGTTTGATTTTCATGTCTAATGCACTATAATATTTGCTAGTTCTTACTTATTGAACAAAATTCACAAAATACTACTTGATGAATCAAAGTTTAACTATCGTGTACTCCTACAGACAACAGATTACCCTTCAATATAAGTAATCCAACCCCTCATACTCCTAGGTTTTCCTCGAATTTATTTACTTTTCCATTGTCATGAATCAGTCATATGTTTTCCCAGTTCTAACAGAACTACACGATCATGATATCTCCAATCCTGTTTTGGGAAAATTATTCACTATTTCATCAGTCTCTTATCACTTTACTGATAATGCATGCAATAGTTCCTAGAAGTTTACTATGTTTCAATCTGGTTTAAATTAGTAATATTCATGTTTAAAAACTCGTTTTTCTGACCTAGTGGTATATGATTGTATTAACGATCGACATTTATTAACGAAGAACAAAATAAAAACAACTGTTTGCTACCTACTTGTCATGACTTGATTCGTTATATAAGTTATATATGAATTCGAAGTCCGAAAAGTGTACATAACAGTTTCAATTAAATGAAAAGAATAATTTCGACGAAGTCGAAATCCCCTTCTCTCCACACTCACCCACATAGTGGAAAACTTGAAGCAAATATCTGTCAGAAAACGACTGCTTCCCCTTAAGAACATTGAATTACATTTGGTGTCTGTGCTACGGACAAGTGCTTCTTTCCATAAATGTGTATCAATAAGTATATTATGAACCACTATAATTCAAGTTATTTTATCTGCTGGAATATCATAATGACATCGCTATATCATTATATTTTACTGACATATATTATAATCCTAAGACCATAATGAAGTTTTAAAATATAATGAAATTCAATTGTAACGCTGCTGAGAGTTTAGCATGAATGAACTTTATAAGAAAATAGGCAAGTTGAAAAAATTTATTTTTAAATTTTTTTTATTTGTAAATCGGTTGCACCATTAGGAGCAAAACCCCCAGAGGTCTCTAGCTAGGGAAGACGTAGCCCTTACCTATGTACGTGTGATGCAATGTTGATTGGATTAAGAAGCGAGCGCTTAACCCGCACTCTCCAACTCGAAAGGTAAACTATCATCAGAATAACCTATTTTCAAAGTTTTCACTACAAATCCAATCAATTGACAGCAGTGAATATATAATTTGCTGTTGAATTGTCAACGAAATGATATGACACAACTTGCTGACTATTTTTCATAATGAATGACTGTATAGTTTCGAAAACACTCAATTCAGAATTTGAAAATCATGCATAATATATTGATAAAGTCTTGTATGTAATTCGGATCATAAAAGATCATAATGGGTCAGGCCGTGTTATGGGGCTCGGCTCACTGCCTCGTCTGATAATATTCACTGCTACTTCCATAATAATCGTCATTATGAACATTATTGCATAAATAACTATCTATTATTTCAGCTGTATGCAAAAATTGTGATAATAAGATGTGAGTAGATTGAAATGAAGGACAAACGCTAAAATTAGACGTAACTTTGCTTTAAACATTGCATCCAACATGGAAAATTTACGATGTACAAATTCTGATGATTTTTTGTGTAAATATCAAGATAGACATCGTCAATATTTTCGACCTTGAAAATATATTTCGGGTTATTTCATTGTCTGATGTTTACGCATCTAGTGGGGATGATTTAGTTCTGTTTTTGGAATGAATCATTTCCGTAGATAAAATTTTTCAAATTTTTGTAATTAACATCTCAAAAATATGTAGTCCCAATGTACAATGAGAGTTGAAATCAGCGACTCAACCTTTTAACAAATACATCAAAATGCCAAGGAGGATTCAGTATGTCATGGTGAAATCAATAATAATAATAATGGGTCTTTATTTACCAATTGTACATGTTCCTATTACGAAAAAAACCGAAGATCAGCTGGTTATGTCCTGCGACACAACCTCTGTTTTTCATCTCAAGCTCTAACAAAAAAAAATTATAAAAATTGAAAATAAATCATGATTATAATAGTAATAATTTCCAAAACAACTGATAATAGAAATACAATGAAATAAATAATATAATAATATAATATATCATTGCTTCTGTTGATTGATTAGATAAATTAATTATATAAATTAATTAGATAAATAGTACTTACATTGTATTCCAGAAAAAAAAGCAAGAAGAATGTTTCTCTTTGTATGTGGCTTAATTTTCACTAGTATACAAACGTTTTTATCACCGAAAATTTTTTTAGACTGGAATATTCTACTGCACAGCCGGTAAAAGCTTTAATTTGATGATGTATTAAAATTACCAATATTGTGTTCTTAAGTTTTTTTTTGGAGATAATGAATAACAGAGGCGAAAAAAAATGGTTGGTTTGTATTCGAATGAAAAAATTCATTGGGCATCCTATTGTGCTGAACATCAGATGAAATGTTACGAGTTTTCAATATGTCATTTACCAAATTGGTCCAATTGTCGAAAAGTACTCGTTAGCAATTATTTCCGTATTTTCAGTGAAATTTCCATTTATACCATCGAGAAATTGTCAATTATATTTGTTTCAATAACTGTAGATGAAATGTCTAGAGAGTTTTATTTATGTTTTTTGAAAATATGATCTATGAATGATTTAGATTCTTCCTGAACTCGGGTGGGTTTGTTGATCGCAGAGATGAAACCATACTCTCTCAAAATGTTGACGTATTCTTCTGTCTCACCTGTGGTTTGTAAAACGTCTATATTGATATCTCCTACAAGAACATGTAGATTTTTGTCTGATTTGGGGGTAGACCTTATATGGGTCTCTAAATTATATATTGCATCAAATCCATCAATTTCATGAAGTGGGAGACATTGTATTTGCCATGTTTCTGACAATATTATGAATTGCAACTTAAAACTCATTTGATTATTTTTAATTCATCGAGGTTTCTGTTTATGCTCTTCATGTTACAATGCAAAATTGATATTTTTTCATTTGATGAACCAACTATATTTTTTCGATTACTCTTATCTCATTGGTTGTTCTTGTTTTAATTGTTTTGATAGTGAAGTTCCTCAAATATATGTTTATTCATTGATTGGTGAGTATAATCACTTCCTAGTTGTATTTCGATAATATAATAATATATGAATTTTTCGAAATAAGGAGCTAGAAAATCAAGTCACATATTAGAATATAAAACATTTGAGAAGGTAAGAAGATACAGTTATCTTCTAGGGGTTTCTGAGGAGCATTTGAGTAATTCTATTTTTCTTCAGAGTTTCCGATACTGAATTGTTCTTTGATAGATTTGCGGCTTTTCCAGTATCTTGCTCTTTAGTTTCTTTTCTTTCTTTCAATTTCCTTTCTTTTTAGTTTTCCTGTAAACGTTGTCAGATGTTTCCAACTTTTCTTGTCGGAGGTCCAAAATAGTCCATTGTATTGTATTCTTTATTCTCTATATTTTCTGCTGTATACTGATGTCCGTCGATTATTAGTAAGTTAGGTTTGTTTCGGGCTTCATTATTATTTATCTTGGCTTGCTCCAGGCTTTTCAATAAGACTTTTCTTTTCTGCTACTTCTGCCGATTCAGCTCTTTGCTGATGACCATTCTGGGTCCCTTCAATTTTGATCTGTTATGCTGTATCTCTCTTTTCTTGCGATTCGGGATGAATAAGACTATAGAATTGATCTTGTGCATTGTGCTCTCTTGCCCAGTCGGAATATATTATTGATATCACCCCTGATAACACTGACTTCTAGTTTGGTATTGGTTAAGTCAATAATATTTTCCGAAAGATCTTGGTTTTCGTCAGTTCCTTCAGATTTTCCTAGTATGCCGTAGATCACCAAGTTGTTTGTTTTTTGCTCCTTATCGCACTTTTTTTTTTGTAGTTTGAGACCTGTTTTCTTCTTCCAGAGTTTGGATTTTTCCTTTGAGACTTCTTAATTGCTTAGATACCTTGCATGGATCAGTTCGTCTGTTTTTCTCTATATTCTCGATTCTATCACCTGAATTTGTGAATACGAGCCGGTCAAATTACTACTTGATTGGATACCTATTTCATGGCCAGATAAAATCTATATAAAACCACACGGAGATGGACCAAAATAAGGATAATTTTCTGAATGAGAAAGCATTGGTGTTGTGGTTTCAGAAGCTAGACTTCTAGACTATGTGATTTATAAACCGTATGGAAGTGACGGAATGAGAATTAGCTCTTGATAGGCGATGTGATCGTGGTGTTGCGTTTGCTTCCCACCCAGGTATCCCGGATTCGATCCCCACCGTCTGCCATTGAGCAGAAGGGGTTCGTAATCCACTTGTACGTAAGCTGTAGGTTCTGGGTCGCCCTTGCTCGTATATGCTCTGCTTTTGTTTTTTTTTTTCGGAAACCTATAACAGCGAAGTTTCTTAAGGGACACTTTTGTTAAATATTTTCAATGAAATCTTGTCGATACTGGTAACACCAAGAACTTGAAATATTGGGAAGCATTACTTCACTGTGGTGACATCTGATATAATAACGTTGTCATTGAGAGTTGAAATTTTCCATAGAAAATATATGCTCAAGTTTTGTTCTCAGTGAATTTCTACAAATTATTGAATCCAAACTCCGAAATTTCTGCCAGTACACGTTTCAAGCATTCTCCATCCACATTCTTCTACAGTACATGTTTCTAGCATATCTCCATCCACATTTTTCTACGTTTCATAAGCTGAAATCACATTTCTGGTTTAAAATTTTGCTTTATTTATTGCGGACTAAGTACATAGTCCATAATTTAATCATTTTGCCGACATAACTTAGGTACCTACCTCTTTTTTTAGATATCATCCTTGGAAATAAGTATTGATCTTAAATTATTTACTCAACTGTAATACGATCCGCACTATGACCCTCGTAATTGGATATTAAATCTCATTACCATTCTGCGTCCACACAAATAAATATGATACTGAAAAACAAATGACTCATTGTTGAAATGGAATGCAACAGTTCAATACAATATAAATATTTATCCTGTAATATTTCGTGGTAGCAATTCTGAAAAGTAATACGCAGTAGAAGGCTTCGAAACTTTAATGACGCGAGTGACGTAATTCCCCGAAATTGGCCTTGGTTGTGTATTGAATAAATGGCCCACGAACCTCGAAAGTCCACCCGGGCCACCATCGAATACTCCGATGGGATTACGGAAATGTCTAAAAATGAAAGGATACCATTTTCTATGCTACAAATAACATAAGAAAGGCGTAGCGGAATTTGTCTAATCCCTCAAGATATCTTGTATTGCTACCAAGTTACTCTCTAGGATGACTGAAATATTCTCCTCCATTTATCTGGTAGGTTTCATTTAACAATATTTTTCCAACGTGTCGTAAAAAACATTTCCAAAGACTATTGAGAGCACGATTTTGATGATATCTTTGAAACCAAAAAAATACACAAAATTGATAGCCGTCGTTCATCGTATGCCAAAAAGACCCTTCACTTCATTTGTAATGTAATTCTAGTTCGCTATACAACAAGCTTGCACATTTTATCGTTGTGCTAATTCTATCCAGTTTCATGCTAGAGAGCACCAAAAAACTCCATCAGGAAAAATGTATATTCCAAATGACCAACTAATAAGGATTTTGTCTTAATTTTTGATATGATATTCAATTAATGAGGGAAAATTACTCAGTGTGGCTATGTGCATCTATATTTTTGTTTCAAATATAATACCATAATTGAAGTAGGTATCGGTATTAAAAGTATTTTACAAAACTGGTTACATATGTATTTGAAAAACCGCTATTTGATTGTTAGAATAGACTCACCCTATTCTATTAGTGCATATCACGATATCGTTGGGGTTCCACAGAGATCGGCGCTGGGCCCAGTAATATCTCACGTTCACATTAAGAAAGTAGCCAAAGAATATTATCACATGTGGAATTGGGAGTGAAGTTATTGGGATTTTTTTAATCCTAACTTAGCTTCAGAGTTTTATTTTAAATTAAAACATATTCCAACACAAATTCAGTACAAACCACATTTCATACAATACAATGACCTGAGGTTTTGCCATTTATGCAATTATACGTTTAATTTTCAATGTTAGCCTTAGAGAGAGTTGCAAGTGAACCTTTATAATTAAAAAAATCTTGAAAATACCTGCCATATTATCATTATTATTAATGTATATTGAAGTTTTTAAGCTATGTACGAAAAAACTCAAAATAATTCCCGTTTACAAGCCACATTATCCGTTATATTAGTGTGGTCGGTGGATCCGCGGTCTAAGGCACAGGCCGTTCGAAACTCCTGCATAGCGAAGTGTAGATAATGTTCAGAATATTTAAGTGATATCAAAAGTCAAGCTGGTTGGAGTAGATAATATTTATTCTCGGATGCTGAAATTATGTATTCCAATCGTTGATGAATATTCAACAAATTTTATAAACTTTTGGAAAGTCATATTTCCTACACTTCTGGAAAATTGCAAGTCGTTAATTTTTTAAAAGGATAATATATAATCTATCTAATGGTCATTGAGGTTGCCGACAAGGTTATAGCACTGTTACAATATAAGCGATTTGATCATATCACCTAGGAAGGTCACAAAACATGTGTGTTGACTTCCAATATTTTTTTTAATGATATTCTATCAGGAGTTCCCCAGAGATCCAAATCAGACCCCTTTTTTTATAATTATTTATACGAAGGCATGTTTTTTATTCACCGGTGGCTCCACCAATCTGTCAACTGCGCTCTTATATTATATTAAATATAAAGGCTGTATATAAAGTATATAAAGTTCGTAGACTGGTGGATCCACCTGTGAATAATAAACATGCCTCATCTGTCATAATATCTACCATGAGACGCTGTGAAATTAAAATATATATAAATGTAACTGAATCAAACACAAGCTCCAGTGTTAGAGTACAGTAGCTGATGGTTTAACCCACATAAAGCAGTCATGAAAAAACATATACGCTTTTCTCAAAATGTTATACTGTAGTCGACACCTAATGAAGAAAACCTATTAAAATTGTGTTGTGATCATTCGGTGCTCAATCACTTCAATTGTTGTGATTTTATCTACAGATAATCTCGCAATGAGTGGAATGAGGAGAAAATGAACAAGGTTTATTTAATAGTGCCGAGCCCCCGCATGAAGAATAACCGTGATCTGTGGTTTGAGAAAATTTAACTTTATTTCAGTAGTTTTCAAACAAACGAATTGGTTAAGAATGGATTACAAGAGAAAACTTCATTGATATTATTGTAAGGGGGTCGTACAGGCTATGCAGCCTCACAAGCACTTCGACCTATAAGTTCTTTTGTGCGTGACCATTGATCTATTCTATTTTCTGATGTCGGAGGGCGTTAAGAAGGTCCCTTCCAAGAACTTAAGCCTCTTGCATAAAAGCGCTGGGCATTCACACAGAAAATGTTCTGCAGTTACCGCGAAGTACTCGCAGTAGCGGCAACTGTCACTCTCTGATTTACCCATCTTTTTGAGGTGGTACCCCAGAGGGCAGTGTCCAGTGAGAAGTCCCGTTATCATCTTCAAGTCTTTCTTGTCCAACTTGAGAAGCTCTTTTACTTCCTTTGGCGACAGACACACTAGTCTTTTCACTTGTCTTTGTCCTGGCACTTTATTCCAGTGAGATTTCATTTCATCAGTTTTCCAGCGTCGGAATTCTTCTTTTAAGTGGGATCTGGAGAGTCCACAGAAGAGTTCTGGGCTGGGAAATTGTGTGCCCCTTCTTTGGCAAGACAATCTGCTTCTTTGTTGCCTTTAATTCCTCTGTGAACTGGCGCCCACATCAGGGTGACCTGGTTATTTACTGCCACTTGCCTTAGAGATTGTTTACAGTTCCAAGTCAACTCATACTTACAAGTGTATGACCTCAGAGCTATCTGACAGTATATAGATTTCTGCCCTTCGAGTGCCTCTTTCAAGACATTCCTGGACACATAATTCTATAGCATATACTTCTGCTTGGAAGATGGTTGGGGTGTTACTAGGGGGTTTTGACAGCTTGAAATTTGGTCCTGTAACGCCCACTCCACCCCTTTCGTCCATCTTGGATCCATCAGTGTACCACACTGATGCATCCCTTCCCAGTTGAGGTTCGTTCTCTGTGCAAGTTTGGTGGCTGTTCACTTCAAACTAAATTTCGTCGTACCTAACTGGCATGAAATCTATCGGTTTAGACATGGCTTCTAGGGAAATGTGTCTCCAGGAATGTAAGTAATGCCTGCAAATTACCAGCGCCACAACAGTGGACCGCAATGTTTCACATAATATACTTCTTATAAAGCGCTTTCATAAGTTATTACACTTTTTCTAAAAATTTAAAAGAATATTCAAACGAACAGTGAAGAGACTCTGTATGGAAAACTGTACATTTCAAAGAAAAGGTGAAGTAACCATTCAAATGAGAAATACATCGAATATTCAGATACGAAGTTCTATCATCGTCCCTAGTCCTTAGTTAGTATTATAAGTAATCAGTCAACGATTGTAAAAATACCAGTTTAAGTTCAATGCTTTTTTCATACTGGCAATGCATAAGATTAGATCAATGAGCCAGACTTGTTTTTCACAGCAGGCTTTGAAAATGAGTAGATTGTTCTTTCTTTGCTGTAATGAAATGGCTTGATCAAACATTTCATGGAAGATGTATTGGGAGGAACAGACCTCTTATTTGTTGCCCCCCTCGATCACCAGAACTGACTCCATTTGATTGTTTTCTGTGGGGATGTTTGAAAGAAAGTGTCTGAAAAATAACAGACTACGAAACCTAAACGAATTGAAGTAGAGGATAAGGCAAAAGTGTGATGAAATAACACCAAACCAATTAAAGAAGACCCTCCAAAATTTAAGATGGCGTAATGAAACATGTATGAAGCGTGACGAGGAAAAGGTTGAAAACCCCAATATCTGAGGTAACTGTTCCATTTATTCCAGTTGTTGCTTAATGTTCTTAAATTGAAAATACGTTTTCAACTTTTGATTTGTTGATTTTGGACTAGAAACAACTCTATGGATTAGTTAGAACCATGCAACTTCCTATCTGATTATACGAAGTATTCTTTCATTGAATGGCCACTTCATCTTTTCTGTAAAATACATATACTTTCATATAGGGTCAGTCAAAAAAGCATTAATGTGGAGATTGAAAAAATGTCTAAAATCACTTTACAGTAGCCTTATCCATTGGTAGAAAACTCGTGCAATTAATTGCATGCAATGAAAATTGCGAGCTGTAATGCAGGTCTAATGATTCTTCTCGAAATTTCGACACATTTAGCAGAACATTGAAAATAAGAATGATTCATGTGTGTCAACATTTTCGAATAAAAATTTTCATTTTTCGAAATTGGTCCATGGGTTCAAAAATAACAGGGTGTTGCGGTTTCAAATGGCGCACACTGTTGTATGGGTTGATCACAATGACTTTGCAAATGCTCAAAATCTCGCTTGTGCTATTTTATGTTTCGTTGATTGAGACAAAAGAAAAAAAATCAGAACAAAGAGTAATTTGCCCGGACTATGGACCAGACCCTATTGTGGCCCCGAAACACTTTTACTTTTATTTGCATGTTTATTTCGACCAAACAACTATTTTTAGAATAACCGCCGAGTAATACTTGTAAACAGACTATTCTATAAGTTTTATTGCTTCCACTTCCCAATTAAGAATTCTCTAATGAAATCAGTCAGGTATCCTGTGGTAGGACTCATTATTTAATGATTTCTGTTGCACTGATATTCCTTTCATTTCGCTTGATTATCAATTGAAAATGTGGTGGCATTTTGAAGAATTGACCGCAATTAATAGGGGTTCGCGGTAGAAAAAAACAAAGGATTTCAATTGGTGTCTACTTATTTCTTAGGAGGATGTTGCAGAAAATTCTTAGCCTACTGTATAGGTTAAAAAAAATGTAAATCGAACATATTCCATGACTAAACATAATTTTCTTCAAATTTGAATCATTCATTACAGCGATCTTGTTCATCTTCCTTGGCAACGTAGATCACCACGCTACTACTACTACTTCGTTGGCAAACAATTTTCGAGTTTTCAAACTTTTTTCCAAGAGAAGGAGAGCAGATCTAGTGAATGAGTCGAGACCTTTCATGAATTGTTTCCGTCTGATTTTTGGTCGCGAAGTCCACCCACGAATTGAGAATAAAATAAAACACTTTTTTCTATTTTTAACTGAACATTTCATAATTTGTAACTAGAGTTTCGATTATGACATCATCTTCATAAGCTATTCTGCGATTAGAATTCTTCCGATTTAGCAGCGGCTTTTAGGTGTGAATGGTATACGTGCTATATGTGGGCCTGGCCGTACTGATTGATCTTCCAAACTTCTTCTGTTCCAAAGAAGCTTATTTTCCAGACCCTTCTAATTTTGCCCTAAGTCCTTCAATTTCCTTGAGATCATTCTTTTAATTCAATGTTGATTCAAAACAAGGCAACAAAATAACAGTCTGGTGGAATAAGCATCTAGAATCCCTCAGAGGTGTCGTGCGAAAGCTTTTAAACAAAGCAAAATTCGGCCAAGATTGGACCACATACAAGGTCAAACTCACGTACTACTACAAAGGAATAAGAAAGGCCAGAAGACAATCGTGGAAGGAATGTGCTAGATAATCCATAAGGTATCAGCCAAAGAAGGTACTATAAACCAAGTACTACGACAACATTTGAGGAGAGCCTAAAGATGTCCACAAAAGCACACTTTTTAGCTTCGATAATTCTTAACAGGCCGATAACAGTAAAAAGCTCCAGAAGCAAGCTAAATAGGCCAACAGCTTTGGAATGGAAGCCGGCTACGTTAATATCGATGCCAACCAGAATAGAAAATGGCAGGAAATACTAATTCCATACCAGTACCGTATATTCAAGGCTTGCATAGCACTACGACATACACCTACGATGTGGCAAGAGGAGAGAGTCATTTATCTCCCAAAAGAAGGGAGAACAGACCCACCCACCCAAGGCATATCGTCCCATAAGTCTAATGTCTCTCCCACTTAAAACGTTGGAAAGACTGAGAGATAAGAGATGAGGTATTACAAACAAGCCCGCTCAACGAACGCCACTATGCGTATCAGCCAGGCAAGTCAACAGACTTAGCACAGGACGATCTCAACAGGCTAAGCACTGGACGATCTCAACAGGCTACTAACAAAGTCTTCGGAAGGCAAAGAGATGACCGTGACAACATTTACAGATATAGAGGGTGCCTTTAATAATGCATCCGTCTATGGCAAACGCTCTAGTAAAAAAAGGGATACCTCCCCTATTGTGCCAATGGATAAACGTCAACTTGAAAAACAGAGTTATCATATCAGCAATTGGCGGAATAACACCAACAGCTAGAGCAAACATGGAATGTCCTCAGGAAGAAATGCTATCACTCCTACTCTGGCACATCCTAATGGACGAACTAATTGAAAGGCTAGCATCCAGAGTCTTTCATTGCCTAGGATATGCCGACGACCTTGCGATTATTTCAAAAGGCAATTTCGCAAGGACAGTCTCGGAGCTTACACAGACAGTCCTAGATATAATCGACAGGTGGTGTAAAGAGGAGGAGTCATATTTTCACGAAAAAAGTACTGGGGGGACTTAGGTCACCTGTACTGAACGGGATAGACATTCCTTTTGTCTAAGAGGCAAAATACTTGGGAGTAATCTTCGACCGTAAGTTAACATGAAATCAACACCTACAAAAAGTTATAGAAAGAATTACAGTAGCTTTTAATCTGTGCAGGAGTATGTGAGTAAAAATTGGGGGTTACGACCAAAAATAACTACATGTCTCTATACTATAAAGAGATATCAGACCCATGATGATGTACGAGTCGGTGGTATGGTGCCCAAAGACCAAGCAAAAAAAACTGATCAAGGTTCAGGAGCCGGTATTTATGGAACCAAGGTAAAGAGCTCAGGTATATACGCGACGATATTTCAGATGGAAATCGTCGCAATACACCATTGCACTCAAGAGCTAATAAGGCATGAGTTTTCAAAAAAAAACATTGTCATTTACTCAGACAGCAAAGCCTCGATAAAAGCAGTATACTCAATGCCAAGTTACCTCCAAACTTGTTTAGGACTGAATTGAAGCCCTAAAAGACATGGGCAGTCAGAACAGACTGAACCCAGCCTAGGTAACAGCACCCACAGGTTATAGAGGTAATGAAGAGACCGATTCACTAGCCCGTGAGCAAGTGAAGCCCTGGATAGCTCAGAACCATTCTGCGGTAAGTCAAAAGCTCGACTAAAAACTCTCAAGAATAGTTGAACAATTCAGCAGGAATGAGATAGGCCGAAGAGTTTATCAAACAACCGCAGCCAACATTCACATAATATCTACTAAGCCAGAAGACTCAGAAGAGGAGCACTACTAGAATATTAGTAGGACTTTTCACAGGGCTTGTAGGTTCAACAAATATTTGAGTACAATTGGTCTAGCAGGAGAAATGCTATGCAGGTTCTGTCAGGAAGAAGAAAAGACATCAGTACACATACTATGCCACATGCGAGGGTTTTTCAAGGCTAAGGTATCTAATGCTGGGAGAAGAGAAACATGGGAGGCCTAAAAATAAGTCTATGGAGTTTCGTAACGAAGGCAGGGCTAGATAGAGAACTCCAAACGATATCGAGGGCATACCCAATAGATCTGAAAAGGTCGCGGTGTAGAGGCTTGTAGCACAAAACACCAAACTGATCTTTTCTAAGTTAGTTACCTAACTAGGAAGATAGTGAAATGAAAATACACTAAACTATAATTTGTTCATTTATTTTAACTCGTAAACAATAACTCTTCATTCAATTCATTCATTTATATCAATGTCGCTGTCTATTTGCAAACTATCTTAAACTATCTATATCTGCCACTGACTAACTCACCCACTCGAGAACATAAAAAAATATTATCAACATATTATGCAATAATTTATGGAATAATATTGTATTTATATCCAGTTCTGAACTATACTTGAAGTTAGTTTAAAACCTAGTGCGGAATTTGTACCGAATAGTCAAACTTTTTTATCATTATTATATTGTTTTAACATATGCCGTAATATTGAATTGTTACTCAGTTCTGAACTATATTAAAAATTTCAAGTCTGTATCCGGACAGACAGACAAACACGTGGACAAGAAAACCGAGTTAATAAAAATGTGGTAAAATAGAAAACAGGCGAGGACAACACACAATGAAATTTGAAAGTTTGAAATGTGGTGTAACAATAGGTACAGAAGTGAGACCTATATAGTAGATTACGAGTGTAAAAATCACTTTGGCAATGTACACTATTTTTCCCATGACCACGCGATAATTTTTTACCAACTAATGCCGATGTTAGTGATATGAGTGCAAGAAAATTGATGAAAAAGGCTAACAGAATCATTTCAACTAACTTCTTTTATTTCGAATAATTATTATGTACATTCAAATGCAAAATATTTTCTTTATGACATAATACCTACGAGATCACAATCACACTTTATTATTGATAATTATTTTAAATACAAAATACAATTTTATAAGATGTATGTCAGAAATATACAGGGTGTCCCGAAACTATGGTGCCAAATTGAAACAGAAGATTCCTCTTGAAAAATAAATAGGACTTTCCTAATTCTTCTCAAATGTCGTCCGTTGCAGAGATACAGGGTGTTGAGTATGAAAAAATAAAAGTGATTTTTATTCATAACTTCCACAGTTCTAAAAGTTTCTGAAAAAAAATTTAAGAATATTTGTGTTCAATAGGTGCTTCATTTCGAAAAAGAAAACACATTTGCAGTTGTTACCAGTGGCGTACTAGAAGGGCATCATGGTACCTTTTCTCCCCTATTTTTACACCACTGGTGAAACCAGTAAAATTAATAAGATTTTGCATTCCCCTTTCAATTTGAGTAACAAATGTATACCTGTTTCATTTCAGAAAAATCAACCGTTTTCAAGATAATTGCGCTTTTATGAATACAAACATAACTAGTAATGAAAAAAATGTTCGGCTGAAGTGAATTTTACAATCCTAATTACTGGTTGAACTTACAACTAGTTATTCTACCAAAAAAATCATTGACATTTTCACATACATTTTTTCTTGCAAAGGTACAGGGCGTTGAAACTGGAAAATAAAAAGGCAACTTTCATAGTTACAAAAAAAACAACTAAATTTGAAGGTATGCCTTTCTTCAATAGGTGCTCTATTTTTGAAAGAAATCAGTTAGATGTTATTTGGACCAGTAATCAGAATTGTAAAATTAATTTCTGCCGAACAAATTTTTCGTTACTAGTATGTTTTCATTCATAAAAGCGCAATTATCTTGAAAACGGTTAGTTTTTTTTCCGGATTCAAACAAGTATACCTTTTTACTGAAAATTGAATGAGAAATGCGAAAAATATATAATTTTCCTGATTTTACCAGTGGCGTAAAAAATAGGGGAGAAAAGGGACCATGATGCCCTTCTTGTACGCCACTGGTAACAACTGAAAATGTGTTTTCTTTCTCGAAATAAAGCATACTCTTTAAATTTTTTTTGAGAAATTTTCAGAACTGTGGAAGTTATGAATAAAAATAACTTTTAATTTTTTATATTCAACACCCTGTATCTCTGCAACGAACGACATTTGGGGAAAGAAATATCAGGAAAGTCCTAATTATTTTTCAAGGGGAATCTTCTGTTTCAATTTGGCACCATAGTTTCGGGACACCCTGTATATCAACAATACTAGTCCAGTTGATGAAGTAATGTGATTTTTTGAATTTCCAATTAGTAGTAAACGAGATCAATTCCTACCAGAATAAGTACACTTTTCAATTAGATTGTTTTTTGAGCTTTGATTCTGATTACCTATACTTTGAAATTATGTTCAACAGCTTATCCCCAAGTATGTGGAAAGTATTTTCACGCGACCTTCGGATTTAAGCCACTTTCCAAGGTACTGTATGCAAAGTGCGATAAGTAGGTATATGGTAAGTTTCGTTCCCTATGTGGTTGTAGGATTTTTTTACAGCTACTATGAAAACTATCGACTTTTACAATCATTTGAATAACTTACTCTTGATATGAAAATAATATCGTATCAGTGTGGTTGGAATAAAAGATTAAAATGTAAAATCCGATTTACAACATATATGGACTGTCGCGAACAAACAAACCAACCACTGCCTGTCGTCATCACCGGGAATTCCTACACATTCGTTCAAATTTCAAGTGATCAGTTTAGAACAAGGCGGTGATGCGAGTTCCACTGAAATTGTAATTTATTCATCTTCAGAAAGTACATGATTTAATCATCTTTAGCAGTACCTACTGATAAGCACTGACAGATAAATTTTATCTCAAAAACGTAGATATTCAATTCCAGAGGCCTAGTGATATATGAATAATCATATACAGTGCGTTCCAGTTTGAGCAACAACGACCTTTTATACCCCTGAGAAGCTCTATTTTTCAAGATTATTCGTGACCGATTCGAAGATTGGAAAGTTCGAAGAATTATAAACACTGCCTGAAACAATGTTTTAAATTCCAACATTTCCTACTGAGGTTCTCAAGACGAGCCCAATAGTTTTTGGAATATTAATACGACCAGAGTTCGAGAAGTGTTTCTACGGAGAGGAATCATATAAATGAAATGAAATTTGAATATTTATTAAATAAGATATTGAAAAAATTTTTTGATACCTATTATGGATATGCATGGAATGGGGTTTATTTAGGTCGATTATTTTATTTCCCGATCGATATCCTGGTTTAAATTGAGAACAGCTTCTGAATGTTCACCAACTTTGCAAAAGCAAAGAGTGTTTCCGAAATAGGGGTCAAAAGTTTCGTGCATTTATTTTAATCTGTCCCACTTTCAAAAGGCAGTACATAAAATATTTATTTTTCTGAGATAAACAAATTAAAAAAAATTGTAGTGCTTTTCGTTTTTTACTGTCCAGTCCAAAATTCTATAAATTGTCAAATGTCAAAATTATCGACACAACTTCCTTTTTTTCAAATGGTACACCGTGTATATCATTAAATATCACGAAAATTTCCCACGCTTGCCCTTTTTTTCCATTACTTTAGCGCAAATTGATAAATATTGTTCCCTGACAGTTTGTTGGTCAATAAACAAAATGATATATTCCATAGAAGAAAAATGTTTAGGACTTAGAAGTTTTTCGAAACTGGTAGCCTGAATAGAAAAAAATACTGTTAGGCCAAATACTGTTTTGACAGAAGAAACAGAAATTAATATTCTAGCATATCTTAGACGCAACCTTTAAGATTCATTAAACGAAAAATACAATTTTAACAAAAAAACAATTTTTTAGCCATTGTATATTGGATCAGCTAACGCAGTGACAAAAAAATACAAGTTTCGCCCATACAAGCTAAAAGGGGTGCAAAAATTGACACCAGCGCAAATGGAAATCAGACTGCAATTTTTCAAATATATTATCGTAGAAATCATTCAAAGGGATGCCACATTTCTGGATAAAATATTGTGGACTGATGAGTAGTCGTTTTCCACTAGCAGAGGTTGCCATCGCCAAAATAGACACTATTGGTGTAATTAAAATCCTCATCAAATACAGGAAATTCAGTATCAAGGTACTGCCTCCTTAGTGTTTAGTGCGGATTAATTGGTGAACGTGTTTTGGATCCTATAATATTTTATTATAGTTCATTGACCGGTCAGGTTTATTTAAATTTTCTAAAAGTAGAAATTGAAGAACGTATTGACGATTTACCTCTAGCCATATTAAAATATTGACCTAATTTGGCAACAGGATGGGGCACCGCCACTTTGTGTTGTCTTAGTTAAAAGGAAATATCCACAGTGGATTAGAAAATCGGGTACCTACTATTAGATGGCCTCCTAATAGTCCCGATCTAACACCGTGTGATTTTTTCTTATAGGGCAACGTTAACAATATTGTATAGTCTACGCCGTGCTATTCTTTGGAAGATTGAAATATAAGGGACAAACAAGCACACTTTGTTAAAAATTAGGGGAAAAAAAGAAGAAGTATATATATATATATATATATATATATATATATATATATATATATATATATATATATAGAGAGAGGTAGTCTCTTGACTGGACTAGTTGAAAAAAACCAATTTATCTAAGAATATTCTCAGTGAAAATATCCCTTGGGGTTGCAGTCAGAAAAAGTGGCCTGGTAAAGAACAACTCTTTGTTAAATTGTCGAGCTTTCGAAAATCTTTATTTTCATTTTCAAGACATCTGAAAATATTAATCGTGTGAAAAAAACAGAACACTCTTAATATGATGTAAAACAACTTACTAACGTGAGATTAATTTTGTGAAAACAGCAGAGGAGCTTCTTGGTCATTCCTTATGTATGTAAGGTTATGTCACAACACAAAACGAGATGAAACAACAATAATAAAACTATGTCATGTACATGAACACGATTAAAAAACAATATGATTTTATGAGTTATGAAGGAAAACTTTTAATTAAAATTTGGAAAAATGTTAGTCATTTTAAAACTCGCCTTTGAGACCGCACGTGGTTCAAGGGACGCACAAGGGCGGTAAAAATATGTCAAGAATAAGAAGAAGAGTGTATTGACAGATTTCAACGTCAAACAACGTCAAAAGTCAACAGTCACCTTGTATGTTCCATGAAACACGCTTCAGCTCTGTGCTGAGGTATGCCCTCTATGGGGGATTGTGAGAACTATTATTAAAGTTATTTGAATTTGCAACATTATTTTTGTGGAAAGAAAGAATATAATTATAAATTATACTAAGATTGGCTATATCAGACCGCTTATTCATACTATTAGGTTCTTTACTAACGTAAACCATCTCTAGAAAATTTCTCTTGGAATAATTTTCTTCGATTGCTAAAATTGTGGGTTCATTGAAATTAATATTGTGAAAAGTTGAAATGCTGTGTTCTGCAAGTGCACAGCTGGGTTTTTTTAATTTGCAGTCACTCTTATGTGAAGCAATACGTCCGGAGAGATTTCTACCTGTCTGTCCAATATATATTTTGTCACAATTGACACAAGATAATTGATAAATTACATTAGTTTGTTCAAATTTAGAAAGAGGAGTTTTGGTTTTAGAGTATAAAAAATTTACAGTTTTGAGATTTTTCTTCGCTATGCGAATTTCTGGAGATTTAAAAATATTGGTGAGTTTGGGTGTTAATTCCTGTATATAAGGAAGGCTCCTATATTTACATAAGATTCTTTGCTGTGATTGTGTTTGATTATTCAAAGTGTTAACGTTAATTTCAATGATATTATTAAAGTTATTATTATTTATGGTAGAAGTATTAAAAAGAAATTTATTAATCATGTATTTAGGATAAGAATTGTCCAAGAGGATCCTTCCCAACTCCTTCAAACACTCCTGTCGATGAACAGGATGTGACAGACCTGTCACTCTGTTTTTCAGTGCGACAA
This sequence comes from Chrysolina americana, assembly GCA_958502065.1. Taxonomy (NCBI): domain Eukaryota; kingdom Metazoa; phylum Arthropoda; class Insecta; order Coleoptera; family Chrysomelidae; genus Chrysolina; species Chrysolina americana. Next base: position 83,976,791 of record OY293413.1, read on the forward strand.
TCAGATTTTGCTTCATGCTCTTATGATGATAAGAGTGGAAATTCAGGAAACGATTTGAACAAATCGGCTTCCTGTACCACTTTGTACGTAGAACGTTATGATTGTCTCTACAAACTCTCATATCGAGGAACGGGATACTTCAGAGGTAGAGGAGAATCATAGTATCCCGTTCCTCGATATGAGAGTTTGTAGAGACAATCATAACGTTCTACGTACAAAGTGGTACAGGAAGCCGATTTGTTCAAATCGTTTCCTGAATTTCCACTCTTATCATCATAAGAGCATGAAGCAAAATCTGATTGTCGCACTGAAAAACAGAGTGACAGGTCTGTCACATCCTGTTCATCGACAGGAGTGTTTGAAGGAGTTGGGAAGGATCCTCTTGGACAATTCTTATCCTAAATACATGATTAATAAATTTCTTTTTAATACTTCTACCATAAATAATAATAACTTTAATAATATCATTGAAATTAACGTTAACACTTTGAATAATCAAACACAATCACAGCAAAGAATCTTATGTAAATATAGGAGCCTTCCTTATATACAGGAATTAACACCCAAACTCACCAATATTTTTAAATCTCCAGAAATTCGCATAGCGAAGAAAAATCTCAAAACTGTAAATTTTTTATACTCTAAAACCAAAACTCCTCTTTCTAAATTTGAACAAACTAATGTAATTTATCAATTATCTTGTGTCAATTGTGACAAAATATATATTGGACAGACAGGTAGAAATCTCTCCGGACGTATTGCTTCACATAAGAGTGACTGCAAATTAAAAAAACCCAGCTGTGCACTTACAGAACACAGCATTTCAACTTTTCACAATATTAATTTCAATGAACCCACAATTTTAGCAATCGAAGAAAATTATTCCAAGAGAAATTTTCTAGAGATGGTTTACGTTAGTAAAGAACCTAATAGTATGAATAAGCGGTCTGATATAGCCAATCTTAGTATAATTTATAATTATATTCTTTCTTTCCACAAAAATAATGTTGCAAATTCAAATAACTTTAATAATAGTTCTCACAATCCCCCATAGAGGGCATACCTCAGCACAGAGCTGAAGCGTGTTTCATGGAACATACAAGGTGACTGTTGACTTTTGACGTTGTTTGACGTTGAAATCTGTCAATACACTCTTCTTCTTATTCTTGACATATTTTTACCGCCCTTGTGCGTCCCTTGAACCACGTGCGGTCTCAAAGGCGAGTTTTAAAATGACTAACATTTTTCCAAATTTTAATTAAAAGTTTTCCTTCATAACTCATAAAATCATAATGTTTTTTAATCGTGTTCATGTACATGACATAGTTTTATTATTGTTGTTTCATCTCGTTTTGTGTTGTGACATAACCTTACATACATAAGGAATGACCAAGAAGCTCCTCTGCTGTTTTCACAAAATTAATCTCACGTTAGTAAGTTGTTTTACATCATATTAAGAGTGTTCTGTTTTTTTCACACGATTAATATTTTCAGATGTCTTGAAAATGAAAATAAAGATTTTCGAAAGCTCGACAATTTAACAAAGAGTTGTTCTTTACCAGGCCACTTTTTCTGACTGCAACCCCAAGGGATATTTTCACTGAGAATATTCTTAGATAAATTGGTTTTTATATATATATATATATATATATATATATATATATATATATATTTATATATATATATATATATATATATATATATATATATATATATATATACATATATATATGAAAACTAAACTCCGTATTGAACTCCCTGATACAGATCAATTCAGCTTACCGACAACCAGAATAGACCACAAGAGCTGGACAAACTGAAATCAGCCTTACTTCAAAATGGTTACAACAATTCGCTAATCGACAAGTCTATCCGCCATCTACTGACCCGTCCTCCAAAAACAAATGATCCACTAGAGAGTATTCAGCCACACAACGCTTTCCTACCATACATCAAAGGTGTGACCGACAAAATCAGTAATATCTTGAGAAAACACGAGATAAAAACAATATTCACGGCCAACAAATTCCTCAGATCTCCCAAGGACACAATACCAAACGATTCTCAAGGTATATATGAAATACCATGTTCAGACTGCCCGAGAAGTTATATTGGCCAGACTAACAGACGAGTAACTTCCAGAGTCTACGAACACGAACTTGCTGTGCGTCAGGCATCTTCCACTTCCGCACTTTATAAACATCGAGAAGACACAGGTCACAAAATAGACTTCAAAAACACAAAAACAATTTCCACCGAGAAAACTCTGCAAACCAGGATCATCCGAGAAGCCCTTGAGATAGAGAAGCGCCCCAATTGCCTCAACACTCGCGACGACGGACGTAGACTTCCCAATACCTGGAAGCCTCTCATTGCACGCATCAACTCATTTCCTACCAACCCAGTTCCCGCACACAGCTCACTTAGCGCCAACCAAGTTCCCGCACACAGCTCATCTAGCGCCAACTCTGTTCCCGCCCATAGTTCACCTCGCGCCAATACATTGCACACGGCCATTACAGCCACGTCCACTATAAATACAGTTCCTCAACCCACAATTCCTCAGTTCTCTCGAAGGAGTAGGCAGATTGAGACCTTAGAGAGAACCAGTGACGAGACATGGGGAGTAGGCAGATTGAGACCCCGACGTCAAGTCACAAAAACCTAACGTAATTATACCTGAGGAGTAGGCAGATTGAGATCTCAGCGTAGAATTACGTTTCAACCATTCATTAATTTTCTTTCTTTTTCAGTTCTTGAAAATGGCTCCAAAATCGGAGCCGAAACGTCGAATTTCAACAAATTCTAGACGCGGTTCAACCCGAACTTATAGTTTTCATATATATATATATATATATATATATATATATATATATATATATATATATATATATATTAGGTGCATTGAAAATGAAAGAGGTCAAGTGGAGTAGCACTTGTAGGTGCAAAAAACTGTTTTAATTGTTTTAAATTGTTTGCCATTTGTGAATTGGATTTATTTTATTTTAAAATAAATTTGTTGCTCTTATACTAGAGTAATTTACTCGGCGAGTGAGTTTACTAATCAGAAAATCATCTATATATGTCCAAGAACTATAACTATAAAAACCATGACAATTCTTGGAAACAAAATAATAAATGTGGGTATTATTTGCGCTAAAATAATGTAAATAAGAGGGCAAGTGTGACATATTTTTGTAATCAGAAAAATAAGTATTTTTGAATATTTAATTATATACAGGGTGTTACATTGAAAAAAAGTACTATTTTAACATTCAACGATTTATAAAATCTTTTACTGGACAACATAGAACTTCACGAAAAATACTTCAATTTTTTTTATTCGACTTTTTCGCTTAATAAATAAATATTTTAGAGCCTTTTAAAAGCATGTCAAATTGAAATGAAAGCACTGTACTTTTATGAATAGGTACTGACTAAGGCTTACTGGATATCGTCCCCATTCCAGTTGGTTTGACTTTATGGCTATCATAATCGTAAAGGATCATCATCAAATAATATACCTGATTTCTCCACTCTCGAATGACAGAAGAATATTACATTTTCACGAGATCACCTCCAGTTTATAAAATAAAATAATTCATAGCGATAACTTAGCTATCTGGAATACCTAAACGTGATAAGTATTTCAAAAATAGCATGTTTTCGATTTCACTGGTACTGTCTTAAATCAGTACTAGATATTCGTTTATAAAGAACAATTCAATTTTTTGGGTTGTATTTGAGCGAAGGGGTGGTAGAAGCAATCGAGATCTTGTTTTTCAGGGCAAGTTGAACTTATTAGGTATTTTGAAAATACTAGAGTTGTTGCCGGCTTGTTATACTAGCATATCAAAATTATTTCCTAAAATAAAAAAAAACATTTTCATGATGATATAAATTAAATTACTTATTTGGAGATTACTTATTTTTGTAGTAGCCCTACATTTTTCAGTTATTTCTTGTAATCCTTGTATCCATTCATTATTTCCATATTCATTTCACAATTACATGGGATTCATGGTCACACCCAACAATGCCATAATGTGAAAGAGAAACAGCGTGGGAGCCAGGATCGGATAGAAAACAGATCAGATGATACTTAACAGTGGCGTTCCCAGAATGTGTCCCAAGTACGCCCAATTCCATAAGCGAAATAATTATTTCACATAGTTTCAGCTTTCTCTCAAATAAATCTTGTTGAGAACTTTTTTTTTCATTGGGTATTTATATATAGTGGCATCGATTACTAAGATCATTAGCCACTATATGTTCTGGGTAGGCTGTGTTACTAACTCCATACGCCATCTTAGGAGCTGCATTGTTAATTTGAACGCAACAGTGAATCGTGCAGGACTCATCCCATTCAAGGTACGAGATTTCAACAATTTAATCAGTGAAATTAAATTGACAATGTCCCAGCTCTGACTGCGGCTCGAACCGGACCTATAGCCCCAAACCCGGAGCCAAACCACTTGCGCCGAGCCACGCCCCGACTTTGAAAACTGTTTCTACCGAACTGACTGATTATTTATTTTTATAACACAGTAGCTAAACAAATATATGGATTCGTAGAAGAGCCACTGTTATTAAAATTTTTATTTTCGTTAATTCCGAGATACTAAGTCAAAATTCCGACTAGTAACTCAGATTTAGCTGATTCGGAAATGTTAAGGCAGAATTCTGACTTAGTATCTCAGAATTAACTAATTCCGAGATATTAAGTCAGACTTCTGACTCAACATCTGGAAATTAGCTAATTCTGAGATACGGAATTCTGACATATCTCAGAATTAGCAAAAATAATTTTTATATCAATAGGTGGCCCTTCTACGCCTTCGTACAAATCAATAGTAAGAAACTACGGTCCGATTTCATAATGAACTTAAAGTAGTATATATGTGAGGACGTAAAAAGTCCTCCCCCCCCTTAACTTTTGAACGGAACAAGCTATCAAGATCGGGTAAAATTCAGATAAAAAGGTACAACTTTTGCTACTTTGAGGCATAAAAATGATTGTGTCCACGTGGCCTAGTGTCAAGAGGGCACCATCAACTTTTTTTTTAAAGCAAAGGGGGGTCAAGTGGCTCCTGGTTTTGAAGGTCTTCCAATTCTATATCTAAAACTTCTTTGTTTGTGAAAATCGGCCAAGCCGTTTCAAACTGAAATTTGCTTCAAATATTTAACAAATAAATTATTTCAACTAAGTATTAATAGTAGCAGAATTACTGATTCTGGCCGAAAAGCCAAATTTTGTGGTGAAACAGGTGCACATATTTTTGGTATTTTACAATGTGTCTTTTGTTTCAGTTTTTTATTTCATTCATTTCAATCTCAGTCTAATATTGACGTTAATCATATCAATACTTGTTGGCCGTAATTACCATGAAGCAGAAAGAATATTTAATGAGCGCTTCCCAAATAATCCAATATGTCGTCCCTACTTAAGGGAATTGGTCAGTAAATTTCAAAGAACTGGTTGTGTAACGAGGGAAAAAGGGTCTGGAAGAAAATCCATTTCAGAAGATCAGCAAATCGACGTTCTGGCAGCTGTTAATAATCCGCAACAAACAACGAAAACGGTGGCCACAGCTTGTGACGTATCTACGACCACTGTGAAAAAATATCTTAAAAAACACAAATTTCACCCATATAAATTAAAAATTCTGCATCAGTTAACAGAAGATGACCCAGATAGAAGAAAGCAGTTTTGTGAGATCATGTCTGATCACATAACACAAAATCCCGGTTACATTAACTCTATTTGTTTTAGTGATAAAAGTACGTTTTTTCTAAATGGAACAGTAAATAGACAGAATGTGCGTTATTGGTCAGACGTAAATCCGCACGTTTTTCGAGAAGGTCATTCTCAAACGCCAGAGAAGATCAACGGGCTGGTATTTTTGGTGGCCATATCATAGGTCCAATATTTATGGCAGAAAATTTAACTTGGCATCTGTATTTAAATATGCTTCAAAATCAGATCTCTCACAGTATTCAAGAAGTAGTTGGGGCAAACCCAAATGAATTTACCATAGATGTTACCTTTCAACAAGATTTTGCACCCCCTCACTACTACAGACCTGTCCTAGAATGGCTTAACGAGAATTTTCCGGGACGGTGGATAGGCCGACGTGGCCCCAATGAATGGCCAGCTAGGTCACCTGATATGACCCCTATGAACTTTTTTCTGTGGGGGTACATAAAATATAAGGTGTACGTCACGCAGTCACAGTCACTCCAGGAACTTATGAACCGAATAACAGATGTGTGTTACGGTATTACCCCGGAAACATTTAATAACGTATGGAATGAATTCCATAACCGACTTTTTTTCTGTCAGGAAGTGAACGGTGAACATTTTGAGCACTTGTTAAAATAGTTGCAATTGTTACTTGAAATTTTGTTGAAATAAAAACTTATTTAGGTTTTTAATTTATTTGTAAAATATTTGAAGCAAATTTCAAACGCTTGTCAGTTTGAAACGACTTGGCCGATTTTCACAAACAAAGAAGTGTTGGATAGAAAATAGGAAGACCCACTTTTACATTTGAAAAAAAAAAAGTTGATCGTGCCCTTTTGACACTAGGCCGCGTACCCACAATCATTTTTATGCCACAAAGTAGTAAACGTAGTACCTTTTTACCTAAATTTTACCCGACCTCGATTGCTTGTTCCATTCAAAAGTTAAGGGGGAGGAGGACTTTTTACGTCCTCACTGTATAATATAAATAGCTGTTAGACCGCGACTACCAAAAGTGAGTTGCAATTAGCAGGTTGTTACAGTCTGACAATTATTTAGACTAAATGAAAAGTTTATTTTGAAATCGGACCTAAATAAAGAAGAAATCATTGAAGTATCAACATTCTTCCCCACGGCCACGCTAGAAAACCAATTTTCTAGATCCAGTCGATATATTTTTGTAACTGGTTGGCGATATTTTCCGATAGATGACTCGAATTATTTCGTTCGGTCCAGAATACAATCTGATTATTCTTCCTAACTTCCACATATATCTTGGAGAATGGTCGTCGACTAGTATAACAATATCATCAGCTTTAACGGGATTTTGATCTTTCGTCCATTTACTTCTTTTTGTTAGCGTAGATAGATAATCTCTCACCCATCACTTCCAAAATTTGTCCAGTTACGTTTGTTTTTTTTTCACTCTCGACGAAGGCAGTTATGATCTGGACTGAGGTGAACCAAAGGATCCGTCTTCTCTACCACTCGATGATTCGAGTAGAAAATGGTTTGGCGTGACTGCCTCATCATCCATTGGATCACTTGATACTCGTGTTAGAGGTCGGGAATTCACCAGGTACTCAGCTTCGGAAAAAAAATCAGGGGGATCTTTCAAAGACTGGTCTCGAAGATTTTTCCCAATTATCCGTTTCACCTGGATGAATGAATTTGAAATCTATATTCCCTTGAAGCACATAGAATTTCGAATTTATGAGTGATAGATTTCATGGACAGCTTTTTCTTTCTCTTTTGAAGCTGCTACTATATTTGTACCATTATCACAATATATTGTCTTAGGTTGACCTCTTCTAGATATCATCCTCATAATTGCCATGATACCATCATCTCTGTGGATCATCTACTTTGACCAGGAATTGGGGGTTTAAATTCCAGCTGGCCCACAATTTTATTACAGTATTTCACTTTCTATGTTGTAAAAAATGTACAACTGTCTGCATTTCAATTGATGCGTAAATGTTTACTTGTTTCACTGCCAAAATAATTCAGAAAATAAACATGAAATAATACGTTTTGTAGGATTTATTTTTAACAGTCGATTAATAATTGATTATAATTGATTATTCATCAAAAAAATTCCCAAAGATGTTCCATGTTGCTGCTGATCAGGAACGTTAGATATTTCTTGAAGAGTTGATTCCACAATTTTATCAGATGATTTAATTTGTTTGGAAGAAGATGTACCTACAATTCAATATTTTGTTAGAAATAAGACTTTTCCAAGCGATTTTGCAATCAAACTGGGAATTTTTCCTATTTTAATTATCCCCACATGTTGGTTAATACATTTTCCTCTAGAACATTCCAAAAATAATTTGTTACTTTTTGTATATGAGGCGGCCGTAGTGCTCTATATTTGCGGTATATCTCAATATGGTGGTCGGTGGATCAGCGGTCTAAGGCACAGGCCGTTCGAAACTCCAGCATAGCGATAGTCGGTTCGAGTCCGATGTATGTAGGTACGAGATTTTTTCTCAACTACTTTATATCGGATCGATAGGCGACCGCATGCCTTGTTGAAAAGCAAGTGTATTGTGGTCTAGATGCCAATCTCGTCTGTAGGTTTTCCGGATTTTCCTACAGCTGAAAAGTGAATACATCACCTGAAACATCAGTCGCCCCGGAGCGCCACGGCAAATAATAATAATAGCCGTTTTCTACCCGCACAGGCTATGCCTTTGGGTACAGTCAACGAGTTTTTATGAGGGAGTATTATTATTATTATATTATTATTATCATAATCAGAATTTGAAACAGTAAACGTTCTTGCGCAATAGCTCTTCGTATCAGGTATTTCAACAATCAATATAGATCCAGTATCATCAATGGCATCAATAGATATATGTAATAATTCTTCACGGCGACAAGCACCGCTGATACCCTACAAATACAAAATATTGAAATTACTACCAATCTTACAAAATTATTATTATATCTGTACCTTATAAAGTAAATTTTTTTCGTTATTAGCATCTTGAATAAATTTATTGTTATCACTCTTTGATAAAACTTTAAATTTCTTTCCTCGGTATCCTACGCTTTTGTTCTCAATAAGCGGGACCAATTTTGAAAACTTATATCAATATTTTCCTTAACATTCAATGTACTTTTCAACATTCATAGGAGGTTTTATAATTTTTGATTCATATAAGCACCACTCACGAAATTGGTCATATGTTTTTTACTATTGCTATTGCCACATCATATAGAAGTGCCAACTTTTATAGTGTAGTAAAACTGCACTAACTAATTTTCCTAATTTATTTAAAACACTATTTACAACAATTATTCACTAAAACATTTACTTCAATAACTATTTCAATTTATTTCTACTGCCATCTATCAGCGAACTCTGGAACTGTAACTAACTCTCTGAATTCTGACTGTCCCGCTTATATACTCCCAATCAGATTCCATTCACGACTCTCGATTATTCAGGAGTATAGAACATTTCATCTAGATGGCTCTTCGAACAGTATCGAATTGATCGATTTATTCCAGCTTGTTCTCCGCGAACCGTACGCCAGCAGATATGCTGTTGTAGTTGAACGAGGGTGCATAATTAATTAGATCAGGGCCGGTCTCGGGGCCGGACTCGAAATCGTTACAATAGTAACGACACAGAAAGACCAATGGATGCTGTGAAATTGTATTGGAAGTTGGATAATGCATGGGAAAGAAAAGTATTATTTAATTATTTTGGACTTATTTTTTTCAGACAGGAAAAATCTTTGAATACGATTTTACTGAAAACATTGAATAATATTTTCATGACAACAGTCGTTTAAAAGCTATCGGGACAAAAAAAACACACGTCAAGATGCATTGGAAGTACCTATTTATTTTCAATATATTTCAGATGATGTAAATTCACATTCACAGTTGTTCAAAAAATGTTGTTTGTATTTCGTGTATAAAATTCGTGTTTTCATGGCACATTCGAGATGATTAAATACATTCATTTCACACACTTAACACAAAAATAACTATTTGATACTCGATAACGATGTTCATGTAATTTTCACCATCAAATATGTAATGCAATGGGAGATTCCTTTATGAATGTGGTTGCATTTGAATTAAACCTTGTTTTCTGACCCTCCGAAGCTATTCAGGAGAGACTAACCCCTTCAAGTATCCACCACTGGTTGTTCCGTTTCTTCAAAAACATTATTGAGCCCTTCACTTCTTCTATGGTCGATTTTTATTGTCGGTAATACAAATTTACTCCAAGTTAGTAGGTAGTTATAAAGACGAATTCCTTCTTAGCGTGCCATAAGGACCGAAAATGATTTCATTCATCTTTCCCTTACTCAATGCGTGTAACCTTTCATTGTACTCCAGACAAGCCGTTCGAGTGTTTATTTTGTTTTGGCCCTCTACGCCCTTTTCATTCTAAACTAAAGGAACGTTTTTAATGCTTCCCCTCTCTCCTGTGAGGTGCCGGATGCTTAGAGTTAATTCGAATGTGAAAATAAAGGCCATACTTCCGTTCGTCTTATCAAAAAACAAATAATGAATTCCATTCAGTATTTACGTTTGATTCATAGACGCCTATGCGTATACTTTTAGTTCAGCGGCTTGTCCTGTGAACGTTGAAATGAACGATATTTGGCTTTACGAGTGGAATAATTGAAAATTGTGTAAAATTACCTTGTCCATCCTCTAATGATTGACAATTTTCGATATTCAACTTGGGGCAGCCAGAAGAAATATCTGTTTCTTCTGATAAACTATAAAATGCGAGCATCTGTTCAGATTTCACTTTTTCATATTAATTAGTAATCGAATTATCAGCAAGTTGGACAGCTATGTTGGTAAGGTTAGGTTATGTTGTGTCCCCTTCTTTTACGGAAATAAGGTCCATGGCCGAAAACGTGGGCAGCCAGAAGAAATAGACACACCTCAAGGGTGCCTTATTTTTAAATCAATTAGATAAGACTGACGTGTCTTATATTCCAATGAGGTGTCTATTCATCTTCTAGATCATATTTTTATCATTCTTATCTGAAAAATAACAGAAACTAAAATAGTCGAGATTTTTTAAAGCTAAGCACGACATTTGGCTTGCATTATATTCAAATGATGTGTCGTTTTATCTTCTAGATCATATTTTTTATCATTCATATCTGAAAAATAACAGGTTCTAGAACAGTCGATATTTTTGAAAACTAAGCATGACACAAATGGAATTTTCACTTGGTTAGTAGAAATTTTAAAAGAACTGACTACGTCGCTTTTCTTAATTGCTGAAGTTAAAGTTTTCGGCTCAACATTGTGCGTTTGAATTCGAAAAGTCGGCGACAACCAAAAACCCAACGAAACCCGAACAAACAAACCCGTTGCCAACATTGCATAAAAAAACCAGACATTCAGCCTTCGACAATCAAATTCCAATGATTTGTTTACGTTTCGAAGACGAGTGACTTTTTTGCTGAAAACCGCCAAAAATTTCATTTGGATCTTTTGTTCAGGAGATCAAACTACGTAAGTTGCAAAAAACCTTTTTTTCGAAATTTTGATGCTCACTCTAACAGAAGATTTACCATGCTTTGTTCTCCCCTTTATGCAGAGAATAAAGAACATAGAATATTAATCAATGACCTGAAGATATTTTTTTTAATTTGTCGGTATTACCTACTTCACAAATAAAAAATAGACATATGAAACAGAATCTTCAACTGATCTAGCAAGGATACATTTAGTTTCGAAGATCATACTGTCGCAGAGAACAAATTTACGTTTCGGTAGTTGTCTACCGAACGTTGTAAAAACATCCGCATTCGAGACCTACGAGCGTGTCGTAAAGATCTACGTGGCACGCGTCCATACTGATTAAAGATATAGAACAGTGAAATTGATTGATATATTGAATTGATATATTCAAGGTCACAGCTCTGACATGCGAAAGATTGCAGCTATCACATTTAAATTATGAAGTTAAGCAACTCCCCTCAATGATCAATCTTGCGAGTAGAGCAGCATAATTTAGAAACCTAACAACAAAAAATAAATATATATATATATATATATATATATATATATATATATATATATATATATATATATATATATATGTATATATATATATATATATATATATAATAGTTAATTTTTCTCTCATCCGTTTCATTCAACTTCTTGTCTTCTATTTTGACATGTCTTCAAAATAATAACAGTCATAACAACCGTCGTGGTGCTCAAAATTCATTGCAAGAAAAATCGTTATAACCGTGACATAAAGTTTGAAACCGGATTATTGATTAATGTTTTTTTTTGTTTGAGCGACAACCCTCAGAAGTCGAAACTTGTGCGAGCTAAGGATTAACGAGGTCTTACCTTTTAACGTGCGATTCCTAGCACGAGACCAGTGACCATGCTGGGACTCGAACCCGCGTCCCTCTGATTGATAGACTAGCGCTCTACCATCATGACCACTGCGACCCATTGAACGAATTAATGTAATTAAAAAAGAACTGTGTATTGTCATTGAATCAATCATTTGAAAAAATGAGACGACTAGAAAATTGGAAAATTGAAAAAATGTAAGAAACCCTTTTTTTCTTATTTTAACTTTGTCCGGAACCGTTGAAAGTAGTGATAAAATATAAAAATGCTGGGAAATGCATATATTGATTGTACAAATAAGTATAATTAGGAATATAAAGAATTGTTTGAAAAATGTTTTTCATTCGATGATATAATGTACAAAATTACAAAAATTCGAAAACAGTGAAAATTAATTAAACTGCAAATGTTTGTTCCCCCTTGAGATTTCTAAGAGAAATCTCAATGAAATTTATAAGTAAAGTAAAAAAAATTGATGCATCAAAGATATCGCATTTTATGAAGCTTACCTTATGATTTTTTACGCCACTCCACAAACCCCATTGTGGCGGACAGGTTTGCTGGTTAAATTTTCCCGTGATAACATTTTGAATGATTACATTAAATTTTTCATCCATTTTGGAAGCCAAAACCAAAAAATACTTTAGAAAACCATAGCAATGTTCTATTGTTTATGAAAATATCTATAAATGAACGATTCATTATTGAAAATATCTAAATTCTCTGAAATGGATCAAAATGTAATTTTGTTAAACTTAATGAAATCTACAACTATCTTTAGTAACTTCATCTATAATTTCATAATTTAAAGAACAAAACTCGAAAATCACGATCAAATGATCAATTGTTTGAAACATTGGCGAAAATTTCTGTAAAATATTGATTTATCATAAAGGACCACGCACACATCTTATAGGGAAAATAGCTGGACGGATGAATGAAGAAATTTCAATAGAGAGATATTGCAGTTCATAATAACGTCAGCCAGTGATAAAGTTGTCCTTATTTTGACATATACGCAAGCGCAGTGTGAATCTGGAATAAGGACAACTTTATTAAAATACTGCCTGCCTTTATTAGAAGATAGTTAAGGCCATGATTTAAAGTTACTTCATTTTCACTTCGGACACGACATAACTCATGTCTGATAATTATATCACTTTTTTAACACAAATCGATATCGAAACCCCCTTTGGCCATTCTATCATCACAATAATTGTATCTTAGTATAAAATAAATTATGTAGAATGAAAAATCTGAGTAAATAGATTTCATTTATTGTTTATGAATAACAAACGCCTGTGTAAATAAGGGACGAACAGACAAAACTGCAATATCTCTGTTCTTAATCACACAATAGTGCAGTCACTATTAAAATAAAGTTGCCTTCAATACTGGCTGGCGTTATTGCAATATATCTCTAATATACCTATATGCGACTGGGCATTCCTTAAATTCGTGAAAAATATGTGAAAATGCAGAAAAAAACGTTGCTGTTTTTCTACAGGGTAGTCAACAATACACTCAATTCTTCAGTTGATTGAGTTTATCATTGAGGATTAATCGGCATTGGGTTTGTATTATTTCTGGAGGTACACTTCCGCTGTTTATTGAGACTTTTTTCAAGTAATCACTTCTTTTTGGGATATTTTAGTCTACATAGAGAAACAGCACAATTTGCCTATTAATACTTCTCTTTTTGTCGTGGGTAGTGGTTCCCATATCGCTGGCGATAATGTCTACTGTAGCTTTAAATTACCGATAAACTGAGTTCAAAAATACTGATTACAACTATCACTCTCAGAAATTTCCGTCCGTTAACAAAAATACCATTTTTTACAAACTATAAGGTTCCATTTCAAGATCATCAACGTTCTTCATATTATTTTCATTATGTCAGTCCATTTGATGAATTAATTTTCATATAATTTTCCATTATTTGAGGAACTTGATGAATAAATATTCCACGTACTCCATCTACAAAACCTCAATTACAACCTTTTCTAAAGTATTCGTAACAAAATGTGTTTCAAGTGAAAATCATTCTATTTGTTCAATGTTTTTTTTGTGGTTAACTTTCACATAGGTACAATAAAGACACTATTTCAGTTGGCTCCTTGACTAATAAGAGTTGTGAAACTAAATGCCTCTAGTAGGTGAATGCACTAAGCAGGTCAGTGCAGTCAGTGATGCTCTTACATTTCTTTCTATTTATAGAACAGAACTATTCCGAAAGTTTTGCCTCATCTGCAGTAATGGTTTGCAAAAAAAATCGTTATTCATTTTCGTTCGATTGATGATTATTTCAGTTTGTGAAAATTCATGTTCAATCATTGAAAAAAGATATCCAATTTATTTTCTACTAATATTTTGTCCAGTAACTTTGTCTCAAGACAAGAAAGGAACCTTGTGTCTGATCCGGTAGTTCCCCTTTTTCTGCCGAGTTCTTCATAATCTTGAACGAATAAATACTCCAATTTTTCGACCTCGAGTGCCGAAGGCAATATGGTCAAAAATCCAAAGAAACAAGATAATTTGGATGTTTGCAGATTTTAATCCTGGCGAGTTAGTTTTACGATTATAACTATTTTGTGCGTTTTCAAGTTAGCAAAACCGTCTCTGTCGGAACAGTTTCCAAAAAATCAACTGCATTTTGAAGTTTTTCGATTTTTTTTTCAATCGGAAATTTTAGCAATATTGAGTAATATTTTGTTGTTCTGAGGGAATTTCTTCGATAAACGCTCAATACCCTATTTTCCAATTGATTTTAGATGATGAAATACCCACCAAACAAAGCCGTGCGAATTTCTACTAGTTAACACCAGCGGGGGTACTCTCCACAACCACTATTTGGGATCATGTGGGAGTACTTACTGATAAACATCTGCCGAAATCTTGACAAAAAAGGAAAGCAGGTTCCTCTTTGTTTTGATACAGTTCATCTACGATAATTTTGTGGTGTTTATTATTATACCTACTATTTTGTTAATTAGGTAAACTGAAATTGATTTGTTATTTGTTGCGATATTAGGTAACTAAGAAATATATCTAGTGTTTTGTTCAATCGCTACTGTGAATGTCATCTTATTATGTAGTTCGCCCTCCTCCCTAAAATATCCGTAGATGCAGCACTGTTCTTGAATTATTTATCTGCTATTTTTGTGGCCGTAAAATAGTATGTCTGGCATTAGTAAATTTAAACATTTTAAACATATTCTGTCACCAACTTGAAACAATAATTTCGTTACTCTTACAAAAAACAAATGGAAAAGTACCTACGTATCTGTTTGAAATCAAACTTGAAGTAAACGTTTCAAGCCATTATACATGCACATACCTTATTTCGGAACTTTGTTGAATCGAGATTACTACACGCAGTGAATTATAATGAGACCTTGTACGGAGTTCCACAAAAAGGAATGATGAATAACATGCATGGGAAAGCGGTTCACGATTGTTTTTCTGGGACGCTGCACA
This sequence comes from Chrysolina americana, assembly GCA_958502065.1. NCBI lineage: Eukaryota > Metazoa > Arthropoda > Insecta > Coleoptera > Chrysomelidae > Chrysolina > Chrysolina americana. Next base: position 83,992,380 of record OY293413.1, read on the forward strand.
TCAACGCAGTATTTTCCCATATTCTCGGAACAAAGATGCATACATGACATTCACAAGCATCTGCTGTTTACTCTAAGTCAAGTCAATTGGATAAATACACAGTGAATGAGCGACCTTCCGATTCAGAAATGCAGGATATATACAAGTGATGAATATGAGAAATATTTGGTTTCCGTTGAATTGCACAATTTGATGTAGTTAAGCAGAACGTCCATCCACAAATTGTCGAATATCATTTTTTCTCATGCAGGGCAACTATATACGTAATTCCTGTTTTCCAAATTTGCTGAAATTGTCAACCAAACGTGGTTTTTCCTAACATATTTACTTAAGTTCTAACCCACACAATCAAACGAATAAAATCGACACAGTCGAAGTACCCTTTCTTTCCAAACGTTTTCACCAAGTGGAAAAATGAGGCAAACATCGGTCAGAAAACAACTAATTCCCTGGCTAATACCACGACATTGACAGATATTTGTCAAATCAATTAATCGAAAATCATGTTTTCTTATGCAGGGCAACTATACAGGGTGATTCAGTGGGAAATGCGCATACAGTTAGGGTAGATGGAAGACACCGAGGTCCTTCTAAATAACCTATATTTTATGGGTCTATCGTTCTTTATAACCAAGATACAGGGTGATTTATTGATTTTCCCCATTTTTTCTGTTAATCATAACTTATGAACCACACTATACATTTTTGTGATATTTGGTTTGTATGTTCTTCGTCCATAGTACTGTCGATTAACATAATAAGAAAAAGTCTTATTCCAGGTCCGGCCTTAAAAAAATTAATAAGTAGGTTTCGAGTCGAAACAACATTCTGTATATCAATATTTTAAAATTTTATTTACAAATTTGGAAAGAACAGGAAAAATAAGTATGACCAAAAGTATTTGGTGTTTCCGCATACAACTTTTTTACTCATCAACTTGAGCCAAATCTAGATGTTTCGATAATAAGGCGCCACAAAATTTAAAAAAATAAAATTTCTTCCCCAAATAGTACTTTTCCAGCTGCAATCCATGAAATCATCAGCTATTTCTTATTTTCCTGATTCCTGGATCCCCAACCTTATTGAAAAACGAGAGGACATGTCCGTATTTGGGACAAATTATTATTATCAATGAAGAACTATCATTCCGAAAAAAGCATAACTTTATTTTGAACAAAAATAACGTTGCAACAAATTGTATTAAGTCAAACGAAAAGAATTAGACACAAAAAAATGTAAACAACATTGCTTATAACAGTTGTTCAAAGTGGCCTCCATTTTGCTCAATACATTTCCGTGCTCTTGAAGTAAGATTTGTAATTGACTTTCTAATCATAGCTTGGTCATTTCTCAGTTCGTCGCAAGCGTCCTCAATTCTCCGTAGAAGGTCCTATCTATTGTTTACTTCAGTTGAATAAACTTTTGATTTCAAATCACCCCAAACATGGTAATTGAGTGGATTCAAATCGGGTCCCCTTGCAGGCCAGTTGTGAGGTCCTCCTCTGCCTATCCAATGATTTGGGAAGTTGTCATTTAAAAACTCTCTCACCATTACCCTGAAATGAGGTGAAGCCCCATCATGTTGAAAGTACATGCCTCCAACATCAACTCCTGCATCATCTAGCAATATGGGTAAAATATTTTGCAGGAACTCCAAATACACTTCTCCCGTTAGTAGATGTGGTAGGATATGGGGTTCAATTAATCGGTTGTTAATAACGCCACACCAAACATTAAAGGAGAACCTAATTTGTGAATGTTTTTGTTTTATGGCGAACGGATTTTGTTCGGCCCACACATGAGAATTCCTGAAATTATTAATACCCTCTCTGGTAAATTGAGATTCATCGCTAAATAAACATCTGTAAATGATCCTATTATTTTGTAATACCCATCTACTAAAAATCAATCGAGCAATTTCATCTCCTGCTTGTAGCCTCTGAACTTGCTGTAAATGGTACGAATTTAGACGATTTTTTTTTATTCTTCGCCAAACAGTAGACTGAGGAACATTAGTGGCGTGACTGATTCTTCTCGAACTAATTTTTGGATCATTTTGTACAAAATTAAGAATATCTTGCTCCAAATCGATATATCGTCTTTCGTAACTTTCATTTTGCGCTACAGTTGGAAATTTACCGTGTTCTCTAAGGTAACTAAACACATTAGAAAAAGTCTTGTCACTAGGTAACCGCCGGCCAGGAAATCGCCGTGCATATTCTCTTCGGGTAGCTTTTCCATTACTATCACAAAATCCATATACATACAACATGTCTGCATATTCATTATTATCAAATTGGTGCGGCATTTTAAGTAAGAAATAACTGTTATCAACAAATAACGTAACAACACAATTACAAAGTCATCAACTAATGTCAAAAGTGTACTCTGACATCATCCAACTTGGCAATTAAAACAATTTGGGATACCAAATCTAAAGTGTATTATTTACTAAATCAAACAATACGTACAGACTGCTTGATTTTATTATTATTATCAAGAATGCATCAGAAGAGCCGAGAAATGATCATGCTCTAGCTAGAACGTAATTAGACGCGGATAAAGAAAATTCTAGTTTTTTGATTTTCTGTTATGTTTAACCTTTATTGAAATGTAGATTTGTTGCAACGTTATTTTTGTTTAAAATAAAGTTATGCTTTTTTCGGAATGGGCATTTTTCCTCATTTTTATAATTTTTTTCTAAATGTAGCGCAATGAACAAATGTTATGATAATTTTTTTAACCATAAAGGGTGTTTGAAAGTTCTTCATTGATAATAATAATTTGTCCCAAATACGGACATGTCCTCTCGTTTTTCAATAAGGTTGGGGATCCAGGAATCAGGAGAAAAAGAAATAGATGATGATTTCATGGATTGAAGCTGGAAAAGTACCATTTGGGGAGGAAATTTTATTTTTTCAAATTTTGTGGCACCTCATTATCGAAACATCTAGATTTGACTCAAGTTAATAAGTAAAAAAGTTGTATGCGAAAACACCAAATACTTTTAGTCTTACTTATTTTTTCCTGATATTTCCAAATTTGTAAATAAAATTTTAAAATATTGATATACAGAATGTTGTTTCGACTCGAAACCTACTTCTTAATTTTTTTAAGGCCGGACCTGGAATAAGACTTTTTTTTATTATGTTAATCGACACTACTGTGGACAAAGAACATACAAACCAAATATCACAAAAATGTATAGGGTGGTTCATAAGTTATGATTAACAGAAAAAATGGGGAAAAATATAGGTTATTTAGAAGGACCTCGGTGTCTTCCATGTACCCTAACTGTATGCGCATTTCCCAATGAATCACCCTGTATAATTTCTATTTTCCAAATTTGCTGAAATCGTCCACGCAAACGTTGTTTTTCCTTACATATCTACTAAAGTTCTAACCCACAAACAAAAAATAGGTATATTGATTTTACTATGCTCGCTAAAAATTACCAAGAGGGTTGAATCACTTCAACTCTCCAAAATTACGAAAATAATATGTGTTTTGTTTATTTGAAGAGTTCAAGCGGTTTGGATATTTTCTACTTCCAAATTGCACTGCTCAGGTACACCTTTCTTCTCTAATCCATCAAACCAATTAGTTATGAGAAGGTAAACTTTCTTGACTGGTCATATCTGATCTTTCAATAGTTTTCGAGTTTGTTGAGCCTAACTGCAGTTAGGCTCAGACGACGATCGACTCATACGCTTTGTCCGTAACCACACCGCCTTTGAAAATTTCTTCCGCAGATATAGATAAAACGTTAGGTACAATTATCTCGAGACTACGATCAATAAACTCAAAAACCACCGAACGTGTATTTGGTTATGTTTGATGATTTTGTTTTGGCTGATATATTACAAAAATTTAGGGAATTTGGTACAACGTAATGGCAGTTCCATTTCTGGAAAAGGAAAATGTATTAGTAAAACTGAAAGAAAATTGAAGCAAAAATAATTAAATGACAATGACGTTGGTTTTTGCTTTCTGAAACATGGTGGTTTGAACCCTGTCACATCTGCAATATCAAACTATCCTAATGATGGTCAGTCTTAATTAAAAAATGATAATATTTAAATTCATTGTCCTCGGACATAGTTTCTTATCAAACAACAAATAATTTGGAGACATTAAGTGGCAACTTGAATATCATAAGAGAATATACAGTGCTATATTATATATTATTATATTATTATATTAAATTTCGAGTCTATGCATTGGGATCTAGAGATATAGTTAAAAGAGGGTAAAGTGGTATATTTCAGAGGTCAATTATTTGAAACGAAAAAAAAAAATCATCAATCTAAATAGTTCTGAAGTAGCACTCGAAAAATAAAAAATAAATCGAAATTTTTCATTTGCCTATTTTTTATGTTTTTTCTTATGTGAAGATTTTTTTAAACTTATGTCAATCAAAAACTTGAGAATTTTAGGAACACACAGATTATAGAATAGATTGCACCGAAGAGAAAAAAATTTACTGGTTGAATACAAGACAAATAGTGCTAAAAGGAAGAAAGCCCAATTGTACATCACAATGTCTGATTTCAACGTGGATAGCATATGTCTGGACATTCATCGATGAGGAAAGGCAAACATCACCTTTTTACGGAGTTGCTGGTGCAGTTGTGCTAATTGGTAAATCCTTGGGGGATTCTATGTCAATAATGACTTAGCTTTTCAAACAGATGTATGATTGAGTACCCCAATAAACAAACTATAAAAAATATTGTTTTTATTCCTCTGAAATGTTCTAACCCACATAAGCACCTTTTATTAACATTTCTTCAAAGATCTTCTTTTACACAAAAAAACTTCCAACCAACAAAAACAATAACATTGTGAAAATTTACACAAAATATTTCTCAACAACTTTGAATCAAGTGCTGAAATTATTGTTCCTCTTAAGTAAATCTGTTTTGTATTTATATGGTACCCATATTATGAATTCATTTTGAAATTATAGGTACTGGTAGTAGTTTAATATTTTCAAAACACTCTTCAGTTCAGATGAAAATACTACGTTAATATGAAACATAACTCTTGGCATTTAAAAAAATGTAGTAAAATACGGGTCAGAATTTGAAAATAAAAAGTTGAGGGGGCGCAATTTGTATGATTTTTGCATCCAATTTCCATTCACATTTTTGGATGGATAGTCTACACAAAGTTGCCATGGGGAGATACCAAAAAAAGTATTCGCAAAATAAATAGATATAGGTACTTAAAAGAAGAATTTCGAATTTTTCCTGTATAACTCCAGAACTAGAGAAGCTAGATTAGATTAACGATGCAGAAAAACTACACCACTCCACTTTGAGATACAATGGACTTCTACCACAGGCTAGATTAGATTGTTTCATAAGGACGTGGTTTTGGCTTTTACACCATACCGAAATAATGTTTGAAAATGGTGTAAAAGCTGTGGTATTAAATGACGTATTTGTGGCAATTAGACAAAAGTTTTATCTTCATCCTACATCCTACAGATCATGAAATCCCGCCACTTGTTGGATTATATTATCGGATCACGTCGTAATCTACGCGACAATTCGGCTCAACACTCACCAGCCTTACAAAATACCGAACCAAAGTGTTTGATGATTTATTTGACGAACTGTCTACCATCGATTGAGTTATCTTCTTGAAATCTTGTGAAATAATCTTCTGAAACCATGAAAAAGGACCGAAACACTATCACTCATACATCACAAAAAAAAAACTCTGGAAGAGATATTAACGATCAAAATACCCAGAACATTACTAAACTCATCGAAATGCCCCAAAACTCCTTAGTAGTGGTAACTACGATCTATAAGTCGCGACTTTCAAGAGTCTATTGCAGAGTCTAATAAAAAAAAAACTGAACAAGTTCATAAGATCCAACCTGGAGACCAAAGTAAGCATTCCACTGCTACACAAACTTTTATGATTCCTTGTACTTCACAGACATCGTATCAGCTGAAAATGTGGCCGATACCATTGCAAGGTCCTTCAATGTCACAATTTCTTACAAAAAACGCACTCATACCATCATAATAACATGGCTTCGTAAGAGGTGAATCCAAATCCACTAATTCTGTACAGTGCTTGGATGACGACTCACGATAAAAAATCTCGAAAGACATCGGTCATCTTGACATTGCCAAAGCTTTCAATAGGGTTCCAGTGAGGAGGTTAATGCACAAACTTAACACAGTCGGTACGGGGCCAACTAAATCTTTGGATTGAATATTACATGACGGATAGACCTTTTACGGTCAAAGTGGGACTATCTTTTCCTTCGGACAGACCAGCTACAAGTAGAATTCTCCAGGGGACTGTCCTTTGGCCACTCCTCTTTGCTGTTTTTGCAAGTGACCTAGCCATTCATATAAATCCTGCAAGTCGTTTCATGCCGATGATACTCTAAACCGTATAGAAATTACAATTGGACATCAGTCTCTTCAAGAAGACATCAACTCCATAAGTCGGTGGTGTGAGGCCACAATAAACTGTCAATCGTTGCATGTGAATTTCGGAGTGACTATTGATACCGATTTATCTTGGCCCGAACATATTTTATCCAAAACTGATATATTTTGACCAACCTCAAAAACACTTTTTGTTTTCAACCATGGTACGCGATTACTTGGTCACATTCTCAAATTGAAAAGGAAGAAATTAGGTACAAAGGCGAAGACATAATTTTCTGGTTGATCGTATTTTCTGAAAACATAAATTGACTTATCCAACGATGTCGTGAATTATTTGCTTATTTGCTCAGTTGTTTTAATGCATATCTATTTTTTTACATGCATTGTACTTATTATAAGCTTGTTGATCTCTCTCCATTTTCAAGGCTTACATAGGACTCTGTCTGTCTGGAATGAATCATTTTTGTACTTATAGTTGTGAAAACGAATTATTTTTGGTGTTTGTAATTTCAAATATAGGTCCTGACTGAAAAAAAGTAACTTCACATTTGTTTTTCAAAAATTCTTTGCCCATGTTGGTACCGATTATCACCTGCAGACAAACAAATTATAACTAGTTTAGAGAAGAGTCAATCCACCATAATCCCTGTAAAGTGATTAGGTAATAATTTTTTGAACTCAAATTCATTGCGAGTTTGTGAAACCTTCGTTACCAAGTGATGGCACCTCCTCTGAAAGCTTGAAGTAGATTCAAGTCAAACAAATTATTACCTAATTTTCAATTTTTTTTTTTTCATAAAGTTTTATTGACAATCCAATTCACTCCTAGTGGCACCAGATACGACGTCGATATAAATGAACAAGAACAAGTACCTACATTTATTTCACTTGTGGTGAATTACATACAAACATTCAATAACCATGATAAAACACAAAAGAAGGTAAAAAGAAGATAACTATTTATTCTCGGTCGACGGTCGACTTTAGATTGCATGATATTAACTTAACAGCTTTCTACTGCAACTTTCTTTACTGGTTTTAGACCAGAACTGCAAATATTGACTATCTATGCATTGTTTGTCTCTTTGATTATATCTGAGACAATTGTGGTATTATTTGAGATTAAAGTACAAAGTCGAGAATGCATCGAACTGATTTCAAAACAATTTCATTGCAGCAATGAAATACGGAAATTACAGGAATTAAGAAATTTGTTTTGTTGTTTACGTTTGTGTAAACATGATTATGGTTCGTACAGGGTAGTTTTCCTCAAATCTAGATATAACCATATTTGAAAATTGAATGTTATTTTTGGCATTGGTTGGAGAATGCTCCTGGGCCACCTCACACTGCAATCAGAATATATGAAAACTTTGACAACAGAACAAATTTGAAACCGATAAATTCACCAAGCAATTCGTTCTTCTTTCGATTTCTTAGTCGGCTGTTGTTTTAAGTTCTAGGCCATACCTCTATTTCTTTTTTATTCCGTTTTTATTGATGCTTTTTAGTGAAAATTATGAAACCACTTGGCGGGAGACCATCAAATTAATGATAAACAATGGATGTAGTTATCAAGTCTCCCGCTTCAACCTATACAATAGGTATGTTCACTAGCAATTGTCCAACAGAAAATAACTACTGCCTCCTGTAACCGTTGAAGTATATTTGTTAGACTCTTGGCAAAGATTTCGGTAAGAACTACTTTTAGTGCTTTCTTAATCTTGAAGCCAAAGTTATGTACCGATATCATGTTATCAAGAGTTATTAATATAACGGGAAACTTTCAATAATATGATGAGACAACAAGTGTTTATAGTCGAAAAACAAAACTACTGATGTCCAGAAGCAGATGATGGTTCCTTAAATATTTTTGTCAAAGCAAACAGTGAACTTGATGTGTTGTTCCCAAAAACAGCCACTGCCAGCTAATTTCACTAAGAGCCATACGTCCACTGTTTACAGTCCTTCGATTGTTGTTGAGGGCTGTTTATAGATCATCCTATTTTAGTGACCTGTAGCGCCACTGACTTTCAAGTAGCACCACTTTCGAATATTTCAAAATAGCTTGCTTCAAATTTAGATTAGTTTTGAGAGACCTATCAATTCGTAAAAATGATAAACACATTTGCGCAAATCGGGCATATTTCATTCATGTCTGCAGTCACCAGTAGAGCAGTAAGAACGACGGCTCAAACAAGCATGTATCCTGTGCTATGTAAAAAAATACAGTGGCATGATGACTTATTCTAAAGCACGTTGGACATTGATCGTTGCACCATCGTTGATAAAAATAATGCAGGTTTAAAAAAGTTCAGTTTTCTCTCTCAGCCCATTCATGATAAAGAAAAAACTTGTTTTTCAGAGTTTTTCTTACGTTGTATGGAATGTTGCAGAAAAGTAAAAAAAATATCTTTCCAAAAACTAGCTTTCATTTATAAACTATTTATTCAACTTGAAGTAAAAATGAATGTTTGGTGAATTTATTTTAAGTATAATGACGTTTCACACCTCAAGCTTCCAATAAAATATTTGAAATTTCAAAAGTTTTTGGTTCTGTAGTGTATAAAACAAGCTTGTGCTTGAAATTATTGTATTATCTTCGATTCTTGCATGAAAAAAATTCAGTTTGCTACTCCTACTCTATACTTTAATGGTTACATAATATAAACAAAATAAGTAACTTTTTTTATTAGATTGATTACAATAAATTAATATGAGAAAGATTTTTCAAGATACATTTAAAGGCGACATGAATGAATTTAGTATTTGGTAAGTGTAATCGAATGGAAATGTCATACAAAATAACAATAAAATAAAACAGTAAAATATACCTTAATAAGATCATGACAAATATTTTTATTCATTTTATATTGTTATAATCATTTTGACTCCATCAAGGGAGTGAAATACGATCTAAGGTCTATTGTGAAAAATTTTTAGGTGTTGTACAAAAAATTTTTTGTTGGTGATAAGTTATGTGTTTGCAGGAATTATTTTTGTGCCATGCCCATGCCCATGCCCATGCCCATGCCCATTATGCCGTCCATGATTTCATTTCTTGTTGATTAGGTCATCTTCAACTTTTACTATTATTTCAGACTTATAGAAGCGATTGTGATAAGTAATTTAAATTATTTATAGGTGTATATCCTTATCTGTATATTTGTACTACATTGTAGTATACGTAATTTTTTTTTGTATTTTTATACTTTCTATTTATACTACTGACTTATCCAAACCAACAAAGTATATTTGTGACCAATAAAAATCATTATTATATTTTTTCCGTCAGGAATTTTCCAGTCAGGCCCTGTCTCCGGGTGTCATCAACCCAAGTAAACACTCCCCACATCCATGATAACTGGGTCTAAGGATCATGTGCCCGGAGTATACAGAGTCAACCAAGAATTACGGCCTTCTGCATTCTTCCTGCTAAGATTTATGCCGCATCACGGCAAGCCGGTATAATTTTCAGATTCGAGGGCAGTGTGTCCATCATTTCACAAAATTCCCCTATGATCAGAACCACCATTTTCACAAAATGGTTTGGGTAAAGCCTGCGGAGTTCGAAGAGTAAGTATCGATATTTTGTCCGTTTTTGGAAAATGTTCTCTTCGCAAGAAGCCATGAATCGTCCTTTGATGGTCGAGGAGCGTGACATCAGGCTCATTATGACTTTTATTTGCCTGAGGGCGGGGAATGAGTAGTTCAAATAGATTCGGCACTTCTCATTGTCCACAACGGACTTAATATTCTGCCCAGATCAAAAGGCCACACTGGTGTCTCATCTTTACCATACGAGGGTCGAAGATGGTAGTACAACAGTTATGCGTTTGGATATAGGCTGAGACTGCATGACTCTGCATCTAGTGTCAGGGACCTCTATACCAATCACGCGACTACGGTAGACGAGGGTGTTGAAGACCCCATCCTACTTGACTATAATTATTATTATTATCCCTTTAATTTAACTTATTGTGTTTATTCATTTATTTATCTGTACGTTTAGGTGAAATGTTCCTAGTGAATTTTGGCTCACTTCTAGTCGTCCGATTAAATTGAAATTTGGCAGATATTCATACTTCAGGTGTCAACGCATTACAATTTCAAAATTCAATTCAAAATTATTATATTGGGGTTTTTAAAGGTCGATGATTATGATTTTTTTGTCAAAATTCATGAATTCGGAATGACTGCTTGGAAATGACTGACGAGTTTTGTGAATGTCGTCTAATTCTATTCAAAGTTGGTATCTGGGGGATTTTGGGATTGCAGATTATCATTTTTTTATTAATTTTCATGAAAGAAATGGCTGTTTTAAGATCAAAATCAATGCCAGATTTCATTTTAGAGTTTGGAATACGTGAATTTTGTTAATAACAATCATGAATTAAACGTATATAGATACTGAATCATATAGAAACCTTATGACAATCCAATATGATGACACACTGAGAAGACATCCATTTATTTACTGAAGGACTGAAAGAAAAAATATAAATCGAAGCAAAAAGAAAATGTGAAGAACAAGCCTTTGTTCAAATGCACCAAAAGGGTAAAAGTAAAAATCAAATCAAAAGTTGTCAGTTTCTATACAAAAATATAGATCTAGTAGACAAACTTTCGAAACCGTTACGGCACACATCTGAATCAATTATTTTTTTTTAGTGCATTTGAATGAAGGCTTGCCTTTATTTTTTTTAATTCAATTTTGTCTTGGATGTCGAATGTCTTTCTCTATTAATGTACAGAACGTTTTATAAGAACAAAGAAAAAATATGAAAGTGGACTCTCTCTTCATATTTTATTTTGGAAATATGGATAGTACGCGTTTCTCTTACAAAACTCTATTATTCGATAAACATTGTTATTACGCACATTTTTTTTTTTCGATAATTAACAATGAGCCGTAAAATTATCGTAACAGATTTTATGAATTGAAAACATTCAGGTGAAACGTTCAACAAGAGTCGTAAAATTCGAAGGAAACAACCACACGGACACCCAGCATGATTGATAAAGAGTGAACGTGAAAATTATAAATAGCTTATTGTTAATTTTCCGGTAGATTACCGTGAGTAAACAAGCGTGGGAGGTCTTGAATCAACATTGGCGTAATTATTACACCTACTTGCACATACGGTGTAGGTTTCGAGAATCATTCGTACAAGATGCGATATACAGGGCGACATATACGAAATAAAACGTACGTAGGTATAAAAGTACCCAATAAGGAAGCTTATGGGGTGAGGAGAAACAATAACTTTCTGATTTGGACCTAAAACTGACAATTCGAACGCGTGACGTCACGATTCAGTGAACAAACAGAACTTTAACTTCTCATTGATATCCTTTCCACTTTCTAGAAACAATTGTCGGGGTTTTTGTAGGATTTTTTGTGATTGAGTCCAGAAAAACATGGATTTTCATCAAATATTGATTGCGTCTTTTTAACATAGGTAGGTACTACTTTTGCTTCTTCCTCCTTGAGTTGTCAGGGCTACAGACGCTTCACGTCAATTGGCGACGCAAGATAGGCGATACGACACCTGGTGGACAAATTTTAACTATACCTAGTCAGTACCTACACTGTCACTGTTCTGTGGTGTTATCATTTAACAAATAATTTTTGTAATGAATTTTCCTAGAACTTGATTTGAGTTGTTCATTTGTAGCGACACCCTATACAGGCCCTTTCTTTTATCATGTGGTAACATTGCTATATTCTAAACCGTAATAGATACAAAGACGATTAAATGGGAAAAAAGGTAACTATTATGGTGAGCAGTAAATTGGCCATAAAAAATTTACGGGGATTCTTGCCCTTCCCAACTTATACAGGGAAAACAGAAAATGCTGTTTTCGGATTTTTACGTTTAATTAAAAATTTATCATTACGTTTGAATACAATAAAACTTTCCTCTTTAATTTTTTTATATTTTCTGAAATAACTATTCTATTCGTAAAAAACCGAAGACAGCATTTTTAGTTTTCCCTGTATAAGTCGGGAAGGGCGAGAGTTCCCGTAGATTTTCTCTGACCAATGTACTGCTCACCACAATAGTTACATTTTTTGTATCTATTATGGTTTAGAATATAGCAATGTTATCACATGATAAAAGAAACTGCCTGTATAGGTGATGGCAACATACCATACCATTTTCATATACCGCAGCCTCGCCATTTTTGGACATGGATGCTGTTACGAGTCATTATAATTCATTTCAATTGAATTAAACATGATAATTTTCCTTTATGCAATTCCACTCATTTGTGTATTAAATATAATGGAAATGATATCGTTCAAGAGACATAGATTTGTTACTAATTGGACCGTGAACTTTAATTCGAACATAAATTCAGTATCAAGCTTCACTGTGATTATTCATTATATTTCATTTGCACCAACAGGTCCGACCACACCACAAATCATGTATGCCCTTGAGATATTTTATATTGTTTTCAAAAGTAATTGGTGATGCAATGTTATCCCACACAAATTTTGGGATACAGTGTGAAATTACCCTGTCATTTACTGTAAATTTCACAGTTTCTCAATCGCAACTTTTTTTACAAATGAGATGCAATTCTCGCATTAATGACTTGGAATGATTTCTGTGGGTGATACTTTTTCAAAAAATCTTTTTTTGTCTATTTATGAATTTCAAATAGAAACTGGATGATTAAAAAATCAACTATCTGAATGAAAACGCAAAATTTCACTTTCAGAGATTTTTATTTCGAGTCCAGCGGAGGCTTCTTTCATTTACAAAAAAAAAGTTTTTTTTTCAATTTTCAATTATTGATAATGTCCCCCTTTTTCAACATGTTTATTTACATTTTCCCGAACGCGACATTTCAAACATATTGAATTGCTCGAAAACTACGGCAAGCTAGGATGTAAAATCAAATTGAACTTTGAAAGTGATCATGTCCTTGCCATTTTTAATTGACATAAAAGTTTATAATAAAACATAATAAACGTAATTATCCACTGATATGTTGTGTTCATAACTGTTTACAGCCCCACAAAATATGAATGTGTTCAATAAAAGCTGAAAACTATCAGTTTAATGTACGAAAGTTGAAAAATAAAAATATTCCTTTAAAAAAATCAACAGCATCTTGAAATTTGCCAAAAATTCGTTGATTATTAATTTTTTACGAAAATCTTGAAAAAAATACGAAAATAGTGAAGATTAATTCAGTGTTTTTTCCCTCGTCATATATAATCGGTCTATAAAGTGTTAATTTTTGAACGGTTGTGAGCAATCACAATGTGGTTCATTTCAAAGAGTAGTATCGGTGGAACCCACCAATCGTTTTCTTTTTACGTCAAACCGTTTAAAAGTTAACAGGAGGGGGGGACTATTTAAAGACGCACTCTATATTTTTATGATTATCCACAAAGTTGATATTGAAAGATTCGATTTTTGAATTATGTTTTAATAATATGTCTTCCTTGGATATTAATATTCATGAAAATTCTTTCATTAAACGGAAACCGCGGCAGTCAAAACAGGTAAAACATATAGATTTTTGATTATTTGTTCGGATCAAATTTTGCAATCGATTTCAACCCCCTATAGCTACAGGCTTAAAAATTAGCAAGTGTCCACAATTTCGGTTATTCATTATGAAATTTTTGTCACAGGAAAAAATTTCAATTCGATATCGATATATAAAGACCCTAACTAGAAAGAGAAAATCTGAAAGTGAAATATTAATTGGACCCTTAACAGGGCATTATAGGCTCAACAAAAATATGAGTACCTATGAGAAATGCTTGTCAATGGTAAGGTTTCTAGAACTGAAAAAAGCAAGAGCAAGAGCATCGGATACATGGAAGTTTAAAAAACTGGCATTTAGTCTCGTAACTATAGAGAAAACCACTTCGAGAATACACATAATGGAATTGAAAAGGTCGTGGAGTCACCAATAATTCGTCTATATTTTGTCATTCTCCTACAAGTGTTTCCGACGTTATATTTGAAAAATAAAAAAACTGAAAACAACATTATCATAATATTGATAAGGATACGATATCTTTTATGACGGTATCGATCATTGTTATCGAAAGCTATAGTAGTGCAATCATCATATCAGGTATATTTTGTACGATTGATTAGGAAAAATTCTCTATTTCTTTATGTAATTCTGAGAATCACATTATCTTGCTAATCTCACGAACAAGAGGTAGCTATCAAGGCGCCAGACATAATCAGTTGTCTGATAAATACGGAACAATAATTATTTTTCATGGTAATGCATACATAGTGTTTCAATTATACCGGAAAAGAAGAAAAACAATTCCTCTTTCAGTTTTTTCTGTTACCGAAGTAAATTCATTTAACCAATAAAGTCACTTTTTTCATGACAAAATTAATAATGAAGCCTCAAACGAGGTCATCGAAGAAGATCCCAGTTATTAAGTGATCTGAGAATTTGCAAGTCTCCGCCACTTCCGACTTGAGAATTATTTCTGCATCCCTTCGCAAGAATAGAGTGGGTGGAGTTTTGTCAAATGTTACAAATTTTGTTGACAACACTCTTTATTACAATAAAAATAAAGGTACATACATATTGTTATTTTAGATATCCGTCAACCGGTTGCACCCTTAGGAGCAACCCTCAGAAGTCAGAGACCAGTGCGAGCTAATAGAAAGACGTAGCCCTTACCTTTTAACGTATATGGCACGAAAATATACATAACATGCAAAGATTAACGGCATATTCTAGTTATTAGAGGAAAACAATTGAAGAGTCAAAGTTTTCGTTAACAAATCACAGACGAATTTTCGAAACTGTCTAAGGACACACGCATCTTTTCATTTCATAAGGCAGATTGGGGAACATGACTAGAACTTTTATAAATAAGATATCACAAAAAACATTATCAGAGTTCATGTAAAAATCATTGTGACAATGAAATTCTTTGGTAAATCTTCATGTGTTCGCCATTGTTATGATTGGAGGGGCCTTTTACAACTCCGAATTGCTCTCATTGCACGATTTTGGATTGTTTGCAATTTATTGAAGTGGGTGCAACAATAATTGCTATGAGGTGCAATGAGAGACTTGTAAATTGTTGATTTTGTGAAATGAGACACTTTATCTCCAAGTTTGTATATATGAAATCTAGTTTTTGTCATTTTTATTATTATAGTCACTATAGTAACTAGTAAAATTTAGTTGGTCATCAATGATCAATGAGCACCCCCAAATACTTATCCATTTACACTTCTTCATTGTTTTTTATGTTCCATTTCAATATAAAAGTTTATTTAATTTTAATTTTCTTGAATAAAAAGAATAATAGGTATAGGTCCAGTATCGCCTTGTTCTTCATTCGAATGCGTATTATTCAACCAACGAGTTGTTCTCTGGATTCAGTCGAAAACTTTTCCTCTAATTCCAAAATTGCTTATTATTTTTTGAGAGTAATCTATATTTATATATTCGAAGCCCTTTGTAGGTCTAAGAAAACATCACTTCCACTTCGAAATCAAAAACTGTAGAACCATAAGCAGGGAAGGTCAACCATCATCCAAGGCCTTGGTGAGTTGCGACACCACTTTCCTGAGCTACCGGTGCAAAACCGGACCGGCAGCCATGGCGCACCCTGGAGGAAATGCTCTTTCCTTCTGATGTCGGCCGTGGGTATACTGGGTTAACCCCCCGGTATACCCTACTACTCGGTTCACGATGGACGAGAAAGAGGCCCCCACAACCGACCCCCTCGGATTAGGGGTCATAAGGCAAGGTGGTGGGGCCCAGAACGATGGATTGCCACTATATAACGACCGCAATGAAAACGGACGCTTTGAGTGGACGGATGAACTAAGGGACAGTCTTCTGCATTGCTATGAGAGCAGTGACCCCGCCCGAAGAGGATACATGGCGAGAATGCATGCTTTGTGGTGTGAAATACACCCAGAGCATGCTGCCTTTTCCGCACAAAACCTAAGGGATTATGTATCCCACCTTCGGGTTCGAGGCTATGTTAGAGCCCCTCCTCAGCCGGTTAACGCAGTGGCAGAAGTGGCAGATATGCCACGTGTCGACCTGGCTGTAGAGGAGCCCCGCATCATACTACCAACGGAAGGCATCAGAACCCGCAGGGCGCTTCATAACACGAAGCCCCTGAAGCCACAACAACTGGCACGGGTGGATGCGGATATTCACGATGTCCTTTCAGAAGAGGCTGACATCTGACAGATCAACTCTGCCGTGTATGACGCCGCTCAGGACCTGTCCCAAACGGAGAGGAGGGATACCAACCCTCTGATTGGGACGCATGAGCGACGCATTCACAAGATGGAAGCTAAGATCAGGTCAGCGAGACAACACGCGTCTCGTATCCAGGGTGTGGCGGACTACGTGGCGGCCAATAGGCCCTTCACGCCCGCAGTGTGGCGAATTGCCGCAAATTTAAGACGAGCTCACCACACACTAAATCAAGGCGTGCTGTTAACCATCAAACAGCACTGTCTTGATAGGATACGACAACATCCTCTCCCTCCCATTTGAGGCTGAATATACACATATTGTGGAGACGACTTTGAGTTTCACTTAGCTCCTTTTCATTTTGTATCATTTTGCTGGAAATTAAACTACTTAGCTGTTGTATAGTTGTTCTGGATTTTTGATCTTTGTTTTTATTTTTCATGAAATATTCTTTGAATACTTTTCTGCTTCTCCGCCACTGGGACGATTCTCTTTAATTTCAAATTTTTTTTATTATTGATTTTTTTTTACTGAATATATACGTGGAAAAAGGGAATATCCTTTTAAACAAACTGAACAATCATCTTTCTTCGAGCACAGGAAAACAAAGTTCTAATAAACGTTACTATAAATGGTATTTACAAGTTAATCTCTTGCAGACGAAATATTTGTGTTTCACTTCAATTATTGAGTGACATATCCTCAACTCGCTTGATTGTATTCCATCATATGTCATTGGAGGTCAACAGTTCCAGGGGATATCCAAATCAACAGACGCTACACTTTTGGTGAGTTCTAGGAATATTTCCTACGAAATGAATATTATTCATTCCACTTTTCCTCTCAACATTGCTATTGAAGTGTTTATGTTTGTGTAAGTAATTTTCCTACTCATATTCGTTATAATCGGTGATTCACTGTAAAGAATTGGATTTTCAGCAGTTTCATCGCTTCTGACATAATCAAGTGTTTGTTTCATCAATCGAAGTCTACAAATCATTTTCGCAACTATAGCCTTATCAGTGATTCAAATTGCTGAGCTGGAACATGTGCCTCATGTCCTTTTATTATG
Organism: Chrysolina americana; assembly: GCA_958502065.1. Lineage (NCBI taxonomy): Eukaryota > Metazoa > Arthropoda > Insecta > Coleoptera > Chrysomelidae > Chrysolina > Chrysolina americana. The sequence goes on from OY293413.1 coordinate 84,010,101, forward strand.
AATGAAAAATAATGTCATTCGAAATCACAACAATGATAGAATATCACATGGGTGATATAAATACAGTCACGAGATTGCACAATATGCTGGCGTTATTTCTTCCTTTCCATTATTATATTTTATACGCTGAAAATAATAATAATAATTATAAAGCGTCTTTATTCACCATGAGATACAAGAAATAAATAGTAACATATTGCGTAAGCCTAAGAAAATTTCATAGTGAATAGGCGGAGTGTCAGCTTTCGCTGTTTTAAAACTCAACCTTGACAAAACATTCTCTATAAATTAATGAAATGAGAGAAAAGTAATCAATAATCTTAATCTACTTATTGAACACAAAGATTTTTTGAAAAATGAACAAACTTTCTATATAATTGTGAGTTTAGTTGAAAACCATGTAGGGTGAGCCATCGTCTGTATAAAAAAGAGAACCAAGTAAAAGCGATTTCAACCTTTTCTTGAAATTCTTTATTGTGAATGACTTATATTCACTGGGAAGTGTGTTGTAGAGTTTCGGGGCATTATATGAGAAACTACGTGTGAAAATTGAAGACTTATGTTTACGCATTACTCTTAATACGGTGAAGAGAGGTTAGAACTGTTTGGCTGGAGACAGGGGAGAAATTAAAATAGTTTTCGATTTCAAGTGGGTTTCGATAACGGTCCAGCAATAAAACCTGCCTGGCTGATCTATCAGGTTGTGAAACTGAATTGAAATGTTTAAGAAATGCTAAGAGCGAATATATCAAATTTTTCTTTCAGAATATGTTGTGAGAGCAAGTCGAAGCCAGTGAATATAGATCTTACGTTCAAGTGGGCGAAGCTGAAAAAACTTAACATCGCAATACAAGAAGCAGTACAGCGAAGAGATAATATAGTAATAAATAAAATTAGAACAGATGATAATCCAGAAAATGATAAATTCGTAAATTATGGTTGAACAGAGTCAACTGATGCAAATCAATAATGAAAAAGGAATAAGAAATTCACCTGAACAAATATCAGAGATATATGTATATATGTATGAATAAATGAAAATAAAAATATATTAGATATTTGTGTTGGCATTAGATCTCAGGGTCCTTTTGGCTTTGTATTCTTCTGGGGAAGAAAGCTCCTTCCTTTTATTTATGTTCTCTTCACGATCGGCGTTGTATTTTTTATCTTTTAGTACTACCGGTTCCGATGCGAGGTCTGCTAGGGAGTATGCGTTATCCTCAATGATCAGTTTATTATTTCTGATGCTGGCTTTTATACCGTTACTTTTGGCAGTGTTGAGATGGCTTCTCAAGACTTTATGAACAATCTGGTCCTCAGGGCTCAAATCGTTTGCGACGAATATGTTTTTATTTTTGAGTTTGAACACATTTTTCTGTATCTCGATCTTCTTCCAGTAAGAAAGTAGCTCTATTTTCAGTATCCTCTTTTTATTTTTATCCACGAATGAGGAGATGTTATCAATGTCTGTCAGTTTTAGGGGTACTTCTAGGGTATCACTCAGAAGAGCAAGGGATTCTATTTTGTCTTCGATATCAATGCCGAAATCAACAATATTTTTTCGGCGCAATTTACGGTCCAGAGACTGAATATCTTTCTTCAAGTTAATATTTTCCACCTCGAGAAGAGATATTTTAGTATTTGCAGTGTGCAGTTCTGATTTGATTTCAGCGATTGTTTCCTGCGTTTTATCAAATTTCTTATCCAGATTCTTGAGAAAATTGAAAATATCAGCCAAAGAAGGCTCTTCAGAATCGTTCGGTATGAAAGGCATTATTTATTTCAGATTGTATTTTTAGAAGTAAGCACCCGAACTAACAAAAGTAGAATTAAGATGATATTAGCTCTTTGTCAGAGTTTTTGTTCAATGCTCGGGGATAGTAGGTTTTTTACTCGTCGATAGTACTTTTTTTCTTCGATTGAATGAATTTACCATTGCAGAAAGGCTATGCAACAACAGCAAATTGCTTAGTAACTAGGAAGAAATGATGCTCGCCCTTGGCACGACAGGAATATCACAAAACTACGAACATTTTGGCAAAAGTCCCAAATTTTTACATTTTTAGGAGACGATATAAATGACAAAGTATGCAAGATCTCTCACTTGACTTGTCAACTTCAACGACTTCGATTTATATGATACGCTTCAAAAAATATTATTATTATTTGCCATTGCGCTCCGGGGCGACCTACAGATTTTTGGTGGCGTATTCACCTTTCAGCTGTAGGAAAACCCTTTAAAACCTTCAGTACTACCCTGGGTTGTCGGTGCGCACTCCAGGTAAGCATTAGACGTCAGGATTGACATCTAGGCAAATCACATCAGACTTGCTTTTTTCAATGAGGCATGTAGTCGCTTATCGAATCCAATGAACTAGGGAAAATTTCTCTCGAACTCAGGTATCGAACCTGGTCCAGCACTAGCGGAAATATTATAGGCCGACATCTTACCGCTGCGCCACGCTGCCGAAGTAGTATTTGTCCTTGTATTATTATTTCTATTTCATTTTTGAAATTAATTTCTACCCATAAGTACATAAGAAGATGAAGGTTGGACAATGTCACTGAATTCAAATAAATGATTTGCCTTGTTTTTTTTGGTGATCTGTTCATAAGTTCACATAAAAATATGTCCGTGTACCTATTTGTTTATTTTTCTTTGGCGTGGAGGAAACTTCTCAGATCAAGCAGAAATTTTGCGATACAGATATTATTCCTGGACAATTGCCATTTCGAAAATATTCTCAACCTTGATGCCGCCTATCTTGCGGTCCAGTTTGGAAAGGTAAACATAATTGCTTGATATGGAAAATATTGTTCAATGCTTATGTGATGACAGCCATAAACTTTTCCGAGAAACATCATGCGCTTTATTTCCACACCGGTTATTACTATTATAAGAAAAAAAGTTTCGATAAAAACGAATATTTAGCATGGTCGGTCGGTGGATCAGTGGCTTAAGGTCCCTAGCAGTGGAACTTCTATCTCGCATCAGACAAACGTTCGAGGATCGGGTACGGAATCTTTTTTCTCATGTACACGAGTCTCTTTAGGTGGCCACATGCCTGTTGTGAATCAAGTGGGATGTGAGTTGCCTGTATGCCAATCCCGACGTCTGATGCTAGCTTGAAGTGCGCACCGACCAAACGACAATATCAGTAAGTCGCCCCGGAGCGCCACGGCAAATAATAATAATAGCAGTCCTCTACCCGCACAGGCTATGCCTTTGGGTACACTCTACGAGTGTTTATGAGGGAGTATTATTATTATATTATATTATATTATATTATGGGAATTCGTCGACTGACTCGTTTTTTCTACAACAGATTCATATTCTACATTACTACATAAGAATAATTATATGTTTATTAGGGTTATGTTGCATTGTTTTTTGTTTGCATTGTGTTCAAACGCCGGGTTTTTTTAACTGAAAATGTTGTGGTCATAAAACGCCAGTATAGTAACAGCATTATAAAACAATAGGTAATTGCAAGTCGTAATTTTGGGAAAATGCCTGGGACCACATGCAGTGTTACAAGCTGTAAGAATAATAAGTATACGTGCAAATTTACTTCCATATCTTTTTACTTATTTCCTAAGGATAATGTCTTGAGAAGTAGGAGGGCGAGTTTTTGTCAGCAGTCAACAAATTGAAGATGTCGATCCATCCTTCTATTCGAAATATTAACATAAGTTCGTTTTATGTTGGCTATTCTGGCACTCTTCCGAAGTCATCAAAATCTTCTTGGTTTGTTGGTTCTTGGAGGGGTCATGATCGAGATATTTTTTTGCATTTCTCACGTTACAGAGACCTCGCTCCTTTTCCTGTCCAGCTCTTTTGAGCTTTGCAGGACCGTCCATAACCCGAAAGCAGATTTTCTCACCTCCAGCAACTTTCTTCGTTATGCTCCGGAGAGTTTGTACCTAAGGTCTATATATTCCATTACCTCTGTTTTGTTTTCTGCCAACCGCTGTTGTTGTCATCTACTGACAGGCCATTTTTCCACTTTCTGACACCACCTTAATTTAATTTTTTTGCAAATGTGTTGTGTGAGAGCAACGCACCTAGGCGGTGGGATCACCATGTCCAAGCTCCATATCTTCAAGATCCCTTCAACATCCGCAATCAGTTTGAAAACTATGTTATAGCTAATCGAATTATGGTTACGTCGGTGAAAAGTGTGAACGAGGCCGACAACACATTGACGAATTGTTTTGGATGACCAATGTCACTTGACCAGAACATTTTCTCTTACGAATGTATTTGTCACGTTTATCACTCTCCGCGGTAGACTTTTCGGATTTTGAAAAAGGAAATGAAAATGTTGCTCCGCAAACCTGTGAAAATCGTAATTGATATCAGGCACCAGTAGACTCAACAAACTGGCTTTCTACTTGTATAAAACATAATCGAAAAGGTGCTCGGAATGAGTCAAGTCAAAATATACGTTTCCGTTGATCTCGTAATCAACATGTCTGTTCAATGTTCTTCAATGCAAACGAAATCGACCATTGATGACCCACCCCTATTATTGGTCGATTTGTCATTAATGCATTGTTTTCTGTCATTGGGGTATTGTTTGTCGCCAGTTTTACTTTGTTTTGCGGTCGAGTATATATAAAAACTGTTTTTTTTTTTCAAAGCTAAACATCTCTTGGAATCATTACTTCCAAAGTAGGTACAATACAAATACTCTTTATAATTTCTAACCTCACAATTGACATTTGTGACTATAATCCCGTACTGCCGGGATATTCACATGAAAATAAATCCATTCCATCAACACACACTGAATCACTCATTGAAAAATGATATGAACGAAAAAAGCTCATTTGTGATATGGTTATTAAACTCATTACTATAAACATTGGGGACAGTTCTGAATCTGAAAGTGATCAAATATATTAATTTTGTTTTTCCATGCATAACTGGACATAGTTCTACATACTCGCAATACATAAATAAATGTAGGAATACATTTTTTGTTAATCACGTGTTGAGTATTTCATTGCCAAATATATTTCAACTGGTGTATTTTACTTCCTTAGATATTCATTTATTTATCATAAGTGTGTCCTTGCATCCATGCACCAGAGCTGGGTAATTACATGTACTTTGAAAGTAATTACAATTACAAAGTACTTTTTCAAAATAGAACTAATTACAATTACAAAATACTTTTGTAAAAAAGGAATTAATTACAGTTACAAAGTACATGACTTAAAAAAAGGAATTACTAATTACTTTCTTTCTAAATACTTTCGGATAAAACAATAAAATTGATTAACCCTAATATTAAAAAAAAAATCATAATTAAGTGTTCAACTGAATGGTGAATCCCTGTACAAATATATCAGAAAATTTATATCAATTAGGTATTTATGAGAAATCAAATCAAAAATGTTTATACCTCTTCAAGATCAAGCACAATTTCAATAGAAATAACAAGTAGAGTAATTTCTAAAAATATCGGTATAGTTATAGTTAACTCAATAATAATTGAACATTTGAACATTCAAGAGTTTATTGACAAAAAAGTTACATCAACACAAAAGTTTTAGGATTTATTATAGTATACCACATAAATCAGGTGTTATTAGTCTGGAGCCCTTTTTGTTATTGTTACTTTTCAGTACAACTAGTTTTTCAAAATTAGTGTCACTCAGCGCATTCCTCCTGGGCGCGTTGACCATTGTGGCAAAGGAAAATAATCTTTCTACAGGCGCAGAAGAAGGAAGTGCGGTGTTATATTAAAAAAATACATTTTTCACCAATGGATAACTGTCTAGCATGGTCATATTTTTTCTCAAATCATTTGAGTACTGTAAAACTTCCAATTGTACCCTATTTTTGTTTTCAACGAAAGGTGTTACATCTTCATTGAAATCGAAAACATCTTCATTTGGATTGTTTTTGGTCAGTTGTGTAGGATACGAATCGGTATTTGAATCTTGATCTTGAAAATGCAATAGTTTACATTCTGCTATAAGAAGTTGCTTTAAATCTTCTTTGCTTAATCCAGTTTTTCCTTCTACTATTGGAAACCAACGTAACTTGAATTCTGGATGGGAAATTGCACTTAAAACAGCATGGCGATCTTGTAATGTCAGTAGTTTTTCAAATCTTTTCTCTATACCTTCAATTGCACTATTCACCAGTATATTTCCACCACATTTGAATGTTTTTGCCTTCAATTTAATTAATTTATTTTGAAGTGAAATTATGCTAGGCAAAAGAGAACCATAATATATATTGGTCTCAGTTTGCAAAAAATCTAGTGTCTCTGCTAATGGTTTAGTAACATCACGGTATTCTTCGAGGTAAGTAAATTCGTTGTCAGTAAACGATTGCGGCTGTAATTTTTGAAAGAGCATAGGTAATTTTTATTTTTCGGAAATTATTTGATTTATACTGTCATATAATGAGTTCCAACTAGTTACACCTGACGAAATAAATGTATGACCCAAGTGTGATTGAATAATTTCCGCAGTCTTCGGCCGATTTGCCTTTTTCCACAATTCCTTACACTTTGCAATGCTATGTATATGTCTATTGCGAAGACTAATGTTATATTCAATAACATTATTTACTTATGAGAAGTAATTGTAATTAGATTATATGAAAAATATATTTACAAATTACAATTCCTGCACAGATTTTACCGCAATTACAATTCCAAATTACTCTAAGAAAAAAAGTACCTAAGTACAATTACAAATTACACGAAAAAAAAGTAATTGTAATTATTAATTACTTTTCAACTAGGAATTACCCAGCTCTGCCATGCACGAATAGGTAATTGAAAAAGTTTGAATACCTAAGTGTAGAAGATTCCTTTTCTGAGTTTTAGTCATATTTGAATGGAAACTAATTTTTTTATATCAACGTATGCAAAGGTTTTGGAAATATTGTACTCCAGCCTAGTTTTTTGAACAACTTTTTTCGTTGACTATTACCTACAGAAATTGCATTAATGTGGATAACATTAGGATTTGATGGATTTGTGTCAAACGGCTGCAGAGGTATGGATACAACAACTTCCTCATATGAGTGTGACTGTAATTAGAAAACAGTAGGGAGGACAAAAAACTCACTGGGCAAATGAGGAAATTCCATGAACATATCTCTGCCTCCATGTTTCATTCAACCTGGTGTCACTGGATTCGTGATAATTGGAATACACCGTGTGCTAGGAATCGCACGTTAAAAGATAAGACCTCGTTAATCCTTGGCTCGCACAAGTTTCGACTACTGAGGGCTGCCGTTCGTAAGAGGACGACAGCTGGTTAACGGAAAAAACAATTTTAAACAGATTCATACCTTTTCGCCTTTGTTTCTCCAGCAATATTATTGAAATTTGGAACATAGAATATGCTCACTGGACGGCACTTTGACATATTTGGATATGTTATTTTGACAAACGTCTCGACTCACTTCATATTATGCATTACATTGATGACGCACGGGTAAAGATGAAATAATCGAACTGTTTCAAAGGCAACTTTATTTTAATATTCGCTGGCACTATTTTGTGATTGAGAACAGAGATATTGCAGTTTGGTCTGTTCGTCCCTTATTTACACAGGCGTTCGTTATTCATAACCTATAAATGAAATCTAGCTTCTCAGATATTTCAGTCTACATAATTAATTTTATGATCAGAAACAATTATGGTGATGATAGATTTGCCAAAGGGGGCTTCGATATTGATTTGGGTTGAAAAAGACAAATAATTATCAGACATGAGTTATGTTGTGTCCACGATCTCACCCGAAGTGAAAATAAAGGAACTTTGAATCCTGGCCTTAACAGTCCTCTAATAAAAGCAGGCAGTATTTTAATAAAGTTGCCCTTATTCCAGATTCACATTGTGCGTGCGTATATGTCAAAATAAGGACAACTTTATTACTGACTGACGTTATTATGAACTTCAATATCTCTCTATTATTCGCGACTTGCGCGAAAGGTGCGACACCTATACTTATTTCGTTGAACTGATGTAATGTTGCAAAGTCTTGTTTTGCCATAAGAGCTAGTGTATCTATTTCATCTGTTTTCTCATAATTAATCGAGTTTTGGATATTAAATTGAGTCTGGTGATATTCCTTCATGTTCATAGTTTCAGAATATAATAACTGAAATGGCGGCAGAATTAAGCAATCCAAACAATAGGCGTATTTGCTCAGTGCCCCAATGCTTAATGCAACATCAATGGTACCAAACACAAAGTTTCTTCACCTCATTTTCCCATCGAAAACATAGAATTAGGCAAAAAGTGGCAATGACTACGTATATGAAAATGTTTGATGAACATATTTCAATTATCGACATCTTCAACAATTTATTCAAATTTGAATGAGAATAAAATTAAACACTATGGTCTCTTATGGAATTTGTAGGCTGATCACCATTACACAGTTTCGCGCCTTAATTCTGAGCGCCATCTAGCGGGAACGCATTTCGCGAATCGTTCAACTTATCAATATATATAAATTAACTAAAAATGAGAGCCTTATTCATAGTTCACGTCGATAAAAATTCACAGAAATAAATCAAGATGTTCTTTATTTAGAATTGTAGATAAAAATAAGCCTTATATTGCTAGAAGAGATATTCATTAATGATTTAATTTTAGCGCTTTCCTGGAACTAGACGGGATATCACCATGAAGGGAGTCGATTTATATATAGGAAGGCACCGGAGGGGGAATATATTCTAAAAACAAGAATGATGTTCATTATTAACATTCAATTTCAGAGAATACCTACGTCGTAAAAATTCACGATGGATGGAAATACCATCGATAAATTTTTCTAAATCACTTCTTGTTCAGAAGCTTAATGAGTTTATATTCTCTAATGAGAACATTTGCAAGCTCAACGCCCACAAAACTCAGGCATATTTTCAATAGAAAAGCCAATCTATGCTCTTCAACTTCCACGCTGCCCACAGATCAGGAACCAGAAGAGGAAATATTAAAATAGAACGCGGAGCACAATGTCTCTTCATATTCCCATCCTTGTTTCTTTTACTCGGGAAGCCAAACGTCAACCGCTGAAAATAATGATAATAATAATAATACAAATTATTATTTACCAGACATTAACTTCAGTAATATGTTTTCGTACAAATGTTGTTGGTGAATAAAATAACTTTTAGGCTTTAGAGTCAATTCTTCCACATCTTTCCACACAAATATGTATAACTAGAACGGTTTATATGGGGGTTTCAGTCTGCTCCAGACATAGTTACTTTCTGCTAAATGACTTATCTGCATCAATTCGTGAAGACTTTGGAAAATTTCATAAACATAGGAGGTGCGAAGTCCTCTATACAGACTCACCATTCAAGTCCGATCATATTGTATTTTTTATTATTCAGTGTGTATGAATAATGGAGTATATTTAGAATTTTTTCTATCGATTTGATACATCTGTCAAATTTGACATTTTTTCTAAAAAATTACAAAATGGCAGGTTGTTTCTCAATCTTTCGAAAAATATTACGTGAAAAAGTTCTTTTTGGTTTTGGTTTCCTACCCACCTAAATACCAAATTTGAACCAGTTTGAACAACTTTTTTTGCGATTTCTCAACCTTAATTTTTTTCCTGTTGAAATCTGAAAAGATCAGTCAAAATGTACACTCGTCAGCACGAGGGATTATTCTGTTTGAAAATATTTCTAACTGGATATTTTCCAAAAAATACAAATATGCTCAACTATGCAAAATGGCTCTAGTTTAAAATTTCGAATCCTGTTTCAAACCAACAGACATAAAGTTTTAGCTAATTCACTTTTTTGTGGTGAAAACCTTGGAAGCAAATTGACCTGAACGCTTGTTTTGGCTCGGCGTAAACAATAACTGAGTATAAAGAATACAGGGGTACCCTTCTCTCTAAGCGTTTTCACAAAGTGGAAAATAAAGGCAAACATCTGTCAGAAAACAACTACTTCCCTGGCTAATACCACGACGGACATTGAACTACAACTGACAGATATTTGTGCAACGTTCTTCAAAGAAGACCCAATTGCAAGTGCTTGTCTCGTAATTAAACAGAAAATTATCCTTCACTTGGCTGGGAATGACCACCTGCAGACATGTATGTTTCGAGTTTACCGACAACCAGAATAGACCACAAGAGCTGGACAAACTGAAATCAGCCTTACTCCAAAATGGTTACAACAATTCGCTAATCGACAAGTCTATCCGCCATCAACTGACCCGTCCTCCAAAAACGAATGATCCACCAGAGAGTATTCAACCACACAAAGCTCTCCTACCATACATCAAAGGTGTGACAGATAAAATCAGGAATATCCGGAGAAAACACGAGATAAAAACAATATTCACGGCCAACAACCAAATATCCAAATTCCTCAGATCTCTCAAGGACATAATACCAAACGATTCTCAAGGTATATATGAAATACCATGTTCAGACTGCCCGAGAACTTATATTGGCCAGACAAACAGACGAGTAACTTTCAGAGTCTACGAACACGAACTTGCTGTGCGTCAGGCATCTTCCACTTGCGCACTTTATAAACATCGAGAAGACACAGGTCACAAAATGAACTTCAAAAACACAAAAATAATTTCCACCGAGAAAACTCTGCAAACCAGGATCATCCGAGAAGCCCTTGAGATAGAGAAGCGCCCCAACTGCCTCAACACTCGCGACGACGGACGTAGACTTCCCAATACCTGGAAGCCTCTCATTGCACGCATCAACTCATTTCCCACCAACCCAGTTCCTGCACACAGCTCACCTAGCGCCAACCAAGTTCCCGCACACAGCTCATCTAGCGCCAACTCAGTTCCCGCCCATTGTTTACCTCGCGCCAATACATTGCACACGGCCATTACAGCCACGTCCACTATAAATACAGTTCCTCAACCCACAATTTGTCAGTTCTCTCGAAGAAGTTGGCAGATTGAGACCTTAGAGAGAACCAGTGACGAGACATGGGGAGTAGGCAGATTGAGAACCCGACGTCAAGTCACAAAAACCTAACTTATACCTGAGGAGTAGGCAGATTGAGTCCTCAGCGTAAAATTGCGTTTCAACCTTTCATTAATTTTCTTTCATTTTCAGTTCTTGAAAATGGCTCCAAAATCGGAGCCGAATCGTCGAATTTCAACAAATTCTAGACGCGGTTCAACCCGAACTTTTAGTTTTCATATATATATATACATATATTGAAAAAACTGATCTTTAATACAAGTATGAGAGATGCAAATAGAAGTAATATTAATAATCAAATTCATTCTTCAAATAACGATCAAAATATTCAGCAACACCAATCAGATCACCAATCAGACATTATAATTGTCCTGTCCCTGCCAAATGAATAATAATCAACTGTTTAACTATTCATTTGGCAGGGACAGGACAATTATAATGTTGTCCGACCTACCCTGTCCCTGATGAGAGGCAATAAACTCGAAACATGCATGTCTGCAGGTGGTCATTCCCAGCCAAATGAAGGATAATTTTCTGTTTGATTACGAGACAAGCACTTGCAATTGGGTCTTCTTGAAGAACGTTGCACAAATATCTGTCAGTTGTAGTTCAATGTCCGTCGTGGTATTAGCCAGGGAAGTAGTTGTTTTCTGACAGATGTTTGCCTTTATTTTCCACTTTGTGGAAACGCTTAGAGAGAAGGGTACCCCTGTATTCTTTCAACATTGTTGATACCTCTCTGGCACAATATATTCGAACTAGTTCGAATGTTTAATAACTGAGTCAACATAGAAATTCACAGGAAGCGACAATTCCAATTGGTGATCTGCGGGATACAACTCGAATATCTGAACAGAGATCACAGTTACTGTGACAGTCGGAGTTCGTCGATATACAACAGAGTTGGCTAAGCGGTAATGATATAATTTACTATGTCGGTAGATATAAATTAGAAAATTTATATTCTAGAAGTCCAAATAAATTGGTGAATTATAATGGTTAAGTGCATTTTTATAATGATTCCTATAGTTTTTTGTTTTTGAGGTGGTAATTACCCCATTACTTCCCCTTGAAAATGCGCATACAGCAGCAAAAACATGAATTAGTTCAAAACCTTTATATTTCATGAAAACATCCGAATAAAACGTCTTTTTCCATTCCCGAAATGTTATGGTACGATTAGTACATGTCTTTGCAAGACTTCGTTTCATTAGTTGTTACTTGCCCGGTTGGTTGGAGATAACTTTTCCAATGACTGGTTCGTTCCCGAAAATTGTCTTATCGATGATCTACCGCTATTGAAATGATAAACAAAGAACCGGAAATGTGACTGTAATTTCATGCAGGAGGTACCTAACCAAATTACGAGATAAATTCCATGTTTAAACTCGTTATTATGCTAAGTTGTACCTTTGTGCTATTGTTTCAAGCGATGTCAATGAATTCGAATGATACGGAGAGAGTCACTGTATTATGTCTGGCAATATAACGGGTGTTTCAATGTTTTTCGCATAAAATAAATTTGTATTTTTGTTTGTGAAAATATACATTTTTATGGAAACAAGACAATCAGTGATACCAGCGATGGGAGGATCATCGGTATGATTGGTAAATGATTTTTAATTCACCAATAATAATGTTGAATTATCACCAAAACAAAATTCGCCGAGCAGTAAACCTTGCTTGAGGTTGCTAGTGTTATTCATTTTTAGGAGGTCGAGCAGTTAAATGAAACGCAATTGATATAATGATTTTTTGAAATTAGTTCTGATCCACTGGCCCCCATGGCCCCCACTAGAGTTCTGAATAAGTACTTAATATTGGTTTAACAACTAGTGTGGATATCCAACTAAACCTGGATTGATTTTCAACAAGAAGAAAACACACGTTATACACATACCAAAATTATTCGTAGTTTTCCTATTGAATGTTCCCTCAAACATTCGAACATCCCAAATCAACACGTTTTTGAATTTCGTAGGAGTCATTCATCTTCCAATACATCCATGATACAGAAATATATTCTTCTATGCAGTGCGAATATGTGAAGAGAAAACAGGAGGCCAAATAAAAGGGTTGTAAAACAGATTACGATAGAAGAAAAATAATTAATTTTGGGGACTGGGCTTAAAAAAAATGCATTTTACCATTAGCGGTAAGCCGTAAGCGGTGGCGGTGAGCGGTAATATTCAAATACAAAAGAATTGGGTAGTTGTTTTTTATCGGAAACTGCACAAACGAAGAATAGTTCTTACTCCACTTGGTATTGAATGAAAAGGGTCATTTCACATTAGGTCCTCAAACATATCAGTAAGATTCAGTTCATATTCCTATGGATTTTATTACTTTGGTTACAGGCGCATATAATCGAAAAATATTCAGTGTTTCAATCAAAATCAACATTTACGTATACCTATGTTGAAATAAAATGTATTTAGTTTCAGAATGCATCTGTTAATATCGTTGAATTATTATTTTTTTTCATAATAGAACAAACTGAATTTGACATTCTTTTTTCCCACCTTTATGGTACCCCGCTGACAAACCTATCAATGTAAAGGCACTAATGAAACGAGTGTGATTCACATGCGTGAAACAATTTTATCGCTTGAAATCGTGTTGAAACTTGTTTCATGAAATAGATCGCGTTCTATTTTTCTGTTGGGGTAATTCAATACGTTGTATGAAATCGATAATGACCAAGAAGGTATCTTTCTTCTTCAAACTAGGATCCACAATAGAACATAATGTTGAAAATATTTTAACACTAATTCCATAAAAAGATTGAAATTTGATAGGCTGATTGTTTAATTCCTTCGCAACCAAATATGTACCATGTTTGCGATTTTTAACATTATACAGATGTACCCAGTCTTTTCCTTTTTTCTTTGCTTTTGGACACAACAGCAACGGCCTCGTCGTCATCACTTTCCATTGTACCACTATGACTATATATGAACTTTATTTTTGTTTCTTTGTAGTGTGTAAATATGAAACGATTTCGTTTTTCGTAACTTATTGTTTCATGTTTTATGTTCCATGCTTCATATTTCACGTTTCATATTTCAATGATGTGCGACCTCCCTTAGAGTGTCGTAGGTTGTGGATATAAGTAGGCTGAGACCGCATAAGCTGGACAGGCTGACAGCAAATGCGTTAAGATGTGCTGCCCCACGATACGCTCTGCATCACGTGACTACGGTATACGAGGGTGTTGAAGACACCATCTTGGCAGGCCAATACGAATTCCTCGGTTTCCTACTCCAGCACACTTGACCTAGAAAAGCGGAGTTCAGGTTCATGGATCAGCCAAGGCCTTCAATCTTCTTGAAGAAGACCCCACGCATTGGCTTATCCTTATGTAGCTGTAGGGGCCTCTCAATATCCGCAGCTTTGACCTGGGCTTTTTGCTGAACGGGTTCCAACTCGGCGTCAGATTGGAAAAGAAATGCTTCAATCACTGCTTTTTCATGATCGCATACCAAGCAGAGAAGGGAGTCTGAGCTCCTGATGACTTTACAGGCTCCATCCATTACCATTATGTTGTGTACAGCCTCAACGTTGTCTGAGAAAGTATAACCGTAGACCGGACGATTTAGGATGCAAGCTCCTATGAAGATGCATCATTTTGCGAGTTTTTACGTAGAGTTGTCGCATCTCTTCCTGGGTCCATTTCATTACTCCAAAGGAGTGAAGTAGAATCGAAACGGCAAGCATATTAGTTGCAGCAACTTTGTTCGACAGTTCTGATGACCAGATCTGTCGGAGTATGTGCTGATACTTGCCGCGGAGAGAGTTTTTAACAAAGGTTGGCATTTTCCACCCTTAGTCTCTCCGGTCTAAAGATAAAAATGAAGATTCTTTCCTCCGGAGGCATATAGTTTGAGGTCATCCATGCGGGTGAAGTTATAGTGAAGTGAGTCTTTCCAGAGCGCCATCAGCTGATCAATGCATGCCACTAATCTATCGGGTACCGCAAGGCATCTGAGCAAATGCATGATGAGCTCATGCGATGTTGTATCAAATTCCTTGAGATAATCGATCCAGGCCATTGAAAGGTTGAGCTTATCCTGCACGGAGTCCCGCGTGATGCATCTGTCGATCAGCAGTTTCTTCTTGCAGCCAGCGACTTCCTTCTTTGGCCCTTTTCGGTCATATATCCGCTCTTACAAAATTATTATTATTATTATTAAATGACTTAAGAAAATGTTATTGGAGTCCTGTACGGAAGAGGGGGTTAATTGGTAATTATAATATGTGGATCACAAACGTTATATAAACCTTTCATTAGATATTATAGCATCTATTCATCGGAAAATATGACGAAGTACTTACTACTGAAATGTTGAAAAACACACTTTTTTTATCAAAACTGGTCTTCTGAAGTGTCTGTCACGTTTTTCCTAAAACAGGATCACATCATCCGATATGTATTTTGCCGACTACATTTGTACAAGTAACTCTGAAGAAGACTCGATACACAAACAACAGTTGAACATTATCGTGGTGTGTTGTTATGGACTTGTGGTTCGGTGATACCTACCTTAACGATTTCCTTTTTACATTTTCTCATAGGAATTTATTAAAAATAGGAAATGACATTGAACTTTTAATCAAACTTGACGATTAATAAAATTGACGTCTCAATTATGCGAAATTTGTCAAATATTTGTGTCTTAGAGCGGCTTTACATTTATGCAATGCATTTGCAATGCAAGACAGGTATTGCAAGGCAATTTAGAAATTGTGTCTACATTTATGCAATTATTGTTGTGTTGCCAGCAGTTTATACCAACATAATATATTTCGAGAAAATCTAACCTCAATAAAATATTTTGATATTTTGTTGGTTTGTACTTTACTGAAATTCGAAAAATGACATTCCACCTATCACTAACGCCTGTGACAAATTTTCTATTTCTTTTTTAAGTTGGAGTTAAAGTTTAGGAGACATTCGAAAAACAATATCTACAGTTATTTTAGTGTGCTATTGGCATTGAATTTCTCACCAGAAAACTCACTAGAATTGCTCACGAATTGCGTGAAAATTTCAACCAGTCGAAATTTTTTGGGCTTGCACGAAACTTGCATGGGCGCAAGCGCAATGTAAAATTTAGTTTTGCATTGCACAAAAATTGCATGAAAATTGCATAATGTAAAGCCGCTCTTAGTTTGTGAATCTTGCAAATGACGACTATTCATGGATTAGTATTGACCCACAAAGCACATGCACATACAATGTATGTTGAATATGGAAGTTCAAGACCTCCAATGGATGTCCAGATCTAATCCAATATACATTCAATGAACATTCATTTGACGACCAGAACACTACTATGGACGTTCGATTATGTATGTTCATATTTGCTAAAATGGACGTCCAGAACATGTCCAAATAGCAACCAATGCGAACATTGCCTGATCTTCCGAAACTAAAATCACTCATTTTTTGAGGAAACCTCTTAGAAGAAGATCCGGGATCTATAGATTACGTACAAGGATTCCGAACCACTTTAGCTCAGTGGCAAGTGGTGGGGATTGAACCGAGGCCACCTGGGTGAGAGGCAAACGATCTAGCACCACGACCACTTCGCTTCATAAGGGGTTTGATTCATTATTCGTTATTGAAATATTATCGGGTGTGTAGGAATGTAAGCTTTCACGGCAGGCGTCAATATTTTAGTTGGTTTCCGGGTTTTGTCGTGATCTTCTTTGGTTTAAATCTCCAAACGTTTCGACTGCAATTGCGGAAGTCATCTCAGTTTCAATTGATACGTCTAGAAGAGTACTTCGACCACGCCACTGAAGATGACTGCCGCAGTTGCAGTCGAAACGTTTGGAGATTTAAACCAAAGAAGACCACAGAAAAACCCGGAAACCAACCAAAATATTATCGGGTGTGGTTGTATATTGTACTAGTGACCGAATATATTGATATTGGTACCCGGACCGCCTGGGTGTGGGAAACAAATGACCACTTTTTACAGTTGTTAATATCGGCTTACCATATAGTCCAACTTACTGGACAGTGCATATATTATTTTAGAGACTGCAAAGTAATAGTATTTGATGGGAAATAAAATAGTTTTTTACCATCCGACGTTTCGTCTCTTGGCAACCATCATCAACTATGATAATGGTAAGTAATGGTAAGTATGGATGGTGACTGATGCGCTGCGACCCAATTAGATCTATTGTGCCCCATCTTCTTCTGCTATTTCAAGGTGTTCTCGTTGATAGCAGCCCCTCAAGCCCCAATTCCTTGAGGAATTTAAGGATTTTGAGGAATCAACTATTTTCCTTCTGATTCAAACGATGTATAATATGTGATACTTTTTTATGTCACAACTTCGCATAACATTAAAAAAAGTTTCAGTTGGAGATTTAATTTGATTAAACTAATTTTTAATGAACTTTATTGAAAATATCTGTCTCTAACTATAAATGAACGAACGAAATAACACAACACTGACGAAGAAAACTGTGAAGCATCAAAGCAACTACTCAAAATTTCTGCCTTCTTCCTGAATATATAGACGTGCTCGCCGTCCTAAGTTTTTTACAACCCTTGCTATATCCCTTCTTCTTATTGACCGACACTGATCCTAAACATTACTCAATTCTTGTTGGCCATAAACCCATAATGTGCCCCACAAAAAAGTGTCGAGTACTGTAAGGTCAGGCAACCTTGCTGGCCATTTCAGGTGACCATTATTTGCAATCCAACTTTCTGGTAATCTTTCTTTTAGGCATTCACATACATACTGCTTTGGTATTATGTGGAGGGGTACCGTCACGTTGAAACCAATATTGATTCAAATTTACGAGAGGTTAAATGTCTAGATAATGTTCAAAAGTGCCTCGGAGATGAGTTTTTCCATTGAGTGTTCCATTAAAAAAAATAAGGACCAAGGATTTGATCCCTACAAATTCCAGACCATACCTTCAAACGGAACCGTACCTGTGGCCTAACTGTTTTAAACTCTCTGGAATTGTTCTGACTCCAAATGTGCTCATCATTTCTATTAAACCTACCACAATTTGTGAAAGTATTCTCATCCGTCCAAATAACCTTTGAGAGAAATTGGATAAAATCATTTCTATTCATTAGCCAATTACAGTAAGCCAACCTCCGTTCAGGATCACCTGGGTATAATTTTTGGCAAATGTGAGTTTTGTAGCATTTTAGACCATTTCTTCTGAGCTCCCACCAAACATTTGTTAGTGGAGGAGTCCAGGAGACAACTAAGAAACTGCCAGAAAACGAGCTCTCAAGAAGAGACAGGATCAATTCTGCTCAGGAATCTAAAGCCATAGTGCAATTTCTGAACATTATTATTATTTAAGTGGGAGTCTTATTCAGGATGTCTGAAGAAGGCCAAGGAGACTCCAAAACCTAAGCCAGGGAAAGCATCCAACAAAATAGGAAGTTACCGCTTCCTTTCACTGCCGATTGTACTAGCGAATGTGGATGACAGAATTCCCCTCAAACGATTTGTGAAACTTTTTTATTTCAAATCACTCACAACAACATGCCAGGTAGTGTATACCTCCGGTATAGTTCCAATACTTATCAAATGATTTCTGAGGAAATCCTCGTGATAAAACCAACAGGAAACCTGAGTGGTCTATAGTTACCAACCGCATTCTAATTGACTTCAGTATCAATTTCAGTGTTCTCAATAAGAGTCAATGCATCCAATGCGTTTATTTTCAGGTTTCTTTTATGAACAATTTTGACTGAAAATAAACTGTACGAGATTGGTATAGGGAAAGTATACAAAATTGAATTGGGAACTTTTACAGCTTTCCAAACTGTTAATATACACGATGTTCTATTAAAACATACTGACTTTTAGTGATTTTCATGAGCCCCCAGAAGGAACTTACTTCTTAGACTCCCTGTGTGCTGAAAGGAATTGCGCTGCATCGGCAGAAAACTTATTGGTCTTATGCAGCTGTAACCCAAATTACAATATTTCATAAATTTGCATATTGAAAATATCTATATTTTTCAATGGTAAGGTTTTGCACAAAAATTTCAAAAAATAAATTTTTTCGCGAAAACTGACACAGGTTGGTGTATGGAATTATCAAGAAAAGTTTAAAAAATTATTTAATTTACGAAGTGTTCTATTTGGGACAGCAAAGTAGCTACTACTTTCTGATACAAGCGGCAACACTATAGTGATGAAAATAGTTTAGAAGGATAGAGCATTATTTAGGGTTGTTCATTGAAGACTGCTCTAGCTGCTCGAGATCACCTGAATGACGTCATCAGATTCATTAGATCAAAATCGAGCACGAGCAAGTTATTCATGATGCTCTGATCTATGCGATCTCCACGAACATCTCTTCACAACAAACGACGGACTTACTTCACTATTTGAAAATTCCATACTTCACCTAGCAACGTCGACTAATATTATGAATATGAACCATACAAGTTTAACAGAAGTTTACTTTTGGCTGCCACTAGTCTTTCTTCATTTTCATGTTCCTCATTCGTATACGGGAGGTGATTACGGTTCAAGGAATTTGTAATCATCAATTCTTAATACGAGTTCGTCCGTCACATCTAACAAGCCTACAGTTATTTCAATCATTCTTTCTAAAATTAAAATTTCATGATGAACATATTTTGTAGGTAGGTACATTTATCCTCAGCTCGAAGAAAACAAATTATCAAACAGGTAATTTACGATGAGTTCAATACTGATATAGCATGAAGTTTACTATAACCAAACAATGAATCTTACTCTACTCTATATGTATACTCTTGTTGCTCCTTCCAAATACATACATCACTCAGAGCATGATTTACTTGCTCTGGAGTAGGTTAATCTTGCATAACGAACAACATCAGATCACTTATGATCTACGACAACAAACATCTGATTGTTATGTCAATCAACCTAAAGCAAGTTGAGCAATCAGAGTACGTCTTAACGAACAACACTTTCGATTATTCACGCAAATAGAGATGCCAGGAATGACAGCTGTCAACTACGATCACCCCAACAACTGCCCGAAATGTGGATCCCACCCAAACCTACAAAAAATCACCTGAAGTTCCTGCCCAATATGAACTATCAGGAAAATCTACCAGAATCAAAGTAACAATCAGCAGTATTTGGTTTTATCTAACATGTTTCAAATAAACAATGAATTGAGTAATATAACTCTCTGTATTTATTGATCAGTTCAACACATTATTGTCATTCGTTAAGAAGTACTCTGATTGTTAAATTTGCTAGTTGGTTGGAGTTACATCAGAGATAATGCTGTTCGTGCAAGAGTAACTTACTTCAGATCTATGGATTTGGAAGGAGAAAAAAGAGTACAGAGATTAGAGTAACATTAATTGTTTGATGATTTATTTTCTTTGAATGTGAACTGATTGCAATGCCCAACGTCAGGACGGAAGGTGATCTAGGGATAAATGTACCTACCTACAAAATAGGTTCATCATAAGTATTCATATTTAGAGAGAATGGTCAAAATACCTATAAGCTTGGTAGATGTGACAGAAGAAATCGTTTTAGGAATTGATGAAAACAAGTTCCTTGAACCGCATACACCTCCCGAAAAAGCAAGAGGAACAACTAAATGAAGAATGCAGAAAGACTACTGGCAATTCGGTCTGAAAAGCCAAAAGTAAACACCTGATTAGCTTGTATAGCTATAAAAGGCCTCTGGTTTAGAAGGACAAAGTAAAATAATCATTTATTTTCCATATTCATAATAATTTTAGTCGAAATTACTAGATGGAGAATGGAGATCCACATTTCAAATAGTGAATTCGTGAAATGGTGTTCGTTGAGATCACATAGATCAGGGCAGCAAGAGTAACTTGCTCGTGCTCCATTTTGATCTGATGACTCTAATGGCGTCAATCGAGTGATCTCGAGCAGTTAGAGCAGTCTTATACTGTTTCAAATGATTAGATATATATGGTGTAGATATTATAAAGGGTATCTCTAGCCCCTGGGGTTACCGGGACCTCTGGAACCCATTCAAGAGGAGCCAAGCCAAACGTACCGAGGGGGCTGAGGAACCCTCAAAACACAAGTTAGCGGGGGAACCTTCTAAGGGAGCTCCGAATCCACCTATAAGGGAAACCGAAACAGGACCCATTCGGGGGGAGCTAAGCCAACTGAGGAACTCAAAGGGAACCAGAGGAACCAAAGGTACGCACCCAGAACACAAGTTAGCAGGGGGCCTCAAAACCCGCCCATCTGTGCCAAAAGAAGAAGGGTATCTCTTCCATACTGAGCTCTATATCGCTCTAAATTCAAATTATGTATTTGAACACCATTCCCATAGTATATATGCCATTGGTTGAAGAAACACGTTTCGAATTTGAAACTGAATATTTTGGAAATTTTTGTATACTCCAAAAATGAAAATTGATTTAAAATAATCGAGCCTTTCACTTATTCCCTATACAATATGGTGCCGGCAAATATCGAACAGAAAATAATTTACACAGTTCCACATGAAATATATTTCAATATTTTTCATGATGAAATGATATTTTTGTATACGTTTGGTGGTTGATGATAATCCACTCTTACCCTGTTTAAATCATGATGTAAACCAACAAGAATGTTACATCTACTGGAGTGTAATAATCGAAAGAAGGAGCAACTTCTATGAAATGGCGGATTAAATGTGAAGTATATAGACCATTTATTATATAAAAGAAAATCAGGCAGTATAGAATCTATCTATTTATCTATTGAAAAAAATATTCCAACAAAATGACTCTTCCCACCACTTGCTAATCTCAAAACTATTTTCTTTCGTTAACGGACTGTAACGTTATCTCTACGAGTTCTGTACATACGTTCCAAAAACTGTTTAAAATCAATCAGTGCTTATCTTTATTGTTAGTGAGAATAACCACAAAGATTGTCATTTTCTAATGTTGTTTCAAGTGGCCTAAAATGTCCTCATTGTTCCATATTGTTTATAGTCACGTATTGAAGTGTGTTTTTGAACTATTCAGTTGTTCAACTGAAGGACAAAAATTGTTTTGTAAAATATGAAATTTTCTTTATTTTATTTTACTGTTTCTAGTGTCAGAACTGAAATAGACCTTATAACAAGTGACGGTTTTTATACCTTTCAAATCATCTAGAATTTTTAAAAGATTTTCCACGACACTAAATTGGAGAAAATGAAAAGTTTGGGTTCTTAACAAGTTTTAATAAATACTGAAAAAATCATATATAAATAATTTTGTAATAATGACCAAATAGGATCCGAAACGAAATGAAACCGCCATAAGTTATACATAAATAAATTTAGAAAAAAAATCTTCAGAGAACTGTATTTATCAAAATAGGATCTCTTTGAAAGGAAATTTATGATGGTTGAATAACAAAAATTTGAACTGGTATCTTCATCACAAGAAAGCTCATTTATTGAAAGTTGCTGTGAAAAAGTATTCCTCCTTTTGTCCAGCTCTGACAACATCAAAAATAATAAAATGAGAAAAAATTCATATTTTCCGTAATTATTTGAAATTTCAAATTTGTTTCGATTTTTTTGTACTGCTATATGTAACTTTTTTCTCATTCAGCCAAAACTGTACCTATGACCTTTTCCGGTCTCACTGCATAAGTGTGACAAAGTTTGAACTGATTGCACTCTTCATTGAATGAAGAAAGGGTGAAATATTTTTATGACATATTAGGGAACGCATAAACTATCCGTTTCGACATTCAAACTAGTTCTTTTTATTTCTCACCTTGAATAGCTCTTGCGAACGAGGGGTCAAAACAGGTCACGTTCAACCCCTTAAATAACGGTACTATTTCATTTCCTTTATGTGGAGATGAATTAGGTAAAGTCGTTAAATTGTAAAGATGGGTAAATTCATTGTGTCTTCTTGACCTCGACTTGTTCAGCATCTAAATCAAGCCTGCAAATAAAAATTCGGCGAATTCTCACGAGAGACTTACAGAAGAATTGAATGTAGGGTGAATATGCGACAAACAAATATAATAATGACAATTTTCATTCATCTATAGGCTATGAAATGGTCCTTATAAAGAATTTGTAGATTGTACTTCCGATATAATTTTTCTATTTCTTTTTCCAATCCAATATGACATAAAAACAACAACTACTCTGATCACAAAAAGTCACAATAAAATACTAATACAGAGTGAAGTACAGGTTGCCACAGTACTCCCCCCTCAGTGTCAACGATATAATTTTCGAATACAAAATTTCACTATTCTCTCTGAACGTGTTTCAGTAAAATTAGAAGAATTTGTATTAAAAATTGATATCCTCAACGTTGTTTTCCATGAATGCTGGTTTGAGACTGTCTATTGACACATTCTTTTCCTTCCTTCCTTCCTAATTGATATTTTGTAAAATTTGTCAGTATTGTTCAAAACTTGATGAGGTCCTGAGTAGGGTTGTTGTAACGGTTTCTTGACGGCATCGGTTCTTAAAACAACATATTTTGCATTCCTCAAATCCTTGGATATGTATGCTCTTCTGGAATTGTCATGGTTACTTCCTTGTTTTCCAAAGCTATAGCGGCAAGCTGGACATGCCGCAAAGTCTTTGGTAGAAAAAACATGGGGTCTGAAACCAATGGTTAATTGGTCATACCCAACAATCATTAAACCCATGGTCACCTACGCCTCACTGATATGGTGACCAAAAATTCAACAAATTTCGGCACAAGTCAAGCTGCAGAAAGTGCAGCGGCTAGCCTATCTGGGAATCACAGGGGCACTATTTACGTGCTCTACTGCAGCCTCAGTGTAATGAAAGAAGCAGCAAATAGTGCCTTCAGACTGAGTGAGCCATGTCTAAACCGACAGATTTCATGCCACTTAGGTACGACTTGCAGTTTGAAGTGGTCATAAACAGCCACCAAACTTGCACAGAGAACGCACCTCAGCTGGGACGGGATGCATCAGTGTGGTACACAGATGGATCCCTTGGTAACAGCCCAACTATCTTCCAAGCAGAAGTACATGCTATCCATCCGTTATAAAACTCTTTGGCTACTGTTTCTGCAGTGATGTCATTTAGGGGAAAAGCGACAGTTCATCTCGAAAAACGATCAATACATGTTATAAAGTACATGAAACCATTCTATATGAACATGGTCAAATCTATTTTCAGATATCTGAAATTTTTCATTGGGACTTCAGGGTGTTTGTTGATTTTAGATTTCTGACATTGTTAGCACCATTTTGACCAATACCGGATATTCTTCTCCATTCTTGGCCAAACGTACTTGCTTTTATTAAGTTTTACCCTTCAGGATGGGATATGTTATGTATTTTGTTGAATATTGATCTTCTTATATTTATCGGGATATACGGTCTAATTCTGTTCCCTATCACACACATATAATTTCTGTATTGGATTGTGGAATCTCAATTGTTTCAATTCAAGGCAGTGTCTCCTCTAATTATTAACTGTTGTAATTCTTTATTTATTGCTTGATCATTTTGCCACTCTTTATCGTATATTGTAGACTTATACTAGATATCCGTGACAAGGCATATCTGCAACTACACTATCAATCGTATTTCCATTGAAAACTGCCCAATATATTCTAAATATCTGGCTTTTCTTGGAGAAGATAGATCTGGATTTTTAATGGAAGCATAAGTTATCCTTTTATGATCTGTGGAAATAGTAAAGTCCGTACCTTCTAACATGTAACGGAAGTAATCTATTGATCCATAAATAGCAAGTAATTCACGGTCATATATGCTATAATTTTTTTGTGCGTTCGACAGATTTTTAAAGAACAAACCGAAGGGTTCCGAGGAGTTCTCTTTCAATTGATGAGTTGCAGCAACAATAGAAGAATCGGATGCATCAACCATGAGACACAGTTTACTGGATGCAGAGGGATGAACTAATAAATTTGCATTTGATAGTGCATCCTTTATTTTGTTTCATTAGGGTGTCTGATCGCTTAGCGGTTAGGTGTCAGCCGTTGTAACATTTGCTAGCGCTGAATTTGCATTCGCCAGGTTAAGATTTTTGCCGCATCACGGCAAGCCAGAATGATTTGCATATTCGAGAGCAGCGTGTCCATCATTCCATCAAGGAGCCCTATAAGATCAGAACCACAATTTTCACAGATTGGTTTGGGTAAAGGCTGCGATGTTCAATGAGAAAGTCACAATATTTAATCAGTTTTTCCTCAACTTTTCGGATGATGTTCAAACCTCTGTGACAAAAATCGCTTCGCTTTGATAGGCGAATAGGTCCATATCAGGCATATTGGCTTATATTTGCCTGAAGGGGGGGCGTAAATGACTAATTGGCCGGTAGCGCAGCAGTTAGATGTCGTCCGTTGAAACTTAGGTAGGCAACCACGTCTTCTTGAAAAGATGTGAGTTGCCTACATGCCAATTCAAACTCTGGTGCTTGTTTAGAGTGCGTAAGGACCACCCGTGGTGTGGTTTTTCTGAAGGTTTTCCGGATTTTCCTACAGGTGAAAAGTGAATACGCTACTAAAGCAAATAATTATAGCCGTCATCTACCGGCACAGGTGGGTGCGAGTGTTCATGAGGGAGTATTATCATTATTATTAATAGATTCGGCACTTCTCCACAACGGACTCAATATCCTCATAAGTAAACATTGGTATCTCGTCTATACCGTACCAATTTTGTAGGCGTTATGCTGGTGTATATCTATATAGTGACACCGCAGAAGCTGGAGAAGCTGACAGCAAATGCGTTATACTCCTTAGTTCTCCACGACACGCTTCGTATAACTATCATATGATTTCGGTAGACTAGAGTGTTGAAAATACTGACAGGATATTATGAACCCCACGGTTTCCTTCTTCAGCCCACTTGATCTGAGGGGAATGGGAAGGTCAAATTTTTGGATAAGCCAAGTACTTTATTGTTCTTGAAGACGACCTCATGCGTTGGCGCTTTGGCTTACTATTGTGTATCTTGCGGTTTTCGATCCGGGTCATCAAAGGGTTACGTTTATACTGTACGGTTTCCTCCTATTCATGGGCGGGGTCTTCTTTGACCCTCTTTGCTTATATATTCGTTTTTACTCCAGGTAGGTCTACTGCGGAGAGTACTCCCATATATGAAATGCGGGTAAGCATCTTATAAAATGCTCTGTGAGTATTTTATTGGTGTGCAGTTTTTTGGATCAGACAAATCTCCGTTTTTGGGAATACGCAGGGTTCGTCCCACGACAAACCAATGCGGAATCGGTTGCTTCCCATTCAGCTATCAGTTGAAAACACTTGTCAGATGCAGGTGTGTGCTTGCAGCCTTCTCGAACTGGTTGGTTGGTGGTTGCAGATACTCATAGATGTTCTTCCAAAAGGTTTCTACCCAATCAGCGGCCGGCGGGTTATCCATAACACGTGAAGGTTCTTGAAATAAGCGAGATGGTTTATCGCGGAACTCTAAGTTAACCGATATGCTTCTTGTAATTTACGTATGCCCATTTTGTCCTCAAAAACAACCAGTGGGTAAAGAATGTGTTTTCAGGAATCATAAGTTAATGCCAATATGATATGTTTGAATCGTTGGTTATTGCTGCGTACAAATAGTAGTTATGGAAAATCTCTGGAATATATTTTGTAATTTTTTGTGTAACGATTTTGTGAGTGTGAGTTTTTGTATTCAACTATAAAATAATGTATCTAGCTATCATATGGAATCACATGTACCCATGAAACCAGTAATTATCACAGGAAATGAGAATTTTGAATATTTTGATAATAGGTATATACAATTTGATAAATCATATAAGTAGCTATTATTTTATGTACTGATTCTAAATCGTAGCAATCCGAGCCACATGGCAAGCATTTCTAAATATATGTTTAATAAATACACTCAGTGTCCAGAGACTTTTCAATGTTAATGTTAAAATCGTACTCATCGCAGTCAATATAATATAATATTCATTCAATAATTCTGTACTTATCATAATTTGACTATCAAAAACCATCTCTAGAGTTTATTTATAACTGTTGATGTATTAAAAACCTATCACATTTATTTATAGCTTAGGATTTGTCAAAGTCACTCACTGGTAGCAGCAAGTTCTTTAGAAACGAAATTGTTCAATTTCTTTAGGCAAAAAGTGACATCATTGAACCATAATAGAAACAAAACCAGAAAAAGCATAAACATCCTGTTCTTTAATGATATGCAAATATTCAAAGGGGTGATTCTACATGGATATTAATGATAGTTTGCTCTAGAAACTATGGTCCAAAAACATCCCCTGAAAATACGGGGTGTTGAAGTTGACGTAAAAATAGAGAAATCATTTAGTATTACCGAAACCGCATGAGATATTCAAGTGATATTGAGTTGATACTGATGTTTAATGAAACTGCATGTTTTTCAGTATTAACATAATTTTCAACTTAAACAGTGGCCTGCTATCGAGCACAGACTCAGATATTTTTGAAGACAAAAATAGTACGACAATGTTTTTTTCCAAAATGAATAATATAAGTGTACTTCTGAGTTTTTCTCTTGCGATGTACCGTTTTTAAGAAAAAAAACATGAAATATCTGAGAGAAAATGTATATAATTGAAGAACTGTTTACTGTTTAGTACAGTTTAGTAATCCTACTGATGAAGTTAAGTTGGTTAAAGGTTGAAAGGGAAAACTTTTTTTGTTCTCATTAACAGGCGTCCAATACCCCA
Source organism: Chrysolina americana (assembly GCA_958502065.1). Taxonomy (NCBI): domain Eukaryota; kingdom Metazoa; phylum Arthropoda; class Insecta; order Coleoptera; family Chrysomelidae; genus Chrysolina; species Chrysolina americana. Next base: position 84,037,761 of record OY293413.1, read on the forward strand.
TTTTTTACTACCAAATGATAATAGAAAGCCGGTATTTCTGCATACTAGTTCCACAGTTGAACCCACTCATCAGAACAGCCCCGGACACAACATGCAAACGACGTCTGTGCGATGTAGTTCCGAGACGTCTTTGCGATGTAGTTCTGAGACGCCGCAAAGATGCCTCCGAATAACGTATCAGGGATGTAACAGAGCGACATAGCTGCGATTTCTTCACTGTAAAGTCGGATTTATCGGATTCATAATGCACAATTTAATGCATATACGTAATTTTAATGTAAAATTCATAATATTTCAAAACTCAGATTCATATGATAATTTATAATTCCTAAATGGTTTCATATGAATCTGAGTATTGAAATGTTATGAATTGTACTTTAAAATTACGCATATGCATTAAATTGTGCATTATGAATCCGGTAAATCCGCCTTTATATTAAAGAGACGTCATCGTCTATGCGATATTCCAGACAGAAACACTAAATGGCAAAAGAAAATATATTTTCAATATAAAAAAATAAATATAACAAAAAATTCTTCAAAAATTAAATTATTCTGGCATAACATTAACAAAGTACAAAATTAACAAAGTAGAAATTAAATATAAAAATATAAATATATTAATTAAAATTGCTTTGGTTCCTTTCCTGTCAAGCCTTCGTTTGGCATGCCTGAACCAATTGGAACAGGCTGCTTCGACATTTTTTTCGTTCTCTCCGTAAAGGCACCACATCTGGAAATCAATAAAACAATATGAGACCACTGAAAGCTACAATGCCACATAGTAGTGGGACATGAAATAATTCAATAGTAATGAAATACTTATACCGGGTGGCTACGGAAGTATTGCCTACGGAATATCTCAGTTATTGTATGAAGTAGGTTTGTGAAATTTGGAGCGTCGATATAATGACATAAGAGCTAGAATTTGAGCATATTGACATGTCGAAGTTAACTTCCGGTCTGACCGGAAGTAACATCAACTTTCTTATTTTAAATGGAAACCCTATTTTATTTTCTTTTCGCTTTATTCAGCAATCAATTCCCTTTCTAATGACATATCACAAGTTGATATCTAATCAGAAACTAGATCAGAAAAAAAATATTATTGAAATTCACCGAGTAGGCCGTGGAAGCAAAATGAAAGCCAAAAATTGAAAAGTTGGCTATGGAAACCATACGTCACTTGATAACAGTTGCTACTACTGTGATATTTTATTTTCATTCGTCGGCGTTATAAAAAGCCGCCAAAAAAATATTGGAAAAATTGGGAAAAAAACAATACTCTGTAGGTCCATAACTTAAATAGGAACATACAACTTTTTCTTGCCTGTACTATTCAGCATAACCATTCCTTTCTAATGATATAATAGAAAGTAATTTTTTGAAATGAAATACCAAAAAATCCAATTATTATTATTCAAATAACAAAAAAACAGATGGTTCGAATGATTATTGCAATGGAATGATTATTCTGAATAGCACAAACATCGTCCATAGGTAGATATTAGAATATCTATGGACGATGGCACAGACCAAGTACGTTTATGTTCCAATTTAACCTAGAACCTACAGGATATAATTTATCATTCCACATTATTTTTAATGTTATTTTTGCGTATGGCGATAATCTGTTTTGTTATTTGAAGAATAATAATTGGATTTTTTGGTATTTTATTTCAAAAAATTACTTTCTATTATATCATTAGAAAGGAATGGTTATGCTGAATAGTACAGGCAAGAAAAAGTTGTATGTTCCTATTTAAGTTATGGACCTACAGAGTATTGTTTTTCTCCCAATTTTTCCAATTTTTTTTGGCGGCTTTTTATAACGCCGACGAATGAAAATAAAATATCACAGTAGTAGCAACTGTTATCAAGTGACGTATGGTTTCCATAGCCAACTTTTCAAGTTTTGGCTTTCATTTTGCTTCCACGGCCTACTCGGTGAATTTCAATAATAATTTTTTTCTGATCTAGTTTCTGGTTAGATACCAACTTGTGATATGTCATTAGAAAGGGAATTGAATGCTGAATAAAGCGAAAAGAAAAAAAAATAGGGTTTCCATTTAAAATAAGAAAGTTGATGTTACTTCCGGTCAGACCGGAAGTTAACTTCGACATGTCAATATGCTCAAATTCTAGCTCCTATGTCATTATATCGACGCTCCAAATTTCACAAACCTACTTCATACAATAACTGTGATATTCCGTAGGCAATACTTCCGTAGCCACCCGGTATAATTGGCACCATTGAACAGCTCTAAATTTTCAGATTTCAAATATACAGGTCGTATTTTTTAGGTCATGCCACTAATGGTATCTCGATAACGGTAAATGATACAACGATACTCACTTTTCACACTCTGTTTATGGACACTAAAATTTGCAAATGTGATCAGCTCCAGTTGGAAATTTCAGAACATGAACGGTATGCAAAGCATTCAAAGCAACAAAGCTTCGATCTTCGATCAATGCATAGACACAAAGAACGAAGAACTGGAACTGAATATGGTAACAGCCGGTCACGCTGTCGCTTCCCACTTTCAGGTTGGCCATCATTGCCTACGATCTTGTGTTGCCAACTTACCGCGTTAATTCAAAATAAACATTTAACACAAATTGAGGATTTGCCTTTTGACCGTGGTGAAGGACAGATGGCGTCCATGTGGTCGGCAGTCAAGTGAATGTGTGTGAAAGTCCTATTATCACCTGATCTGGGGATAACTCAATAAAAATATAGTATAGCAAAGATATCTAAGTATAGATTTGGATGTCTAAATGATGTCGCAGTATGACGTCTATGGCAAGTAACAATTTGACATCGCAGGGACATTTAAATCCAGCTATCACTTATTTAGATATCACAGGGATGTCACAGTAATGAAAATAATGTGCCATCGCAGAGACATCTATATTCGACTATAATTGATTTTAATATCTAAGGGCTGTCGCGGTGTAATATCGCAGAAATGTCTACGATATGATATCACAAGGACATATCATTTTTGACGATATTGACATCCCTGAGATGTGGATGTTTGCCCAGTGTTGACTGGGAAGTTTCTTCGACGCTCCTCCTCATGAAGGCAGATTTGCAAGTTCTCGCGTCCCTCTATAATGGGTGGGTGGGTATGTGTCAAGTGTTTGGGGAACATGTGTGTTTTTGACGTCGGTATGCGTACGGTAAGCTGGTGCCCACGGGTCGCTCTATTGGCTGCAACGCCTCACCCATCCTTGACCCTTGGGGTTTTTCCCATCAAACGAATATTTGTTTCAACTACCATTTTCTCTAAAATAATAGGTTGATTTCGCTATATTAAAACGACCTATTTGTTTTACTGAAATATTTGTTTTTTGATGCAATACTATTTTTGCCAATGAACGCAATATTTGTTTTCCGTTGAACACTTGCTGTCGAAGATACCTGTACGCGGTAAACGGTATTATTAATCCACCTTTTGTCATATTTATGTGAATTATCTGAATTGACAGCTCCAAATTTTCTTTTGCAGGGTAGAGCAATTCCTTCTTTTCCAACATGGGAGTCCAAAACTACGCAACCAAAAATCAAATATTAAATATGTTCGGTTGTTTGGTTTACCACGTGATAGTCAAATACGAAGTAGGTACTGAAGAAAATCCTTGCAGCATAAAAAAACTGAACTCTGTTTTTTAATTAATGATCCAGACAGAAGAGTATTTGAGGCGGAAGATGACGGGCTGATGAATCACTAAATTAGCTTGAACTAGCAATATTTATAGAGGCTACCACGCAGAATAACTAAAAATATACCAAGGGCAATGACAGAGAGTCATGTTTAGCATTTTCTGGTTGTTATTTTTGTATAGAAGAAAATATCAAAATTTCAGCAGGTAGTTGGTAGGTGAGACTCTGAAAGAAAAAGGAATATTGGTTTCTACTCTGAAATGAAAAAGGCCTTCCGACCACAAAAGTAAGTGAATTAATTAAATATTCCAAGGTTGAATGTATCGTCCTTTTAATAGATATTTTAATTCATGACACACATTCTACAATCTGCTGTTGATTTCAGTGAAATCAACAAAATCCCGGGAGATAATTCGCCAAAGGCCAAAACGAATATTTTATGTTTCGAATGCTTCCTCATCAACATATGCATGCCTTCGGATGACTGCACTTTGATATGATTAGTCGGTATTAAATGATTATAACAGATGATAAAGTCCTTTGTCGTAAGAATAATAAATAAACTAGAAAATAACAGTGAATCATGAATATTTACAATGCTCTTTATCTTGTGTTCAACACTGAAGTGTACTTACCCCATGGAGGTCATGGCTTCCAAATGAATAAATATGAAGATCATTGCGTTGGAATGCATTGGACGAATCTCTTGATATTTTCACAATTACCTAGATCTAAACTCTCTGAGTAACATACGAAAAAGTAATCGGGATAAGCGCTAATATTATCTCTGTGACCCATTATAGTTTATCAGACCTTTACTTATACGGAAAAATTTGAAGTCTTTATGGAAATAATCAAACAATCATTTTAACCTTTTTTTATATTGGTGGTGTCATCAGCAATCCCTCAGGGAACCGTTCTGGGACCTTTACTTTTTACAATTCATAGAAAATAGTTTATTGGTTCATTACTCCATCCAACTGGATTTTGAACACGTCAAAACGAGTAAATCTATACTTATGTTCACAAACAATATCATTCTGGGTGTGACTTACAGATTGAACTTTAAATTAGGAAAATGAGAATTTGGACTTATTCATTTGAAGATCAGGCCGAAAATACAAATTTCAATGCTATAAAATAATTTCAGTATTAAGGAACTCCTAAAGCGAATATAAAGCCTCAGTGAGTAGACATTCTTTAAATTTATTTCTTAGTTGAGCGGTAGGCAGATTCCTTAAATTAATAGGAATTCCCAAATCTTTTTTATTGAAAATTCAACATTTTTTGTATATATGTAAAATTGGTTTTGTGTTGCTTCAAATTGTCCTTATGTCTTGTGGTGTACTGATATTGAGGTAAAATACTATTTTGAAACAAATCCTGATTTTTCTCACCATACATTCCAAGTTTTTTACATAATATTCCATGGTCAATCGAATCAAACGCTCTCGATAGATCAATAGTAATAATATAATAATAATACTCCCTCATAAACACTCATAGAGTGTACCCAAAGGCCTAGCCTGTGCGGGTAGAGGGCGGCTATTATTATTATTTGCCGTGGCGTTCCGGGGAGACTTACTGATTTTTGGTGGCGTATTCACTTTTCAGCTGTAGGAAAATTAGGAAAACCCGGAAAACCTACAGCACCACCCCGGGTGGTCGGCGTGAACTCCAAGCAAGCATTAGACGTCGGGATTGGTATCTAGACAATGCCTATCGACTACTATGAAATTGAAAAAAAAAAACTCGTTTTCCGGAAACGGAAGTTCAGAAGGCGCTAACGAGCACCCTACGTAGGGCTACAGTTTGTTATTTATTATTCAAGGAATTAGAAATATCCACTAGTGCTTGATAGATGGCCCGAATTGTACTCTTTTCCTTTCTACAACCACTCTGCCGATCTGATGTGGCACTGAGGACGACTTCTTCAACATTTGTTATCAACAAATATAATTTTGAAATGGAACTAATGATAATGATACTTTGTTTTATAAATTAAAGTTTAAGGAAAAAAATAGAAAAATTCATTCATATCGCTGAAACTGCTCGTTTCAATGAGATTCAGTGGGTAGTGACATTTATGAAAGCGATGTTTTTCCATGCAAACATAATTTTCGGCTTAAGCAGTGGCGTGCATACGAGCACTGATTTTGGTATTTCTCAAGAAAAAATTATAAGCCAATGTTTTTTTCCAGAAAAAAATGTCAGATCTCTGTCCTCGAAAAATCGTGAAACGAATGACAGCAATAATTTGAAAAAAATATCTCTCTGCCCTGCTGAAAGCTAGCTATAGAAAACGCATAGGAAAGAAATAAAAAAATTCGATAGTTTCAGACGTGGAGAGAAATAAAAAATTGGTCACGGGCTCCTCGAAAATTAAATCAGAAAATTCGAAAAAATAAGGAAAATCTACAGATCTGAAGAAACGATACTAAACATTGATTAAGATAAATTAACCTTCCCACCTCGCCCTGAAGGCTAGACAAATATCGCGTAGGAATTTGGAAAAGTTCCGAAGATTTCGGGCGTTAAATAATTAGATTCAGTTGTAAATAATTTGTGAATTTCGATCAAAGATTACCCTCCAATCCACTGTTCAAAAACTTACCAGTTTTTAGCACATTTTGTCAATTTTCATTGTTCTGAAACCTCAAAAGTTACTGTGAAAAATATTACCAAAAACAAGCTTTCATTTAAAAAAAAAAAATTCCATTACCCTTAGAAAGCCTACAGCTTTTAAGAAAATATTTGTAATTGCAAATGTTATATGTTCCTCATAAATTTTTTAATTAATACTGGAATAAAAATGGAAATGTTCTGGTGGTTCTCTTTTATAATGGAAAGTTGAATAGTATGCTTATTAAAGATTGAAGGGTAACTTTCATTTAACATTTTTGTTTACTCTTTGAACGATATATTTGATGAAATCATTTACAAAAAAATCTGAACAGGAATCAGCCGTAACACAATCGTACACACTGTGCACTTTTCCTCCAGGAACAATCAAGAATTGAATGTTGGAAATAACGACCTGCATAATTGATATATTTCAAAATTATTAGGTCACATTAGTGCTGTTGTTGTTTAAAATTGTTTTTTCCGTTAACCAGCTGTCATCTCCGTACGAACGACAGCCCTCAGAAGCCGAAACTTATGCGAACTAAGGATTAAGGAGGTGTTACCATTTAACGTGCGATTCCTAACTATGGTATGGCCTTCCCGTTTTCTCCATTATATGTTTTTATTTAGGGTTGTACAAAGGATATCGTGCATGCTTTGGAGATCACAACAAATCAATATTCTGTTTTTCCGCAAGAACTTCGGAGTGCCACTCACTGTAGATTTTTAGGAAAAATCTAAGAGTGTAACAAGGCGTTAGCATTAGATAACATAATCATCTATACGACCATGTTCCGACTCTGTAGGTACTCAACATCCTGTTCACAGCATGCAACTGAGAATTTATGAATGAAGTAAGTAAATTACTATAGTACCTACTATAAGAGCATTTATGTTTTCTCGAAAATTATACAAGTAATTCAAGAACTACATCAGATGTGAAAGGATATCACCGTTCTCGTTTTATTCTAATCCATGACTTCCGCTATGCAAGAGAGCCACAACAAAAAATCTCGTTTCTTAGGAATTTGCCTCGAAGGCACTAGGGCCAGCACGAACCTCGTGGGAATGTGCTCGATGTTAACACTCCTTCGGCCTTTTCTTTTAAACTGTACCGCACAAGAATGAAGAAATACTTCTCGAATCAGAGGCGTTACGAAAACCATTATTAGTCGGTATCAGACGCCAACCTAAGTGAATTATTTTTATTTATTTTCAACTCACATGGACGAAAATGTCTTGGATGGAGAGTAAAGGGAGATAGTCATTGGCAGTATTTCAATATTTTTTTTTGGGTTTGGTCTGTATAGAAAAAAACGTCCTAGTTGCAATACATAGTCATTCTTATGCTTTTGAAACCATGAATATTAACTTTCTGCAAGTAAATTTATATATTTTGTGATTTCTAAGATCAAAGTCTTCGATTCTGTTACAAAACAGTGCTTACGATGGCTCTGAAGGGACACTGTAGATTTTTTTATCTTATAATTATGAGTTAGTTATCTCATAATGATGAGATAGTTAACTCATTATTATGACTTAAGTTTTGTGATTTGTTTTCCAGAGAAGAACCATAAACTATTGAACTGTTTCTTTTAATATTGAAACTATTGGGGTGATTATTCGAAAAATCATAATTTAATTTATTATCGAAAAGCTGCGTAAACCAGTTATGTTCCTGATGTTTCGAATCGCTATATGCAAATTATCACAATATTTCATTTTTAATTTTTTCTACCAAACATGCGACCAGTCAAATAAAATAAGAAACGAGCGAGCAGATCTCGATTTGACCACTTAATGACACAAATATTGGCTAATCTAGCAAGAAGTAATCAACGAACGATCTTGGATGAATTCGGTTTTGTAAGATCGAGCACAGCGAGCAGATGTTCCAGTTCAAATAATGAAAGACACAGTGAAAAATACGTCGTGATTATTTAAGAAACTCAAATAGTATTACTCCAGTATTGACAAAACAGTGTAGTTGACATAGGGTTATACATATTGTTTGAAATATTCCAAGGTGAATTGTTCAAAATATTTCAGTAGATTTGTGTAGAACAGAAAGTATTTATGAAAAAGCATCAATGAAATGAATGACAAACAAGTATAACAACTTCAAAGAAATCATCAGCAAATGCCAATTATTTTGGACTCACTCTGTATGTATATTTCACATATCTGATGCGAAATGGACTTACATCAAGAACGATTGTGTTTATCACCGAATTGTCCGAAATTCCGTATGAGCCTTCATTAGAAAGAGAACATCTTGTATGTAATATGTCAGTTTGATTCAGGAAATGTGGACATCATGAACTAACATTGGTGTCCTATGAAATATCCGAGAATAAATAAAATTCCAGCTCTGAATTTTTCGGAAATCACTGAATTATATTGCTATCTTCAGACTCACCTTGAACATCGTGGGAACGTCCAGGAATTCGATTTTGTTAATATACACGAAAAAGTGTCTTCACGGTGACCGTTTGAAATATTGAAGGAGTCAAGTTGTCTACAAAAATGAGGTTAAATTTCTATATGGTAACATAATAATGTATTAATGTGTTGTGAGGAGTAGATCAGAAAGAGCCCAACTGAAGTAAGTATACTTGAACAGACCATAAGTGATCTTTCAGCCGACAATCACATATGAAAAACAAGTATATGCAAAAATTTAACAAGGAGAAGGAATTCTTCTTGAATAATGCTCGGCAACTAGAATCTGAATTCAATTGATGACCACAAGAAAAAACTGTCATACTTTAAATTAATGATGTTAAATCTGTGTTCTTCAAAAAGTACAATCTACCAATGATATTGAACGTATTCAAAATGATCTGGATAACTTTTTTTAATTCATTACATTGATAAGTCTGAATTTGATGAAAAATAATATAGCCTCTCATTTGTAATTACTCCATTAATGATGTTGATCTTCAGCCTGTCAATAGTTTAAGGGATTTAGGGATTATCTTCGATAAAGACCTCAACTTTAATGACCAAATGTTATATGTTCCTCATCAATTTTTTAATTAATACTGGAATAAAAATGGAAATGTTCTGGTGGTTCTCTTTTATAATGGAAAGTTGAATAGTATGCTTATTAAAAATTGAAGGGTAACTTTCATTTATCATTTTTGTTTACTCTTTGAACGATATATTTGATTAAATCATTTACAAAAAAATCTGAACAGGAATCACTTTAATGACCACGTCGATAATATTTGTAACAAACCATTCAGAATGCTCGGGTTCATAAAAAGAAATAATCGCCATATTATTGCAGACTACTATGGTATAAAGACATTATACTTATCACTGGTTTGGAGTTTTCAGAGTATAACAGTGTAATTTGGTGTCCTATTTTTCCTTGTCATATAGAGAGACTTGAAATTTTTCAGAATCGTTTCACTAAATACCTAACTTGGCTTACCATGTTTTGAATTTCTCACAAATAAGGCTTTCTGTATTAGATTGAATGTCACTTGAAGATAGACGTAAACTTGCAATAGTTCTGATTCTTCATAAAATAATAAATTTTAACTTTTATTGTTCTGCTCTTTTAGAAGAATTCTGCCTTTCTGATAACTCCAGACCCTTGAGAAGTAATCACGTTTTTTCATTTGTGTTATGGTTTTATAGGAATAACTATGGTACAGTGGCATTTAGTTGTAGAAAAAAAATGTATATGTATTTTTCAGAACCTGATCTTTTTTCATCTATCAAATTTAAATTTAAAAAAATGGCTATTAAACGACTTAATCCCGTCACTATTCACTAGACTTCTTAGTAGTCATTGTTTATTTATTTTTAGATTTATAACTTACCTGTAGTGTTTGGGTGTTTTTTTGTTGCAACTTCCTTGCAATTTTGTAATGTTTTATTTTTAGGTTAATATCCTAACTCTAGTGTTTGAATCTTCCTTAATGTACTATTTGTAACTATTACAATTCTAAAGTGTATTTGAAATATTTATGTTTTGGTTTTATAACTTAACCATTTAATGTTTTATGTTTTTATTTTTTCGATTTGTTTTTATGTACCATTCGGTTCAAAACTTAACTTTGGTTTCAATTATTGAAATTTCTGATGTACCATTTGGGATTTTTGAATTTTATTACAATTTTATAGTGTAATTGTCTGATGAATGAAAAAAATAAAAAAACCGTTCAATTTCTAACGTCGTCAGTGCAAAGAAAATATATGACCAGCATCATGAGTTCTACAATTAATGAATTCGAGAAAATTCATCGATACTGTACGGGGGCCTTTCCAAAAGTACGTACGACACTGAATTCTTAGAAAAAGATAACTCGAAACTGATAAGTCGCAACGAATATTTTGGAGCAGAAGGAACATAAAGGCACAACCGAAGCGGCATTTTTCCACCTTAGGAGCATATCTATCTAATCGTATCTGAATGAGACTCTGGATCGGTGCAAATATTAGTTAATAGTATTGTATAATAGCCACTGGGAATACCTGGCTAGATAAAGGGCATACAAAAAATATTTGACATGTCAAAATGCTGTGAAGCAGAAAGGCTGTATTGTGCCACCTACAGTTATTCATATTTAACAACCCACTTAGTTAATCACCAATATACTACTAAACGAAGTTTTGTCATTTCATCAATTAGTTTGATTTTTGCATACCTGTGAACAGAATATAGATAATAATAATGAAAAAAAATTATTTTCATTGAACTATAAAGCAGTTTATAATTCAAACAGCAATTGGCCTAGATCCTACAGCTTCAAAATATATATATGAGAAGTAATTTGAAAAAGTATCAAGATAGTATAAACATAGGGTGATTCACGGTGGACGGAATTGTAGACGAATCGTTTAAAGGATCATTTGGATATTTCATATTGAAACTTTTTAGAAAGAACGAGGTCGCCAATTCTACCTACTTCAACTAATTCTATGTCAATTAATTTTCAAGCAGTGTTGAATTTTCCTCAATAAATATAATATATGTTCTTCACAGATATCCATCAGATGTATAATAGTATTAATAGTAATAGTATTGCTAAAATAAAAAACTTTGACGGAAAATTAATTAGTTATGCTGACGACACAGCAATTGTGTTTACAGGTGAAATATGGGAATAAACCCATAAAAAAAACGAAACAAATGCGTGCGATATACAAGGCATAAATTTTACAACATCAGAGATATTTTATCTAGAAACTCTCTTTTAATGTTATATAGGTCTGTCTCTAGTGAACTCTATATTAAGTTACTGTATAACAATATGGGGAGGAACATTCAAAACCACACTACAAAACCTACAAACTGTTCAAAACACTTTAAATAAAATAGTATTTGCAAAAGATATACAGTTTTCAACTACCTTACTCTACGAGGAAACTAAATTGCTCATGTTCCTGAAAAATTAGTACCAAGTTTGAAGTTCTGTGAGTTGACCGATGATGAACTCCTCAATGCGCATTCGTTCGGAACGTTAACATTTTCTTTTTCGGAAACGGAATGGGCTATCATTGTAGCAATTTTGTTTTTCGAGGATATACTTTCTTCAATATAGCTCTCCGCTACCGTACTACTCTTCCATTTTCCATGTAATTTTAGTGTTTCAAAGGAAGCACCACCTTGAACAAAAAGCGTTGACGACGTTCGGCGTAGACAATGTCCGGTGTAACCTTCCGGGTTTTCCAAATTAAGGCTATGATAAAAGGAACACTTCCTATAGTATTTTTATCGATGCATTTATTATTTTTGTAGGTTAAAAACAAACTACGTTGTTAACATCCTTTTGGTCGTAGGGCAATGAACTTTTTAACTAACTTCATGGCTCTTATTTCGCTTTCTTCAACAATGGTGAAACTTTTCGAGGTGCAGGTCTTGGTTTCTGGTACCTTGATCAGTAAAACGGCTCCTCTGTCTTCAATGTCATCAGTTGTCATCTTGACCATTTCATCACGTCTTAAGCCTCCAAATACGTCCATTACCAGACCAACTTTATGTAGCAGAAAATTTTCATCTGGAGCTTTTCTTATGAAAAGTAATACTTGTCCGCCTTCCAACATCTTTGATTTTGTAGGAATGTATCCTTTTGAATCAACTTTCAGAAAGGCCATCAGTTGACTGAATGCTGATTTATTAATATTTTCTTTAACAATCAATGTTGATTTCAGCTGTGAGTATTTGATCCATAGACTATTTGCGCTATATTTTTCAGACGGAAATATTGTAAAATGAATAGAAAGTATAAATATTTTTCATGAGATATACTCACCAGTTCCTGGAAGTATGCCATTGAAACAGTTTCATTTACGGCATTCGCTCTGTTTTCATCTCTCCATTTCAAAAAATGGTCATACTCCTTCTCGTATAAGTATTTGGATTTAACAGGCAGTAAATTTCCCAAAGCTTTTTCAGCTTTGAGCATCACATTCTGTGGGATCTCCATAATTATTAAGAATAACATAACCGTTTTTAGTTTCCTCCACTAACAAGCTTGTCAATTCTTACAAAATAGTACCGTCATTTTATTAAGAAAACAACCCTTAGCAACCTCTTCAATGTTTTCACGGCAATTGCATAGAAGCTCACTTGTGCTCAATTGCCGACCAGAACGCAGTAAATACTATGAGAAGAAATGTATGAAGTAAACAACGTCGTTTAAGATAATTTTTTCGTGAAAAATAAAAAATTTATGAAGTAAACAATTTTTTCGTGAAAAATGAAATCTTGTATGCACCACGAGCGTTACTAGATCCTAACGCCCATCGGACAACATTATTTCCTTGGGCTAAAGGCAATCGGGTGAATGTTACCCTCCGGGCGTTAGGATCTATATAACGCACTTGGTACATTAATGGCTATTTAGACAAGATCCAATTCATGTAGGATAATGAGAGAGGAGAAAACATCGACATTAACAATTCAGCTTGATATTTGTATTAACTTAAGCTAGTTGCTGATATTTTACGGTTATCTGTAGAATATTTTCTGAATGATATCCTTTTCGAATCCATCAATAAATATCTTATGGATGTCCATTTCAAGTCCAAGAAAAAACAATGATACGAGCTGATATTTTTTGTCAGATGAAATTTTTGTACGAAAACAAGATAAAAATTGTATAGGTTGATAAATGATTTTATTATATTAATATGAATTTATGTGCGCTTTGGATATCCTATGGCTATTCGTAAAATATCTTAAATAAATAAATAAATAAATAAATAAAGTTTTATTGCCCAACAGATATACATCCAATTCTAGGACAACAAATTATCTACTTACAAACTATTCTTTTCAGATTTTCTTAAATTAATTAAGTCTTATTATTTCGTCATTTCAGGTTAGCATAGTATCTGAGAGATTTTGGAAGTGAGTCATAAATTCCGTAATGGAGCTATTGAAAATATTCCAGTCTGATCCACTTCACTAAAGTTTGAACACTTGGTTAAGAGATTAGTTTTTGGAGTGGTCAGTTTGAATGATAACTTATGTCTGTTGTGAAGTAATTTGGAACATGTTGTATGTTGTTAACATAGTATCTGAGAGATTTTGGGAGTGAGTCATAAATTCCGTAATGGAGCTATTGAAAATATTCCAGTCTGATCCAACTTCACTAAAGTTTGAACACTTGGTTAAGAGATTAGTTTTTGGAGTAGTCAGTTTGAATGTTAACTTATGTCTGTTGTGAAGTAATTTGGAACATGTATGTTGTTAACATAGTATCTGAGAGATTTTGGAAGTGAGTCATAAATTCCGTAATGGAGCTATTGAAAATATTCCAGTCTGATCCAACTTTACTAAAGTTTGAACACTTGGTTAAGAGATTAGTTTTTGGAGTGGTCAGTTTGAATGTTAACTTATGTCTGTTGTGAAGTAATTTGGAACATGTTGTATGTTGTTAAGTAGTTGTCTGTCATAGTTATGTTGTAGAATTGTCAGTTCAGTTTTGTCAAGTATAAGTATTGCTCTGTACTTTTGTATCATTTTATTCCCTGTTTCTCACTGGATATTCGATAATCTCAACAGGTTATGGGCCCAGATTCAAGTGCTTGAAATAAAGAAATTCTCAGGAGTAAAAGGCCCTCAGTAGTAAATTTGCGATCCCCGATCAAACATGTCATATCAGTTACCTCCAATCGAGAAACTGAAAGGAAGGGAAAATTTTGACGCGTGGAAGGTCGAAGTTAGAGCCTATCTCGAAGATCAGGATTTGTGGGAAAGTGTGTCTGGTGAGTCAGATGATAAGAAAAAGGACATGAAAGCTCGTTCTAAAATAATCTTGCTGATTGATCCCGTGCTGTATGTTCATGTTCAAGAGACAAAAATTGCCAAAGAAGCTTGGGAAAACCTTGGAAAAGCATTTGAGGACAACGGTCTCACGAGAAAAGTGGGTTTGTTGCGAACTCTAATCAGTACTCGTCTTGAAGACTGTCCAAGTGTCGAAGAATATGTTAATAAGATCGTCCAAACCGCTTATAAGCTCAATTGTATCAATATGAAAGTTTCCGATGAGTTGGTGCTATACTTTTAGCCGGTCTTCCAGATCAGTATAAACCCATGATAATGGGAATCGAAAGTTCTGGCATTAGAGTCACCGCCGATGCAATAAAAACGAAATTATTGCAAGATATTTCTGTTGGAAAATCTAAAAAAGGTTCCGCGATGTTTGGCTACGGAAACAAAATTAGTTCGGATTCAGGCACCAATCGAAATCGTGAACGTAAACATGCCACCGCTGAAAGTTCTTCATATAACAGAAATGGTTCGAAAAGAATAGGCAAAGGACCTCGTTGCTACAAATGCAATAAATACGCCGGACATATCGCCAAAAACTGTGATGCGAACAGCTCCAAGAAACACGTTTCTGAGCAAAAGAATGACAAATCAGACTATAAGATGTTCACAGCTTTGTCAGCTCATATCAAATCAACTGGAAATGATTGGTTTCTCTATTCTGGATGTTCAGCTCATTTGACCGTGGATAAATCGAACTTCATCAGTGAGGAGACATCGACGAAATTAACCATCACAACTGCCAATGATCAGCAGATGGAAACAAACTGCGTTGGTGATATCCACTTACCTGTAAAAGTTTCTGATCAATCTTATAATGTGAATGTCGAAAATGTGTACTATGTCCCTGATTCGAAAGTCAATCTTCTTTCTGTAAGCCAGATCGTTCAAAAAGGAAATAAAGTCAATTTCAATTCAGAAGGAGCTCAGATCATAAATGTTCAAGGAAAAATTATTGCGACCGCCTCTTTGCAAAATAATCTTTTTAAAATTGACAGGCCCTCTGAAAATGAAATGCTGACACGTTCTGATATGCCAGACGATATTTTATTATGGCAAAAACGTATGGGTCATATGAATTTTTTCAATTTAAATAAGCTGAAAAATGGATCAGTGCATGGTATAAATTTTCATAAGAAAATTCCCAAAGGATTTGTATGTGAAATCTGTGCCACCAGTAAGAGTCATCGATTACCTTTTAGTGAAAGTGCTACCAAGACATCCAGGTTGCTTCAGACAATTCATTCTGATATTATGGGTCCCGTTGATTGTTCTCTGGCAGGTTCGAAATACATGTTAACATTCTTGGACGATTTCAGTCATAAGACATTTTGTTATTTCCTTGAAGCAAAAGACCAAGTTTTTGACCGATTCGTCGAATTCAAACATTTTGTGGAAAATCAAACCGGCCAAAAAATTCAGATTTTGAGAACGGACAATGGTGGAGAGTATTGTTCCAAGAAATTTCACGATTATCTTAATTCCACTGGGATTGAGCATCAGACCACTGTGCCGTATACACCTGAGCAAAACGGCAAGGCTGAGCGGCTCAATCGTTCAATAATGGAACGTACCCGATGTCTCCTGAGCGAATCAGGTCTTCCGAATAGTTTTTGGACTGAGGCTGCGTATACTACGGTTTACCTACTCAATCGTTTTCTCCGACTTCATGTGCCAGAAGAAATTTGGTCAGGAGTGAAGCCTACTGTAGCACATGTTCGCAATTTTGGTTGCAAAGTATATGCACATATACTTGATTCGAAAAGAAAAAAATTGGATCCGAAATCAAGACCTTGTATTTTGGTTGGTTACAGTCTTCATTCCAAAGCTTACAGGATATACGATCCTGGAACCAAAACTATCATAGTCTCGAGAGATGTTATTTTCTCTGAGTACGAGAAAGGAAATTCACTTCTGAATGAACTTCCTATAGAAAATACAACGTTTTTTTTTCCTGAGCCGGACCAAGAGTCAGATTCAGGTCTGTCTATTGAAGAAAATGATGATAGTTCTGACGACGAATTTTTTTATTCTATCAACGAGGAACTTCGAAACCCCGAAGACAACCATTCTGATCCAGATTTTATACCTTCAAGGCAAACATGTCTTCCCGGACAACATCTTCGAAGAGGAGACCGAATTAGAAGACCACCACAGACTCACGATGATTATGTGAGTTATTCGGTTTTTGTTGAAAATTTCAGCAATCCAACTTCTGTTGACGAAGTGCTGACAAGCCCAGACAAAGAAAATTGGCTTGAAGCGATGGATCGTGAATATAAAGCCCAGATCGACAACGGTACATGGGAATTGGTGGATCTCCCTTCGGACCGAAAACCTTTGAAATCGAAATGGGTTTTCAAAATAAAAAAAGATGCTTTTGGAAAAGTAACACAATATAAAGCATGAATTGTTGTTAAAGGGTGTGGCCAAAAGAAAGGTATAGATTACGAGGAGACCTATTCTCCTGTGATTCGATACAGCTCTATTAGATATCTTCTAGTCTTAGCTGCTAATACAATATTGAAATAAAGCAGATGGATGCAGTGACAGCTTTCCTTCAAGGAGATCTCACGGAGGAAATTTACATGCTTCAACCTGAACTGTACGAAAAATCAAATAAAGTATGCAAGCTTAAAAAGAGTATATATGGCCTCAAACAGGCAAGTAGAGTTTGGAATATTAAGCTTGGTAGCTGTTTGAAAAATTGCAAGCTGAAACAATCCAAATTTGATTCTTGTATATACTATCATATTTCAAAAAATAAAATTTTGATAGTGGCCGTGTATGTCGACGATATTTTGATATTTTCGAATGATAAATCTATGAAGGATGACCAAGGATGAGGCAAAGTATGTCCTAGGACTCCGGATCACGCGCGATCGAGTTAGTCGGAAGATTTGGATTGACCAGCAAATTTACATAGAAGACGTGTTGAAAAGATTCAATATGCTCGATTGTAATCCCGTGGATACGCCGATTTCTCCCAACGAAAAGCTTTGTAAGGAACAGTCTCCAAAAACTTTAGATGAAGAATTCAAGATGAAAACTGTCCCCTATCAAGAAGCGGTTGGAAGCCTTCTTTTTGCTGCTCAAGTTTCTCGGCCAGATCTTTATTTTGCGATTAGCTATGTGAGTCGCTTTAGTCAGAATCCAGGAAAGGCACATTGGACAGCTGTGAAGCGTATTATGCGTTACCTCAAAGGAACAGCTTATTGGAAACTTGAATTCAGTGGTAGGGAGACTAACATCACTGATATTATTGGATTTAGTGACTCAGATTGGGCAAGTAACGAAGATGAGCGACGCAGTGTAACCGGCTATATCTTCCTGAAACATAACTCGCCTATCTCGTGGGCCACTAAGCGTCAACCTACTATAGCCCTCTCAACAACTGTGGCTGAGTATATGGCCATGTCAGCAGCGATACAGGAAGCACTCTGGCTCCGAGGTCTGGCAAGTGAACTATTTTCTGCTTCTGCAAAACAGCCAACTCTACTTTATGTTGATAACCAGGGCGCTCAGAACTTGGCTCAAGACGGTGCTTACCGTGCTCGAACCAAGCACATTGACGTGCGACACCTTTCAACACAGGATATGATAGCCGATTACTTTACCAAACCCTTGAATCGCTATGAATTTCGTACATGTTTATCTCGCCAAGGACTTGTCCCAAATAGAGAGGGTGTTGTGAAGTAATTTGTAACATGTTGTATGTTGTTAAGTAGTTGTCTGTCATAGTTATGTTGTAGAATTGTCAGTTCAGTTTTGTCAAGTATAAGTATTGCTCTGTACTTTTGTATCATTTTATTCCCTGTTTCTCACTGGATATTCGATAATCTCAACAATGTCTAACATTCAATCTCGGTATATTAAAATGAATGCATTGCATTAGTTCAATCGAGTCCACTAAATTATGTATAATTTTATACAAAAAACTAAGACTATTGACTATCCGACGTTTTTCAAGCGAATCCATATTGAAACGACCCAATAACAATCGATTATCGTAACCGCGTTCAGCATAAAAACCATATGTTCTGAAATTGAGATATTTTAAAAAACGTCTCTGTACAGTCTCCAGTGATAACTTGTTGCAATTATATATAGGGTACAAGATAAGTGAACAGTATTCCAATTTTGACCGTACCAATGAAAAATACAATATTTTAAGAGCTGTCTGATTTGTAAAGGATCTTGTATATCTTCTGAAGGTGTATCTTCTGAAGGATATCTATTACGCATCAGATCCTCGATATCTTATGGATGTCCATTTTGAATCCGATGATATTCCGACCAGAATTGGACCTAAACAGGATATTCAAAGGATATTATGTGATATCTACTTAGATGAAGATTCAAAAGAACCATTTTGAAGAATACCATCTCAAACGTTACCTAATTTTTCTGGGTAGTGTGTATGACCTTCCGTAAATCTTCGCGGATTTTTGTTGTTCCAGTATCGTCAATTAGTTTGATATGTCCATTATAAAAATATATAGTCAGCAGAGGTGATATTGTGCAGAATATTCTGGTGTGGTAGTCGATTCTGCAGTGATAGTGTCTAAACCTTCTATTTGTTCTGCATCATTCAGATTACATCGATTTCTTCTTTTTCAATGAATACTAGGTACATTATTATACCTACTATAAGCATGAAATGACATATATTTCCCACGCTCGCTACGCTCATACTATAAACAGTTTCTCCCATGGTAAACTTGCATGCAATCATTAGAAATAAAAGTATTGAAAACTTTGTTAGCGATACGACTACAATCATGTGTAGAGTGTGAGTGGACCAATATTCATATTTTGTTAACTTTTTTTGCGAACCACCCAGGTTTTCTGTGAAAACCCCTCAAAAGCAGAGCTTGTAGAAGCAAGGGAGAACCGGGACCTACAACTTACGTACAAGTGGATTCCGAACCACTTTAGCTTGGTGGCAGGCTGTGGGAAGTGAACCCAGACCGCCTGAGTGACAGGTAAACGCTCTACCTCCATGACCACTTCTCTTCATATGGGGTTACATTCATTATTCCATGTTAACATATTGTCAAGTAAGTGATGGTCGGTGGACCAGTCACTAAGGTATCTAGCAGTGGAACTTCTGGCTCGCAGCAAACAGACGTTTGAGGCTCCGTTACGCGAGAATCTTTTTCCTCAAGTACATGCCTTGTTGTAAATCAAGTGTGATGCCAATTCCGATATCTGGTGCTATCTTGAAGTGCGCACCGACCACCCGGGGTGGTGCTATAGGTTTTCCGGGTTTTCCTACAGTTGAAAAGTGAATACATCACCAAAAACATCAGTAAGTCGCCCCGGAGCGCCACGGCAAATCATAATAATAGCCATCCTCTATCCGCAAAGGCTATGGGTTTGGGTGAACTCCATGAGTGTTTATAAGGGAGTATTGTAGTTGTGTTCGAACATTGGTATTATTGTTATATATTTATGTTTGATGGAAGAGCGAGGTATGATTATGGTACTCTGTTATGGTCATACATTGAATCCTGCCAATTGATATAGGATATTCTATTTTCATTTTTGTACTTTAATTTCAATTCTTCATAGTATGCATGTACTCTTGCACCACCCTTAAGGACTGATTAAGGTCATCCATGTAGAACAGATGGGTGACTTTATGACTTCGGTTGCTGGGGGAGTATTATTAATATTCATAGCCCAGAGTCCTAAACCCAACCTCTTGCGTATATTCGTTTCCTTAAACTGTTTGATGCTTCAAAGGCACATTTGTACACTTATATCGTAATATAATATTTTTGTCTTTGTTCCTATCATGATTTCAACAAAATATGAATTTCTGTTCGATTCATGATTTCATTGTAAATTAAATTTTCCTGGTTCTGGGACAACTAGTTGAAACAAGAATACCTCAAAATGGTCTGGCTTTGATATAGATATAAAGAATAGAGAACCGTGTGTATACACAATACGATAATGAAATTTCATGGGATTTCAAATGAATCATGAAAGTGGGTGTTCTATTTGAAACATGGAAGTTGATAGCAACGTCCGGAAAAACCGGATGTGGTGCTTCGAATAAAATACGTTAGATTAATTCAAAAAATCACAAAACTCCAATATACCAAAATTCATTTCAATAATTCTGAAACTGACTGATAAATTTACAAGGTGTGTAATAAGTACAGTTCGATTATTTTATCTTTACCCATGCGTCAACAATTTATAATCGAAGAAATTACACACCCTCTATCGAACATCTCTTTCTATCAACCGCTATGAACGAACCAAATTTCGTTAACATTTGTCTTCTAAGCTAAGAATTATGTGAAAAGAGATAGCCATAAAACCGACAGTGTTGTTTTACATTTCAATTAAACTTGCCAACCATCAATTGCGTCATTGTTTTCTGTCATTGGGGCATTGTTTGTCGCCAGTTTTACGTTGTTTTGCAGTCAAATATATTATAAAAACTGTTTTTTCAAAGCTAAACATCTCTTGGAATCATTACTTCCAAAGTAAGTACAATACAATGTGTTTTATTCACAAATATTCTTTAAAATTTCTAACCTCACAATTGACATTTGTGACTATAACACATACAGTGAAAATGAGAGAAAAATACCTAAATCTATAAATACAGGTAAAAACATTCACAATATATTTGAAGTCTTTTTTAGATTATGCCTGTAACAAGCATATCAATTTGTACTGAAAGGGAAAAAGCGAATGGTGGACCCTTTTCACCACTTTCGTCTGTTCAAGAGGTAACAATTTAAACCACAAAAGAAGTGTCATAACTTTTCTTTACTGTATTTTAAAAATTTGCAGATGCACTTAAAATATCTCGGAAAGGGGTGTACATCAAAATAAACGAAAATAATCCCATTCCATCAACACACACTGAATCACTGAAAAATGGTATGAACAAGAAGAGCTCCTTGGTGATATGGTTATTAAACTCATTTTTATAAATATTGGTGACAGTTCTGAATCTGAAAGTGATTAAATACATTACTTTTGTTTTTCTTTTCATAACTGGACATAGTTCTACATGCTCGCAATACATAAATAAATTTCAACTGGTGTATTTTTACTTCTTAGATATTCATTTATTTATTATTATACAGTGTGTCCTTGCATCCATGCACGAATAGGTAATTGAAAAAGTTTGCAGCAACCTTCCCATTCGAGGGATTGTTTGCGTTAGATTTGCTAGAGCGCGTGCGTTTTCTAGAATTCGAATGCTCAGAGGGAGTTTGTGTCCACTCTTGCTACAATTTCAGCTCGTGCTGCTCTAGGACTTGGTTCAAAGTGGATTTATAGGGTACCCCGCTTTTGAGGAGGCGGCCGACTCTCTTTCTGGCTGCACCGCCTAGTTTGCCAGGCTTGCTGTCCAGTTCAGGCGTTGGGGAGCTAAGAAGCTCCCGCTCCTGATCTGAAGTTACAAGGAGGCCAGCTGGATAGACGTGTATCTCCTCTGTAGACACAAGGTCTGGTTTTTCTTTTACGTCATGTTCATTATCCATACAAGTGAACAAGTCTTATGAGTAGCTGGGGAAGAGAGTCCATCACGGCCAGTCCCGCCTTATCATTACAAAGCTTTCTACGACGAGAAGTCGCCCAGTTTCTCGAAGGTTCCGTAAGGTTCAGTACCATTCATCCTCCAACACACTTTAGGATTATACCATCGTTGGATTGCCATTCCATTAGAAAATAGTATGACCACGAGTAAGCAGCAGCCAGGTTATGAGACACCAAGCAAAGGTAGCCAACTCCGCCATCTCTGTGTATAGCCAAAACGGCTGTTTGGGTCCAGGTCCCTATGTTTTGTCATATGCTTTGATATCATATTAGTGATGCTTTTGTATTTGTCAGCACTTTTTCCAGATGTTTGTTCCATGAGAGTTTTAGGTTTAACCACAGGAATTTCGACTATCATGATATCTATAGGCTTTCATCAAAGATTGTAAGAGCTATATTGGTCTCTAGGCTCCTTTGGAGAAAGGAACAATAATTGTGGTTTTTGAGGGGTGGACCTTGTGGTAAGTTGCCCCTCATGCACAATGTCTGTTACAACAGTAAGGTCTGAAACACTTTCCACACGTCAGGTGATTTTTTACTATCTTTATTCCACCTATACTATGGTAGTTGATGCCCGTACAAGTGTGAGGAAACAGATATACTAAATTTCAAACCTGCGCATCTCAGAACCAAGCTGTCCTGATTGAACTATACTTTTTATTCCTACAATTA
This sequence comes from Chrysolina americana, assembly GCA_958502065.1. Taxonomy (NCBI): domain Eukaryota; kingdom Metazoa; phylum Arthropoda; class Insecta; order Coleoptera; family Chrysomelidae; genus Chrysolina; species Chrysolina americana. Next base: position 84,060,590 of record OY293413.1, read on the forward strand.
GCTAGATAGATAGATGTCACATAATATGCATCTCCTGTTCGTTATTTCTCCAGTAAAAAAACTCGAATGGTGTCAGATGTGGCTCGTCAGATGAACAAATATCCTTCACTCCAATAATTCTAGGATGTGGAGCATGAGCCATATCTGATAGAAACAAACATTTTGTATGTATCACTTTTAATTTGATAGAGTGAACATAGGAGAGTTTTTGTAACGCCAATTAAAGCTGAGATTTCGAAAACTGACACCAACCAACTCTTAAAATCAGAAGTGATATTTATCGATTTCGATGCTTTTAAGTAATTCTCATACCGCGAGAGATACCTTCTCTTGGAAAATTAGCCGCGAATACCATTTACAAGGTTGAGACTAAGACTGAAACGCTATTGATTCTTTTCTAATGCAGGTGAAGGTAGTTTGGAAGGTCATTATGAAATAATGAGTCTTTGGCGTAAAAGTATGAATGAATGTTGTAGATAATCGATTGAAATTCTGTATCACAATGTCAATGCATGTCGGGATGAAATGACAACGCCAGACTGCTTGCAGAAAAAATGATTTGTACCTTGGCACCGTGTGTTTGAAGTGCACCAGAGAATGAATAACAATTTCAAGACGTCTGTTTCCTCCGCCAAATTACTCGAGTGCTAATAATATTAATGTCTCGTACGTGATGAATAATGATAATATTGGCAGGGCTAAAACGGTTCATTATTCTTATATGAGGTTGGGTTTAAAAGCAGCTCCTCTTTTTCATCATAATCATGATTTTATCACGGCACTGTATTTGTTACTCATGATGAATAAAGACATATTATTATTATATTCATTACGAATATAACCAACGGAATTTATAAAAATAAAAAAAAAATCACAATTTTTTTATGTAGAAAAATATTGTTCATAAACAATTTCAGTATGTTTGCAGATGCATTATGTCTTCACCATTTCTTGAACCTAACAGCCGTCACTAAGGAACAAATTAATAATGGCGTAAAAAACTCAAAAATTGTGGATAATTTGCTGACCAAAAAATAATTCTGGCGAACAGAACCTTAGTCTTAGTCGATAGTGAAGTGTTCGTGCCGCCGTAGAGAAAATTCGGATCGGCTTTCTCTTAGGGGTAGTAAATTTTTCATTGAAACAGTAGACTACGATTGCCCAAAATATTCATTTTATGCCACCATATAAAAAATATGAATCAACCCCTTCTAAATGGTAGTTTGTAGTATTACGGGGCATTTTAGACCATATCTCTGTCTTTTATCATGACTTTGTCAAGGCTAGGAACAGTGCATCTAACCTCTGTATTTTCTGCAATTAGTTACCAAAGGAATTAGGTGGATTTCATATTTACAGATTTCAGTAACGCATTTGATCGAGTGTCTCGTCCTCAACTACTGAAGAGGTTGTCAAGGATTGGTATATTTAAAATAAGTTATACCTATAAGATCAGATGCTGTCCAATGTATTCCTTAAAGACCGCAATATCTATTTCGATGGAATGAAATCTTCCTGCTTCACAGCATCGTCCGGTGTTCCTCAGGGGTCAAATCTTGGTCCATTATCATTCCTGATATTTATCAATGATATCATATTCACTCCAATAAACTATTATTTGCTGACCATATGAAGACCTAAAGAGAAGTAAAGGAGAAAAAAGGTTACTTTGTTCTGTAAGAAGATCTGAATTATGCAGATAAAATTCAACTCCAAGCAACTTTTTCAAATATCTTGTTTCGAAATGTTGCCTCTAATCCCAGTTTTTGTCTATTCATAGTATTTGTTCAATTTGCCGCAATATTAGCAATCACGTGTCAAAATCCATTTTTCGGTTGTCGGTTGAACATGCACAACGATTACCCAGAAGGTTTTACCGAATATTTTAATTATAAACTTTTTTCCTATATATTACGTACACATTTTAAGGAAGGCAGTGTATATTTCTCATTACGTTTATATTATCGACCAATAAAATATATTGCTCTGGATTTAATGGTGGAAACATTCATGTGAAACGTTCAAAGATGGCCGCAAAATTCAGAGGAAACAATTACACGGACGCCAAGCATGATTTATAAGGGTGCACATGAAAATTATAAATACTTTACAGTTGATTTTCCGGTAAATTATTGTCAGTAAACAGGCGTGGGATTCTTAAATCGACATTGATGCAATTATTGCACCTACTTACTACTTATGCAGAAGGCGTGGAATTCGTTAATAATATTTGAACAATGTAAAAACAGGATAATAAATACGTGATGAGACGATTTCAGTTCATAATTTGACATAAACGATATTTATAGGTAACATGAATAAATACAAAATAATTAAGATTATGGGCAAGGAGCGAGGCAAGAGAACAACGAACTTTCAGATTGCCTTAAGCCGTAATTTTGAATTTTGCGATTTTGAATATCAATATTTGAAATAAAACAGGATGCAAAATAGAATTGAACGATAAAGGTTGAATTCAACAAAGAAGATTGCTAGTGGGGCGTGATCAGAAAAATAACGGCAATGATAGTTTCGTGTGAAGAAGAAATCTAAAATTATAAAAATTAAAACCAAAAACATGAAATTTCCATTGTGTTTCAGCCTTTCCACTACATTTTTAATATCAAGAAATATTTTGCCAACACAGCAAGCAAAACGTAATATTAAAAATAAAGTTTGTAAAGATCGATTCGTTTGTACCATTACTATCTATTTTCATCAAAATAACGGTCAAGTAAATCAGAAATTCAAAACAAGCTATATACTAGATTTTTTAGCCTTGTGGTACTTCAAGCTATATATGTATATTCCTTGTGCCATAACTAACGAAAATATTTTGTTCCTCAAGAAGAGTTTCCAAGATTCATAAAACTGCTTCCATCAAAATATCTGCAACACCTGGATAACATTCTTAGTTTTGTATCATTTTTGCTGTGGTCCAATTGTCTTCAATCATTAATTTCAGTTGGTTGATTCTTTCGCGACGTTCAATTCGCTCACAATGTTCATAAGTATCCGAACAAGGCCTTCTGAACAAGGCATCTGTTGTTGCGCAATTGTTGTGCAATTCGGTGGTGGCATTCTTACCCTCCAATTTCCCACCTCGATATCATACCCTGTTCGTCTCAGTGCTTATTCTGCTTAACAAAGATTTGATCTTATCCAGAACCTTCTCGAATGACCTTGTTACTGCGCCAGATCGTTGTTCGGATTCCTCTATTGATACCACTCGTACTTTTGGCTTCGAGGGGTTGAAGGTCGCCTCCACTTCTAGAGAACGTACCAAGGCATCGATACTCCTCTTGAAGTGTGTTAGTCGTAGAGTCCTTTGGATTCCAGTGTCTGCACCGCTAGCTGTTCTTCGAAATCTCCCAGTGCTTCTGGGTGACCCAGCTTTATATTCATTTTGCTATTCGAGAAGTACCGTCTGCAACATACCTTAAGCTAGCCCTCTCAAAGCTACCTGATGGTCTTTACACAGATTCAGTAAGTATTCTTTGGAAAATATGTATATGTTTTTAATGCAAAACTATAACAAGAAATTATGGAGGTAAATCCAACAGTGCCGTAGCTTATTCTTCTTCGCCTCATCCATTTGCCACTGCCGCAACTTCAAATTGCCGGCAATACATGGACCAAGAGGACTGTCGGTGATTTTACGGAAATCTCTGATGTGGCAACCCTGTCTCGACGATCTTGGTTTTTAAGGAGAGTTATCTGGTTTTCGAGTCCTTTCATCTCCTTTTATTGAGCTCATCGTCGATTTTCTTGACGTGTTCCTATAGTTTTCCTTTCAGTTCCTCCATTTGTACTTCGGTAGTAGTACATGTTGGAAGAACTTGTCCTCTGTTTTTCCATTCTTTCTAATTCGTTTTTTTTGTTGTTCGAGACTTTTCTGGAGTGCCTCTTCTCGTTCTTCTATTTCTCGTTCTTGTTTTTCATCTTCCCGCTCTTTTCTCTGTTCGAGAATTTTCTGGAGTGCCTGTTCTCGTTCTTTCTTTTCAACCGATCTTCGCGTTTCCTCTTCTTCTTTTCCCTCTTGGCACCGTTTTTCGTCTTCTTGTTTTCGTCCTGGCGCCGCTTTTCCTCTTCTTGTTTTCCCTCCTGGTGCCGCTTTTCCTCTTCTTGTTTTCCCTCCTGGCGCCGCTTCTCCTCTTCTTGTTTTTCGTCCTGGTGCCGCTTTTCCTTTTCTTGTTTTTCCTCCTGGCGCCTTTTTTTCAAATCCTCCATCGTATCGTACGGTGTACTCCTCGTATTCACCATAAATAGTTTATAAATAGTTTCCGCTTTTCACTAATATCCTACTATTCCTACTTCCTACACCAATGTTTCGATATTTCTATAATACTCCGAGCACACTAAAATGTGTTTATTAACTTCGCTTGAAACATACAACTACTATACTGACAAATAAAGTACTTGTATCTCTTCTGACTTCAACTAGCTAAATCTTACAAAAAAACCGCAAACATATATAAATAAAATAAGTAGAGGAATTATTTTCAGCGAACGGTCGGTTTATTTGTTACGCAAATGAGTTACCATTTATGGTAGGCACTCAACAACGGCGTAGCTATGGTATTTTTCTCAGTCTCGTAGCAATATTTTTATTTGTTTTGTTTTTTTCCCGTTAAACAGCTGTCACCCCCCTACGAACAACAGCCCTCAGAAGTCGAAACTTGTGCGAGCTAAAGATTAACGAGGCCTTACCTTTTAACATGCGATTCCTAGCACGAGACCAGAACCCATGCTGGGAATCGAACCCACGTCCCACTGATTGATAGACTAGCGCTCTACCATCGTGACCACTGCGGCCCAAATATAAAATAAATTTTTTTATTGAAACGTCACAAACTACATTCTTGAAATTATCTTAAATATAAAGGAATAAATATCACTGAAACAAAGTTAAAGGCAAAATTCACTTGGCCGTACCCGTGAGTCAAGGCTGGAGGTTCTAAGATCTATGTCCTGTGTCTTTCTGTCAGTTCTGTGGCACCTGTAATCTGCCATTCTCTGTTCATGTTGGCGGCTAATTGTCTGTTAATTATTCTTGATTTTGGTCGCTCGAGGGTATCCACTTACGTGCAAAGTACTTAAATTTATTTATTAGTGATTTTGCGTAATTGTTTTATCTTCCACCAGCAAAAACATGCAGAATAACCACGATGACAGAACTGTGGTAAGTGACATCATGTTCATGTGTGTTGTATATCTTGTGTTGGTTAATATTAATAATATTTTCATTCTTTTGAAAATGATCCTAGCACAAATAATTCACGAACTGTATCAGACGAAGAAAGATATCACCGTTCAATTTTTTTTCTATTCCATAACTTCTTTTACGCAAGAAAGCCGTAACAAAAATGCACATACCTTCAGGGCACTAGGACCAGCACGATCCTCGTGAGAATGTGCTTGATGTTAACACTCCTTCGGCATTTTCTTTCGAACTATACTGCACAAGAATGATGAAATATGTTTCGGATGAGTCGTAATGAAACCAATAATTGCTTGGTGGGACGTCGGGTCTTTTTTGATTTCAGATTTGACTGAACTTTTTCACAAAGTCAGTATCTAAGAATAAATAAGAGTGTGATGTTTCGCAGTCTATAATACTTGAAAGGCTTCAACCTATTTGTAGAATATGAATTTAAAGGTGCATTTTCAGATGTTACATTTCGTTTTTGTAATGATATAAGCTTCAGATAGACTGGATATACTTATTTATCAGTATAGAACTCTTTTCTATGCTATCCCAGATAGCACATAGAATATTTATAAAATATTTGCCGAGAATATTTGAATATTCACAGAATGTTCTCACAATGCAATAAAAATATTCTAGGTATGTTCTATGAACATTTGGAATGGACTGTTTTGAATATTCTGAGAATATTTTCTGGTATTTTCTATAAACGTTCGTAGAATATTACGAGATAATATATTTGAATATTCTCAGAACATTCTGTACACGTGTACATTTAAAGTTAGTGATATTCTGGGAATATTCCTGGCATCTATAGGGAATATTCTTAGAATGAATATGAAATATTTATGGGTACTGGGTACTGCAACAATAAAAACTCCTTCAATTCAAAAATAATTTGTTTTCTTCAAGACACAGAGTTTTCTTTTTAAAAACATTTAAGGAACGTACGGAAAAAATGAAAACAACATGTTTGCATGAGCTAACTAGCTAGAAAGATGTTTTGATTTGATACTTACTGTTGATTCCACTAGTTGTTTATTGTTTGAATTTGGAATTCACACAGTTAACCAAAAACGACACGCTTATTTACGATCACGAGGAATGATTAATATAGTTAATGAAAATTAATTCAAATTAAAAATACACTGAACTTTGTTGTTAGGTTGATATAAATATTTGCATCTGGATGAGACACCATACATCCTATTTTGCAGGAAAGAAGATAATCCTGATTCGACGAACATCTGCAGAAGTTTTCCTGCCAACTCCAACTGTCCAAATGTGGTGTTACATGTTTTTCCGGGTTTCCCTACAGCTGCAAAAGCGAATACGGCGGCCACCGTATTCATTCAAATCGCCCCGGAGCGCAGATTAATTATTTCTCATGTTGATTTTTCACTGTTGTATCCAATTATTGATAAAATACATTTTGACAAAGATCAAAAAACATGACAGAAACTCATGACAAAACCCACGAAATCACATACAAAGGTCACTTGTCAATGTCAATTGTCAGATACTTTGCAAGGATTTTGCACAGTTGCCGCTTACGCTTCAATCTTAACAAAAGTAAATGCACAATGCTTATTATATCTTAAATGAAAATTATGTCATCAAAAAGTCATCCAAATTATTATTGATTACGTTAAATATACTAATCAAATTTCATAGTTTTGAAAAACGAATGGCTACTGTGCTGAGTCATTCCATATTTTATATATAAGAAATGTGAGGAAATTCCTTCATGTCTGGCATCACCGCATGTGCTGTTATATTTCAAATTCCAACTTAATATTTCTTTTACAATTATAATACAGCTATGTAGTTTAAGTCATTTCAATACGAAAATAAGGTAGGTATATACCTTTATATAGATAGGACGGTCAGGACAGGTGAAATATATAAGTAATATTATATTTTACCTATCTGAGAAAGAATAATAACATCAAAAATACGATTCAGTATATCCTCAGAATATTAGAACCGGTTGTTATTAGAATATATGGAATGCAATATTCATAGAATATTTGCTAGAGAATGAAGATATTCCAAGAATATTCTGAGAACATTTCATCAGAATATTCTGAAATAAAGTATATTGGAACGTTGTCAGAATATTCATGGAATATTATGTGTTGTCTGGGATAGAACTCTTGTCTATAGTTATTATCCCCACAAGTACGGAAAGAGTACCTTTCCGCAAGCGACTGCCGTTACCAGATCTACGGAAAGCGGAGTTCGGGAAAGCAGTCGAGTTAGGATCAAGATGTTTTCTACAAGCGCATTAAAACATCTTATGTAGCGCTCATGAACAAACTTTTGCCTGTGGGATACATTCTTTCCGCACTAGTGCGGAAAAACCTAACTTGAAGTAGGAACAGGAATATACATTACCAAGCCCAAGACGAAAGTTTCGTTGAGCTTAGGTAAACTAGCTACGGCATTCCAGGTAGAAGTTACACCATTGCATAATTATGCAGAAGAGTTACTGAGGCAAATGTTTAATAAAAGGACTGGTGCTATTTTCTCTGGCAGCCAAACAGCTATTGAAGCAATTAGCTCCATGCAAGTTAACTCAGGGTATCGAAAAAGCTGACTCATTAGCAGGAGATGGAGCACGAAGTGCTCTTATTGGCCCGGAATCCGCTTGTGATTTACAGGCAGAAATGCTCATTGAAGGATCATCAAGTTTTATGATTATGATTGGGCACCTAACAGGGCACTGTAGACCCAATAAAGATATGAACATCATCGTATTGGCAGAAACAACCATGTTTTTTTGTTTTTTGAATAATAATAATTGGATTTTTTGGTATTTCATTTAAAAAAATTACTTTTTATTATATCATTAGAAAGGAATGGTTATGCTGAATAGTACAGGCAAGAAAAAGTTGTATGTTCCTATTTAAGTTATGGACCCACAGAGTATTGCTTTTTTCCCAGTTTTTCCAATATTTTTTTTGGCGGCTTTTTATAACGCCGACGAATGAAAATAAAATATCACAGTAGTAGCAACTGTTATCAAGTGAAGTATGGTTTCCATAGCCAACTTTTCAATTTTTGGCTTTCATTTTGCTTCCACGGCCTACTCGGTGAATTTCAATAATAATTTTTTTCTGATCTAGTTTCTGGTTAGATACCAACTTGTGATATGTCATTAGAAAGGGAATTGAATGCTGAATAAAGCGAAAATAAAAAAAATAGGGTTTCCATTTAAAATAAGAAAGTTGATGATACTTCCGGTAAGATCGGAAGTTAACTTCGACATGTCAATATGCTCAAATTCTAGCTCTTATGTCATTATATCGACGCTCCAAATTTCACAAACCTACTTCATACAATAACTGAGATATTCCGTAGGCAATACTTCCGTAGCCACCCGGTATATAGGCCCTTCTATTGACACTACGTGAGGCATTCAACACAGTTTGGCCATAAATTCTATTAATTATAGTTTCAATATAATTTTTCAGTTCATCTACATTATTATGTTTCATTTTGTACACCTCATGTTTCAGAAATCCCTAAAAATAAATATCTAGAGGTGTCAGTCATGTCTAGTGAACGAGGGGGCCACTTAAAAGTACCATTTGTAGCAATCCATCTGTTTCCAAAACAGCCTCGCAGCATTTACGCTACTGACATTATGTGCTGGTGCTCCATCCTGCTGAAAATAGATTATCTGACGAGCCATCAGATCAAGATCATCGAAAAACTCTTCCAACACTTTTGTTGATAAATTAATGTAACGGGGTCCGTTCAAAGAACCATGGTAGAAAAATGAAACAATAATTCTGCCTCTGAATAGACCACACCAAACATTAACAATACTAAATCTTCTTTACGGATTGTGGGGATGGACTAGAAATGGATTAAGTCTACTCCAATAATGAAAATTATTGCTATTTACATCCCACGATTTGAAAAATTAGCCTCATCGCCCCATATAATATTACTATAGAAGTTTGGATCTTGTCTGCATTTATTCATAAACCACCGACAAAACCCCAATCGTCTCTCAGGATCACCAGGTGTTTGCACTCTGCCTCTGAATAGACCACACCAAACATTAACAATACTAAATCTTCTTTACGGATTGTGGGGATGGACTAGAAATGGATTAAGTCTACTCCAATAATGAAAATTATTGCTATTTACATCCCACGATTTGAAAAATTAGCCTCATCGCCCCATATAATATTACTATAGAAGTTTGGATCTTGTCTGCATTTATTCATAAACCACCGACAAAACCCCAATCGTCTCTCAGGATCACCAGGTGTTTGCACTCTGCCTCTGAATAGACCACACCAAACATTAACAATACTAAATCTTCTTTACGGATTGTGGGGATGGACTAGAAATGGATTAAGTCTACTCCAATAATGAAAATTATTGCTATTTACATCCCACGATTTGAAAAATTAGCCTCATCGCCCCATATAATATTACTATAGAAGTTTGGATCTTGTCTGCATTTATTCATAAACCACCGACAAAACCCCAATCGTCTCTCAGGATCACCAGGTGTTTGCACTGGTCTTAACTTATAAGGAGAAATCTTATGTTTCTTCAGAATTCGTTGAATACCAGACAGTGGAACAGCTATTTCTCTAGATAAATCTCTGATGGAATTATTTGGATATACCTCAAAGTAGGATAAAACGTCAATTTCTTCAGATATTACAAAATGTTTTTTAGTTCTCTTCTTCTCAAAAACTTTTCCATTGTTCCTGAATCGATGATGAAGCACAGAAAAACGAGCCGATTAGGTAATTCACGATCGGGGAACGAATTACTGTAGTGTTGGAGTGCTCTTACGCCATTTTTCTGCCAAACCAAGTAGGATTCTAAAATATCACATTTTTCTTGATGGGAAAACGGCATTTCGAAAAATATTCGAACAGTAGTTGACAGTTACAAAAATTTATGACATTGTCATGATATACTTGAGAATATTTGACAAATAGTATTTCAACAAAGTTTCAAGGCAACTTGATTGCTCATAATAATTATGTTTTATCGAATCAAACACATTTTTTCCAACCACTTTCATATGACCCTCCAGTATTTTCCGTTCTGTACAAAAACGGCTTCAAAGTTATCAATAAGATGGAAAATATCATTTTGTACATTAATACCAAATAGCTCAGTTGTGTCAATTGAGTGGTGCGACATGATGATCACGGGTTTCACGAGTTCACATCCCAGCGCAGTTTTTCTTTCTACTGTCTTATTTTGTTATTAGTACCAAAATATTGTCATTCGTATAAGTATCAAAATTATGTGTTTGGACAATCATGAGGTTTTATTCGCCAAAACAAAGAAATTTTTTGTACTAGTGAAAGAAATAAATATTTCCACATAAGTCGCTCATTTTCCACTTCAGGAAAAAAGGTGATATGAGCTTTGTTGTTGAGGATGTTATTACGAATCGAAATGCATGAAAAAATATAGGGTGTTCCATTGAAAGAAATATCATTTTATGAAATATTTTGAAAACACGACTGTAATTTTTTTTTTTCGTTTTCGGCATCGAGAAGGCCATTAAAAATGATATTAGTTTTCCCATTTAACCGAATTCGTTACATCAATAATAACGGAGTTGGCAATGGTGCCGACTTAATTTGGAACACCCGGTATAGTCTAAAATAGGAATAAAGTGTGTTCTTGTAGAAATTTTGCCGTTAGATTCATCTCTGTTTGATGATTGCCAACGAAACCTTCATAGCATAGAAAATTTGTGAAAGGCTGGATTATCGATAATCTATTTTCATCTGATGACAGGTTTTTATTACGAGCCCTCATTGAACTGGGTTCGTTCGTATGTCTTTCTAATTATTTGTCTTTCTGGTTCAAAATTTGCTATCCACTTTCAAGAACTTGCTCTCATACGATTGAGCAGAAACTTTGCAAACGATACAATAATTTCAAGAAATTTTACCCATTTGACTCCCTCCGACGTTCTGATTCTGAAAGCTAAATAGAGAAAATATACGAATTCGGAAAAATTTACTACGATTTTGGACGAGGAAAATTATGGTGGCAAAAAATCATGTCAGTCGAAGAAAAAAGTTGTAAAAATTAAAGGAAAAAAAAAAAAGAAGTCCATATTAATCGTAAAAAACATCGTACCTTCGAAAAATCTCTTAAGGTGGGGTCCATGTCTAAAAGCTAGATGGCAAAGATAGTGGAGTTTGTTATTTGCAATATTTCTTTAATACTGAACAAATGTATCTATCCATTACACTATTGCTCTGAATTTAAGAGTTTTTATTTTACAGGATACTGAAATCAATTTTTCGAAAATTTTAAATGACCGTTGTGTAAAAACTTTTTTAAATAAATAAACCAAATTAACTCTGCATCGATGGTTCATATGACCGATTTTAAATCCACCATAGAGTGTGTAATTCCTGCATGTATCCACGATATAAAGGGCGAGTCTGAAACTTTTCGGTAATTTCCAATAAATTGAGCAGTTGAGGAATTCGTTTTCATTTATTTCTTTCAGAACTTCCAGAATTGTTATAATTGAATCAGCCTTCAAATAATTCACATTAAAAATCATTCACAGCTTTCAATGACGTCAAAATGAAGTATATCTACTTAGATCCCATCAAAAGGAATTATTGTTATTAGTGTGAAACACTTATCTTCAATCTTCACGTTCGAAGTTAAAGTCAAGAGTGAAGTGCCATAATTAGATGGGTCACCAAATTCATGTTATTCATAAATAATCGAACTTTCTGTTTATACTCGTAACTTAAACTCAACATCTTTTAACCGGGTGATTCGTATAATCAGGTTTTCCAACATTTGTTATAATAAAAAGAACTTGCAAACTAAATTATTGAAAAACAAAATTTGATTATAAAAATAATCCAGCCTTTCGCAAATTCTCCTATACAATAGGATTGTCGGCAAACGTCGAACAGAAATAATTCAACAGCCCCATACGACCGCCGTCAAGTACTCTAGTTCCACATGAGAAATATTTAAATATTTTTCATGGTGTAAATTTAAATTATTGAAACCCTTTGCTCTCAACAAAAAATTAAATTAGATGCTGTTTCATCAAAGCATCACGGAGACGTCATTGCTCAAAAATGTTATGATTGCTTGCATAATTTTCTGATTAGAGCTTTGTGAATATGTTCGATTTCCTAGTGCATGACAACGTGGCATATCATGACTGATAATGATGTCGGAGCGTTTTTAGTGATAATCAATTGTTTATTCATATTATTCATGACCGACAGTAATTCTTCGAAAAACAAATGGAATTTCATGGGTGCCTACCGTTTATCCAATGTGTGATAACAAACCGAGATTCTGAAAAACACAATATATTTCATAATATGAGTATGTAGTCGACATTTTCAACACATTTGACAATATTTCATCATGTTTGACATTCCATTCATTAAAACAGTTCTACAATTTTCCACATTGTTTCTGTATAATCATTATTTTCGTGTAAATATCCCATATTCTAAAGAGTATACTAAAGCTTTATTCCAACACCAAACTGCTATTTTTAACAGTTCGATTGAATCTTCTGAAGGAAATATTGAATAAACTAAATGTAACTACATAGTTGTTCTACTTTATATCCATTAGATACTGTAATGAATGTGCGAGTAACTTTTGTATCGCTTCATTTTCCAAGTTACTTTAACAAACGATTCCACAACATTCCAAAATCCTCTCATAGCTCTCTTCTTGTTCAATTCCATATACTACACCTCCCTTTTTAGCTATTCTTATGACCCCTGTATAATAATAACATATGGACCGTATGAATATCAAAATATATCAAATAATAAAAAAATCGAAAGAATACAATTGAAATGTAAAATTCAAATTCAAAATGTTTCAGTAAAGCACAAAACCATGAAAATGTGTAGGCAATCTTCTTATTCCTTCTCCTTCCTGCTGTTCAAGACGTTCCATTGCTAATACTGACCATGGTCTTGATAGAATTTATGGTGCCATTGAATTTTTTATATTCTGAGTCTGATTCTTTAAACCAATTTCACAGAACTCAATCATAATTTTGATTTGCTGTGACATTCTGGGCCACCATGGAGTTGAACATAGCAACGAGATTTTGGGATGTTATGGGAATCGTTTGTTTCATCGGCTCCAGTGTGGATTTTGAAGTTGAGATTTCTCCTGCCATACTTTCCTGTTGTTAATTTTATCATCCATGGGTAATTAATTACATGAAATGGAACTGATGATTCTTATTTCTCCCAAGTAACAATTTTTGAATGATTCATCAGAATCATCAGAACATCGGGGAGATAGTTCTGCATTGATTTTAGATACTCTGTTTTACAATCGAAAGCAACAAATAAGTGACATCGATGGCATTTAGTTCGATTGGCTGGGTATTCAAATTCTGGATGTTCTCGTTTGTTACCACATCTCATACATCCGGATATTTTAGTATCCACCTTTTTGCCATTTCTCGCTTTTCTTTGGTGAATCTTGTCAATTGTTGTTGTTTTTTGCTTAATTATACGTTTCGAATTCCTACGACTGAAGGATCTCTTATCAGTTCATCTTCAAATATTTTGTAATCACACGCTTTTGCTAAACTCATCACATCACTGATATAGTCTTCAGCTGATTCTCCTTCTTTCTGGTCACGTTAGGTAAATTTAGCTGGGACGTATATCAAGTTTTTGGATCCACAGAAATGTATGCTGAAGAATTCTTTTTCTTCTTTGTACGTTTCGAAATCTCCTTCTTTCTTTTTTAGGGTATCAAGTTATTTCGTTAACTTTCGGATCCAGCCCTGCCACTGGCCGTTTTTTCATGTTTGTATTTCTTATGGAATTACTGATTGCCAAAATCATTTCCTTGGACAAATAAATTTTTCCGCGGTGAAAAAAGCACTTGTGCTTCTACTGTTGACAAAATAGTGAAAACTCGTACTTTCTCAAGTCAATTTTGTTGATTTGTGAAATGATTTCAATAAATTCGATTCGTGCTTACATTAAAGAAAAATCTCTTAGATATCTCGATCAAACTGCTTCAGGACGAGTGGGTGTTACCAAGCAAGGGCGCACCCAGAGGAAGGGGGATGGAGCCCTGCTGTCCTCACCAAGACCAAGAGTATTACTTACCCAAACTGAGAGTTTAAGATAATCTATCAAAAGATTAAAAACATTTAATACAATTTATTGTGATTTTCTCTCCCCCCCCCCATCCCCCAAAAAAAGGTCTGCGATTCCGACAGTGAAAAAATACCGACATTAAACAGTCAATCGAGTAGAATAGGATGTTTCCCTATAATAAATTCTTACATATGTATCAATTTTGTAGTAATTTTTCTGAAGATATGTAAACAAAATTCTTAGGTTCCCCTAGCAAATAGTGAACAGAACCTACCGTTCTAAAAATAGATACGGTAAATCATTCAATATAGCTAGCATGGTCGTACAAAAAGTGATATTTATTTGTATTGTTTTCCTATCGCCTTTAATGCTGATAAGAAATATCAATACCGCAAAGATCTATTGCAAAATCAGCCAGGAATATCATTCACGAGGTTGAAACTAAGAGACTGAAACGATAGTAATAATTTTTAAATGCGGGTGAAGGTAGTTTGGAAGGTCACTATGAAATAATGAGTCTTCGGCGTAAAGGTATGAATGAATGTACATGATCAATAGAAATTCTAGTCGGATCATAGAGGGGGAAATGTTAATGTATGTCCGGATAAAATGTCAGAGCTTGCATTAGAAAAAATTACCATCATACCAAGAAGCACGGAGTGTTTGCAATACGAAAGAGCACGAATCGCAATATCAAGGCGTCTCCTCGACCAAATTCCTCGAATGCTTATAATATTTATTGCTCATACGTGTTGAGAAACAGTGGGACGATTCATATATTGAGTTGGAAATCTATGAACTTGTCACGATATTACTATTTAATACGCCGAGCACACTACTAAACTGTTTTTATCAACTTCGTTATGAAAATACAACTACTACACTGACCAATAAAACACTTCGATTTCTTTGAACTGCTCAACTGATATCAACCAGCTAAATCCTTTGAGAACTTAAAAATTTCCTTAAAACTTCTTCTAAACTTCTTCTCCCGAATGAAATGTGTCGCCTTGTATACTCAATTCGAGCAGAGTAGATTTTTCGGGATTTTTCCGATCTCCAGATTAATCAGTACAGAAAAACATCTAAATAATTCCAGGATTGAGGAAATGTTTACGACGCCGGTTTATTTGTTATGCAAATGAGTTACGTTTTATGATCGGCACTCGACAGCGGCGTAGCTAGGGGATTTTTTTTCAATGTCGTTATATTATCCCCTTCTTCAATTTTGATCGTCCCAATCTAACAATGTGTCGTCGTTGTCTCCATTATAACGTTTGAGTCTTTCTAGGTGAACGACCTTGCACTCGGGCTGCGTTGAATCCTATAGACCACGTTGTTTAATCTCTTCACTATCGTATAGGGTCCTTTCCGAGTGAAAATTTGGACGAAACTCCTTTCTTACGACGAGGGTTGTACACTCGATATCCTTCTTTGAATCAACCAGTATTAGCCTTGAGATCGTATCGAGCCTTCATCCTATAACTATCCAGCAGACACAGATACATCTCTGAGATATTGCTGCGATGTCACATCGTGACCTGCGACTTGCATCGTTACGTCGCACAGACGTCCCAGTGACTCACTTTTGCCAGTCACACTCATGATGCATGCTGGCGACGTTTGTGCAATGTAGTTCTGAGACGTCTTTGCGATGTAGTTCTGAGACGCCGCCAAGAAGCCTCCTAACAACGTATCAGGGATGTAACAGCGCAGCGATTTCTTCACTGTTATTTTCAAAAGACGTCAAAGACTGTCTATGCGATATTCCAGACCGAAATAACGAATAGGAAAAGAAAATATATATATATATATATATATATATATATATATATATATATATATATATATATATATATATATATATAAAAATAAATATAACAAAAATATTAACAAAAAAAAATTCTTCAAATATTTAAATTATTCTGGCATAACATTAACAAAGTATAAAATAAAAAATTAATAAGGTAAAAAATATATATGAATTAAAAAACTTTGAGTCAATTGCTTTGGTTCCTTTTCCTGCCAAGCCTTTGTTTGGCATGCCTGAACCAATCGGAATAGGCGCTTCCAAATTTTTTTCATTCTCTCCGTGAAGGCTCATCACTACATTTGGAAATCAATAGAACAATATGAGACCACTGAAAGCTACAATGCCAGATAGTAGTGGGACATGAAATAATTCAGACAGTAATGGAATACTTAGTATAATTTGGCACCATTGAACAGCTCTAAATTTTCTGATTTCAAATATACAGGTCGTATTTTTTGGGTCATGCCACTATTGGTATCTCGATAACGATAAATGATACAACGATACTCACTTTTCACACTCAATTTATGGACACTAAAATTCGCAAATGAGTTCAGCTCCAGTTATAAATATCAGAACATGAACGGTATGCAAAGCATTCAAAGCAACAAAGCTTCGATCTTCGATAAATGCATAGAAACAAAGAACAAAGAACAAGAACTAAATATGGTAACAGCCGGTCACGCCGTTACCTCCCGCTTTCAGGTTGGCCAACATTGCCTACGATCCGTGTTGCCAACTTCTTGCCAACTTACCGCGTTAATTCAAAATAAACATTTAACACAAATTGAGGATTTGCCTTTCGACCGTGGTAAAGGACAGATGGCGTCCTTGTGGTCGACAGTCAAGTGAATGTGTGTGAAAGTCCTATCATCACCTGATCTGGAAATAACTCAATAAAAATATAGTAGCAAAGATACCTAAGTATAGATTTTGATGTCTAAATAATGTCGCAGAATGACGTCTATGGCAAGTAACAATTTGACATCGCAGGGTCATCTAAATCCAACAATCACTAGTTTAGATATCACAGGGATGTCGCAGTGTGAGTAGTAATGACAACAATATGACATCGCAGAGACATCTATATCCGGCTATTATTGATTTTGATATCTAAGGGGTGTCTCGGTGTAATATCGCTGGAATGTCAACGATATGATATCACAAAGACATCTAAATCCCATTTTTGACGATATTGACATCCCTGAGATGTGGATGTTTGCCCAGTGTTGACTGGGTAGTTATCTTCAATTTTTTTCTTGCCAGTTCGTGGATCCCAGTCAAGCTATCTCCTGCATAATCCTGCACTTCTTTTTCTCCAGCACTTGGTGAATACCAAGTCACAGGGCAAATGAAGATCTCTTCCAAAAATAATGCTGGCTGGGGTGAGCTTCGTGGAATCGTGCACCGATAGATGTGCTGAGTGAAACACAATGAATCCAATCAAATAGATTACTAAATTGAAACCAATGAAATACTCAATCCAAACAAATGAAATACTTGAAACAAATGAAATACTGAATGGAAATAAGTGACATTTTGTTGCTTTTCCTGCTTGTTTTCTTTTCATTCCTTGTTGCAATTATTGAGCAATTGTTGGATCCGCTTTCATATATTTTTTTATTAATTATTGTTCTTTTTGTTTTCCATGTAATACTAGGAATATTCCTTCTCTGTCAAACGTTACGTTGCCGAGTTCTCAAATTAGTTCTTCCTTCCCCTCCACGAGTTGGAGCGGCAGGATTACTTTAGCTCAAAAATGCGAAATTTATTTATATTCGAGAGGGCTTCTGAGGGCCAGTTTATCAATGTCGTGTTAGCGTACTTTGACTCGCGGTTAAATTTGATTCGTGGTTAGAATGAATATGACATTTGCTGAATGAAGAAATCCACTCACATTCTAACCATGAGTTAAATTTAGCTCGAAGTTAAAGTACATTGAAAAACCGGCCCTGAGTGGTAAAAGGGGAATAGTTATTTTCCTAATACAGTCAGGCAAAAGACGCGAAGCGGAGTTCGTATACGTTTTTGCGTGCGGAAAAGACACTTTGCGCACGTGCATGTTATATACCGGGTGGCTAACTGAAAACAAAACAGCCATTTTTAGGAACCTCGTCAACATTTTAGAAAAACGCTCGGACCCGTCGATTTTTGATTAATAGGGGACACGCTTTTCCGTTAATTTTGACTCTACTACTAAAGCGATATATGAAATTCGCATCTACTGCGAAATGAGAACCAATAAAAACGGTGCTTTACTGATTGGCTCTTGAAATTATCTCAATAAAAACAACTCGTGCTCAAAATACTATCATTAATTCTGTCAGAAATCTTAAACTCGATCAAATTGCTTTGAGGTAACACCACTCGTCCTAGCGGACTCGTGGTGTTACCAAGAAATTTAATCTTGTTGATTTCCGTCAGAATTACTATCGATAGTATTATTGCAAGCACTCGTGGTATTATCCCCGTGGGGAAGAATTACCCCAACATTTTCAAATGACATTGGGGGTCGAAGAAGATGTCTTTTGAAACCTCTTGCAATTCTCTTCACCATATTCTTCAAATTTTACATTTCCTCCCAATACTTTGGAAAAACTTTTACCGTCCCGTTCAACAAAAATTGCATTATTCAGAAAAACCTATATTAAAATAATGAAATATGGTGGATTACGTAATCCAATCTTTCGCAAAAAACCTATACAATAGGTATGGTCGTCGGCAAGTATTCAACAGAAAACAACTACTACCTCCTACGACCATTGAATTATATCTGTTTAATACTTGGCAAAGTTTTCTACAAGAACCACTTTGCAATGCATTTCAAATATCAAAGCTGAAATTATTTTTCGATTTAATTGGGGGAACACCTCCGTACCGGTTTCATGGTCATTGCCAATCATCAGCGAAGGCTAGTTTGACCCAATTGAATCGAAAAATCCTTTCATCCTAATTGGAAATCCCTGAGACAAACACTGAAGTATGAATTCAGCGCCATCTCTGGGTTCCAGTTTAAAATGCACTCCGACTACGTGTCGACTTCAATATGAAGCCAGAAACATCATGAAAGAGGGGCGACACTACTTGACGGAAGACCATAAAACTAATAATGAAATATGGTGGATATTTGCGGAAGATTGGATTACGTAATCCACCATATTTCATTATTAGTTTTATGGTCTTCCGTCAAGTAGTGTCGCCCCTCTTTCATGATGTTTCTGGCTTCATATTGAAGTCGACACGTAGTCGGAGTGCATTTTAAACTGGAACCCAGAGATGGCGCTGAATTCATACTTCAGTGTTTGTCTCAGGGATTTCCAATTAGGATGAAAGGATTTTTCGATTCAATTGGGTCGAACTAGCCTTCGCTGATGATTGGCAATGACCATGAAACCGGTACGGAGGTGTTCCCCCAATTAAATCGAAAAATTATTTCAGCTTTGATATTTGAAATGCATTGCAAAGTGGTTCTTGTAGAAAACTTTGCCAAGTATTAAACAGATATAATTCAATGGTCGTAGGGGGCAGTAGTTGTTTTCTGTTGAATACTTGCCGACGACCATACCTATTGTATAGGTTTTTTGCGGAAGATTGGATTACGTAATCCACCATATTTCATTATTAGTTTTATGGTCTTCCGTCAAGTAGTGTCGCCCCTCTTTCATGATATATTAAAATAGTATATTGCCCATCATTACCTTTAAATTTGATAATATTGAAAATCTCAAATTATAATTTGATTAGCAACAATATTCACAGTTGTATTGCCGTGAATTGAGGTTGTTCACGACTAACAAGGCAGATTCTGATCCTTCAAAGATTTAAAACACTTTGGAAACAATATAGAAAACAAAGTTTATTCATCTACTTACAATTAAAAATAGCCAAATAATTATATTGAACTCAGTGACGATAGAAATAATTTAATGAATCCCTTGTTCAATTTTAATAAATTTTAATAAATTAATCAGAAAAGACCTATACTTACAATTAAACAAGGACATAACTTTTCAGACCATTCTCAAAGTAAGGTACTCAACTTCCCCCTTGCCCTCACTAGCTCTGGGCACGGCAGAAGCCTAACTTCAACTCCCTGATCGAACCATCAGTGGTCTTCTTTCAAACTCTTGTTTTTTGTTCAGAAAACGTACGAAAGTAATTGGGGACAAGTTGTGATTCAAGACATAATAGTTTTATAACACACCCACTGAGTAAGGAATGATTTAATATACGGTATGTTCGAAACATTTTTGACAATTTTGTCACACTGATTAAATGTGAAGCATCTGGGTACGGCAATGAAATGTTTGTATTTTCCTTTTGCTCCAGAGTATAGGATCTTGAAGTAGATGGCAGGTTTTCAGAATCATTGATAGAATTCAGTATTTTATTAGCGACATCAACTTTATTTTTCATAGACTCGTCAATATAACTTTCTGCTACCGTGTAAATTCAAATTTACTTCCCGCTAAATCTGAACAAAAATATGAGAGCAATTAATACATTTTGAATACTGGTTCCACAACGCAAATTGTAACAAGGAGAAGGTAGCCTATTTTGCAGATTTAGAAAAAACATTTCAACCAAGTACTATATGTTAAAAAGCGTCCTTAAAGTTATCTGATATGCTCGTAGGACAATTGTTGTTCCTAACACGTGAGCAACACACTTCTTAGGAAAATAACTATATTTGTACTCATTGAGTGACACCACAGCCCTATTTGTGTACTTTTTCTCTCTCTCTCTGACCGCTGTCATATGACAGATGATAACAGTTTGTACCACAATGAATATTCAATGTCGCTGTTGCAATATCCCAAGTTTTCTCACGGATAAGTTTCAGGTGATTGTACAATTTAGTTTCTCAGGTAATTCAATATAATTATTGTTGTTTGTAACCGGTACTTATATGAAAGTTCAAATGAATTTGTGCAATCTCTGCGTAATAGCTAGGCGACACTCGTAATAATTGTTGTCTCAAGAATATGTAAATTACCTTGGATTTGAGAACGTATCATTATATTTATAGCTGCTGAGGTATAACTATGAGGTATACCTATTATAATTAGTAAAGCCCACACTAATTTCAATATGATTGAAAATTTCAAAGGGGGAAACTTTAATTTTGTAGTAGGTGATAATAAAAATGAGCACTTTGATTCCTATCCCTAAAATTAACAACGCAACTGAAGTAACAGATTTCAGAGGAATAAACACGTTGCCAAACATCGAGAAAATCCTAGAAATCAACAAGTCTCAAAATATTTTGAAACAAATCAACTTCTAATTGGTAATCAGTCAGGTTTCAGACAACAGCATTCATGCGAAACCGCCTTGCAACTAACAATATCAAACTGGAAGCAAGAAATAGATAATATAATTGCAGTTTTTCTTAATTTCGAAAGAGCCTTTGAAACCATCGATAGAAAAATGCTAATAACGAAACCAAAATATTAGAGTATTGAAGGTAATGTGTTGAAATGGTTTGAGCAAAATTTCAGCAGCAGCAGCAGAAACGTAAAATAGAGAAAGCATATTCTAGTGAACTTACTAATATTTATATATATGTATATATATATATGTTCAGATAGGTTTCCGCGGTCAGATATTTGAAAACTAAAAGTTCGGGTTGAACCGCGTCTAGAATTTGTTGAAATTCGACGTTTCGGCTCCGATTTTGGAGCCATTTTCAAGAACTGATATATATATATATACCGGGTGACCACGAGGTGAGGTACGCCCCCCAATTTTTCTATAGTTTTGAAGATATAGGTTTCAAATTTGGCACGTCGATATATTACTCAAATACGCATATTTTGACTCCATAACCGAAAATTCACCACTTCCGGTTTAACCGGAAGTGACCCCAAACTTTTTTTTTCAAATGACACTCTGTACAATTTTTTTCATTATCAGGAAGAACACGCAATTTGTGATAACACTGTTCTCCAAAATTGAAAATCGGTTGAAAAATGGCGGAGATACAGTTGATTGTTCAATCGAACAAAGTTGGCCGTGAACATCAAACTCAAATCATCACAACTGACGAACGGCGTCAGCATTTACGAGAGGAAGGTTCGAGGTAAGATACAGCTGAAAATTGAGCTTCCCATGTAATTGCAGCAACCATATTTCCCATCAATTATCAAACATTTCCTCAAAACGGATTAGTACCCATAAAGAAAGGCTCACAACTGCCATTTCTCAAATAGCAACATACTCTTTTCACATTGTTATGTTGAAAGATGATGAATTATCAGATTACTCGAATGAAAACATTTGAAGAATTCCGAAAGGAACCAGAAATACAATATAAGTGTTCCCAAAATTGAATGTTCTTCAACGAAGGCGGCTTTGAACATAAGAAAGCTAAACAAAAAAGCATATTTTGTCAACAAAGTGACAATTTGTTCTACTCATTCAATACAAGAGAATTGTAACTTGTTGAAAAACATTCCGATGGAGCGAAAATTTACTAGAAATGAAAAAGTAGATTTACTGCTAATTTATGGCGAGTGTAGAAAAAATGCAACTGTGGCTTGCATTCGTTACAGTGAACGATTCCCTCTCAGACAACGCCAACCAAGTAGAAACTATTTCGCACGTTTGGAAAGGCAATTCAGGATAGAACCAGATGACAATGTACATGATCAGGATAGTTTTATTATTGATGCAGAGACGGAAACTAATGTTTTGGCTGTTGTTTATGTAGATCCCACCATATCACTTCGACAAATCGAACATGAATTA
This sequence comes from Chrysolina americana, assembly GCA_958502065.1. Classification (NCBI taxonomy): domain Eukaryota; kingdom Metazoa; phylum Arthropoda; class Insecta; order Coleoptera; family Chrysomelidae; genus Chrysolina; species Chrysolina americana. The sequence goes on from OY293413.1 coordinate 84,083,493, forward strand.
CCAGTTGGACGAGAATCAGCTCGAAAAATTCTAAAAAAACATGGGTTTAAGCCGTATAAATATCAGATACATCAGCGCCTTTACGAAAATGATCATCAAAGAAGGGTCCAATATTGCAATTGGCTACTTGAGAACCACATAAGGAACCCGAATATGACGAGAAACATTATATTTTCCGACGAATCAAGATTTACGAATCTTGGTATGTTCAATAGAAACAACACCAGATACTGGGCAACTGAAAACCCCAGGCTCATAAGACAAGGGAATTTTCAGGAACGCTTTGGATTCAACGTGTGGATAGGTCTGATAGGAACTCGAATCATTGGGCCCATAATATTTGATGGTATGTTGAATGGGCAACGCTATTTGGGATTTCTACGAAACGAAATAGAAGGATTCATGGAGAATTTACCTCTCGACGTCTACCAAAATATGTATTTCCAGCAGGATGGTGCACCTCCCCATAATTCCCGAATAGTAACCAGTTACCTAGATGAAACATTCCCAAATCGATGGATTGGCACGAATGGTCCTACAAGATGGCCTCCGAGGTCACCGGACCTCACGCCACTGGATTTTTTCATATGGGGTTACCTGAAGAACAAGGTTTACTCTTCTAGTCCTACATCAAGGGAGGATTTGGAACATCGCCTTAGAGAAGCAATTGCAAGTATTACTCAAGCTCAGTTAAATGGAGTTATGGAAGCAATAGTGAGACGTGCAATTTTGTGCAGAGAACATAATGGAGAACATTTTGAACAGTACTTGTAAATCATTTTTTCATTACTTTGATTTCTGTTAGTGTAGTGAGTGACCAGAACCAATAAACAATTTACTTCATACCTTTTTTTTCGTTCAGAAATTAGTTGTATCAAATGTTAGAAATTGGAATAAATATCTAATACATTTTTTTTACTCTGCAGGTATATTCTTATGGTGGATTTATACAGCAGTTCCAATTCATGAGTTTTTAGTCACTAGTAAGAAGTCATAAGAATGTTCGTTAATGGAATATTTATTCCAACAACGATCTTAAAACTGCTGTATGAATCCACCATCAATTACGATTAGCATACGAGTAATGAGAAAAAAGTTCGCTCCATCGCCGTAGAATGTTTTTCGACAACTCACAATGTTCCATTATTCAGAATGTACCGCAAATTTTCACTATTTTTTTTTAAATATGAATTTTTGTTTAGCTTTCGTAGGTTCAAGCCGCCTATGTTTAAGAATAGTCAATTTTGAGAACACTCATAATGAAACATCCCGTATCTTCGATTCCTTTCGGAATTCTTCAAATCTTTTCATTCGAGTAATCTGATAATTCATCATCTTTCAACATAACAATGTGAAAAGAGTATGTTGCTATTTGAGAAATGGCAGTTGTGAGCCTTTCTTTATGGGTACTAATCCGTTTTGAGGAAATGTTTGATAATTGATGGGAAATATGGTTGCTGCAATTACATGGGAAGCTCAATTTTCAGCTGTATCTTACCTCGAACCTTCCTCTCGTAAATGCTGACGCCGTTCGTCAGTTGTGATGATTTGAGTTTGATGTTCACGGCCAACTTTGTTCGATTGAACAATCAACTGTATCTCCGCCATTTTTCAACCGATTTTCAATTTTGGAGAACAGTGTTATCACAAATTGCGTGTTCTTCCTGATAATGAAAAAAATTGTACAGGGTGTCATTTGAAAAAAAAAGTTTGGGGTCACTTCCGGTTAAACCGGAAGTGGTGAATTTTCGGTTATGGAGTCAAAATATGCGTATTTGAGTAATATATCGACGTGCCAAATTTGAAACCTGTATCTTCAAAACTATAGAAAAATTGGGGGGCGTACCTCACCTCGTGGTCACCCGGTATATATATATATATATATATATATATATATATATATATATATATATATATATATATATATATATATATATGTTATATATTTAAAGCATGCAAAGACTTGTTGGCATACCCACTCTTGATTATATATAATTGAAAAATGGCATATTCCCGAAACAATTCAAACAAACTCGAATAACTCCAATATTCAAAAAAGGCGAAAGAAATGAAATAAATAATTATCGTCCAATTCCTGTACTCAATTGTATGGCGAAAATTTTTTAATTTATCGTTCATGAGAAACTACATAATTTTATAAAATCATATATTGCAGTCGAGCAACATGGATTCTCTAGGAGAAGATCTATAGAGACCAATTTACTAACGTTCAGTACTAAAATATCTGAAAGCATTAATACTGAACACAAGTAGATTGCATTTACACGGACTTTGCTAAGGCTTTCGATAAGGTCAGCTAAACTGAAATTCTACGGATTAAGTAATCATTTATTAAAATTTTTTGTATCATATCTGAAGGAAAGAACTCAACATGATATCTACAAAGGTGAGGAATCTCAATCATTTTTGGCAGGCTCAGGAGTGCCGCAAGGCTCGACTTGGGGCCATTAACAGCAATGAGACTAAATCATGTTTTGAACTCATTCGAACCTTTTCTGAAAACTAACAAGATTAAATTGAATTCAAAGAAAACAACGCTCCGCTGCCTAGAATGTTTGCAAATAGCATGTTGCTCAACATGACATAAACTGTCTAACTTCTACAGAAAAATGCAGGATACAGCTCCTACAAAACTCCTGTTTGCGATTAATTCATGACATTCGAAGATATAATACATTTTTGAAAAATCGAAGTAGGGGTTCCGGTCAAACAGGTTGTTGCAAACAAAATTGTCGGGAAGTTCAAACAAACGCTATCATTGATTACAAACTTACTGTTATTTTCAAATTTTCATCACCTATAATTGAACGAAAGGTTTGTATTTCATCGGGTGAATTTGGGTTGTCTAGCAATTAGACAAGAACAACTGTCAACTTTTAAAAACGCGAGTTCGATGGTGAAGCGTTTTTAAGTTGAAAGTTTCGAGTCAAATTGCTAAAGGAAACAGTTTATTTAGAATTTGAACAACCCAAATTTACCTGATTCAATACAAACATCATATAATTCGGCAGGACAATTTGATGAATAAGAAATTTAGAAACAAATCAATGCAAACTTCATTTATTAAATAAACACATTTTTTTAAATGTTCTACTATTGAAAATGCAGTTATTGAAATTCATTCTAGAAACAGCAATGTCGCTGCGGGTGCCACAGCTGATCGTTTCTGTAGTAGATGTTGAAGTTTTTTCTTTTTCCAAATAAATTGATTGACTGATACTCGAATGATACTCTTGTCAACTTGTGAGTATGGTTTTATTGATGATGAATTACTGTGTCCTGTTATTTTTATAATAGCTTTTTCTTCAATTTTGACACGTTTCACATCTATATTAATGCGTTGTGCTGAGAATTTAGCCCATTTGGAAATTTCATTCATTCCAATCGGCATAGGTATTCTTATACCAACCTCTAGAATGTTTCTTCTTCCAAAAGGGATTTGGTGTAAAAATATTCTGTCCAATGTTACGAAAGTATTGGGCAAATATCTTACTCTGAAATATTAGGCGTAATCCATTTGCTATCACATAATTTATTGTTACCACCTTGTCTCGTTTTCAAAAATAAATCAAATGCCTTGAAAATATTTAAAGCTCAATCTTGCAATTACATCCAATTTCTCGATGGAAGTATCTGGGTCTAATTCATATTTTTTGCATCACAAAACCTAGAAAATTGTTGCCAGATTGATGATTTTGTCGCACACAGGTATTAACAATTTGTGAGTGCTTAGAAATTCAATAAATTTTTGACAAACATGTCAATCTATTTATTTTGCAACCAACATTGCGATAATTGATAAACAAATGAGCAAGTAAAAAAACCACTAGTGCATTTATCGCTGTAAAAGTTGCAGCTAACTTTTGCCGCTGTCAAAGTGACAATTGTACTGTGGCATATGCGATTTTCATACATGAGTTGAACTGTCTTTACAAATAAAATGAATAACAGGCTGCTTCATATCTCCAGTATCACCCGGTATTTTTTTTATTACGTTCATGATGTGTGTTGCATTTGTATCTTGAACATTGCTTTTGGGTCATTTTAGGCAACCATACAAAATCTTAGCAAGACGAACAACAATAATCATTATTATTCATCGAATCGAACTATTTTTGAGTTATCATGGTGTTGAGGATGATCCTCAGGCACGAGTCCAATTACAAATCATGCAGCAGCACAGCAGCTGATCGAGATAATTTGCCGCATGGGTTCTATTTTCCAGTAAACAGCTGTTTGCTACACCTGTCAGGTACCATCTGCATTTCGGACCGTGCGTACACATCCCTACAGAGTGATAATTATAATCATTTGTACCGGGTGTCAATAACAAGTCGATTTATTCAGTGATTTTTGAAGAATTTTCAGCACCTATTTCTAAAATGAATGAAAAATATTGCTGTAGTCTAAGGATATTCTTTCTTTGGCAAAGAGACAAACGACGAAAGAGTAAAAGAGACGAAGTGTTTTTTCTCGCCGAAATAAAGAAACGTACTTGTGATTATGTCAAGGTAGGAATAATGAATAATTATCTCAAGAACTTGGACGTGACATAAAAATGGCTGATCAAAATAATATTCAGGAAAAATTATCGATATCCTACAAAAAAACTCTTCGATGAATCTGAATTACTTACATATATCATCATAAGTTATATTTTATGAATCTTTCTTCTTACCATTACAACAACAAACTGAATACCAATACAATACTAGACTAAGGAACCAAAAAACCCATGGCTGAAACAGAAAAACGAAGGTTCTTAACTTATCTCGGTTCAATTATTTCAAAAGACTCCCAATGAAATCAAAGCTTTATTAAAATTAAGAAAATAAATAAAAATATGGCTTCTTCAAATATCCAGGACAAAAAATCTGCAAATGTGTCAAAAAAAGTCTAACGAAATTTCTGGAAAAATGAAAAGACTCATTTCATGAACCCCTCAAAAATAGGTATAAAAAACATAACTCTCTACAATCAATATATTATACAAAATTATAACCAACCTATTTTAACCTGTATGTATCAATATATTCAAATATCTCTTATTTTACAGTAATATTATACTTACAATTATATATTACAAAAATCCCAGTTACGATAGTATATGATGTAGGGTTTTCAATAAATACATCGTACTATATCCTAAAATTGCATAATCGGTTTATATCAAAACTTATTTTATCTAATAACAAGTTAAAAAATGTATTCATGTACGAACTTGGCCCATTGTTTTTCATTTCATGTCATTGTTTTAACATCTACCCATGTATTTCCTTTGCTTTGAAGTATACTTCCTATAACTCCATCCCATTTTTGTCTTGGTCTTCCTCTTTTGTATCTTTGACTACCATCCATACTCTTTTAAATGGTCTTCATTCTTTGTAGGTGACCCCACCAGCTTAGTTGTCTGACCTCAATGAACTTGAGTGTTGATTCTATGTCAACGTCTTCTCTTATTTTTGTTGCATTCACATCCAAATGTTAATATTGGTCGATATATTGTTTTAAACACATTTATCTATGTTTTCTTTATCAAGTTTGTTTTTTTCTTGTCTTCCATTGTTCTCTATTTCCACCCCCAAATATTTAAATTTTTTAACTTCAGTTTCTACTTCGTTTATTTATACATTCATCTCATTTTGTTCTTTCCCTATGACCATAATTTCAGTTTTTTTTTTTTCATTTACTTTCATTCCAAATTCTCCACTTACTGCATTCCAAATTTACCAGTTTGTCATTATCACATATTAATATCTGTAAGAGCCCCTTCTGATATTTTTGAACATATCTTTTGTTAATTCATCTGTTCCCGGTGACTCTCTCTTTAATGCCCTTATTTTTTCTTGCAGTTCCAATCATTACTACAGTATATACTCTAAAACACACCTCATTCACAAGGTTTAACCTTTCATGGGCTTTTCACTAGTTTATTTGCCACATCCTGAATTATATATATACATGGCATCACACGTTAAAAGGTGAGGGCTGCGTCTTCCCTAGCTCGGACAAGTCTTTCGAAGACTTTTGAGGGTTGTACTCTTAAGGGTGTGCAGCTGGTTGACGGAAATAACAAAAACAACAACATAAATAGGTACACAGTGATGTGCTCTCGAGGGAAATTGTGAATAACAAGTAGGACATTTTATTGGACTAAGCCCTCTGTATGTTTTTTGAAAACAATAAATATATCATTATTATTATCTAAGTACTGGATTTCGTACAATGTGTCCCACTTAAAATTAAACACAAAAAAAAAATTGCGAGAACCCTTTAATTTAGAAGGGAAGCTTTTCCAACAGATACGTCATTAATGTTTTACTAAAACTCTCATCTCTACTTCTGATGAATCAATTTGAAGAGAATTCACTTCGACTAACACAATGGTTTGATGCAATTCTGAGAATTAATATGATTGAGAAACAAGGATTAATAATAACGATGACAACCAATTTCAATTCTCGAATATGATATTAAAAAATTATTTGGAAAATGTTCGAAATGGGCCCCCCCGTCTAATACGTCCATAGAACTGTATAAACGATTTTCGAAACGTCGTCGTATATTTTATTGCGGCGATAATGAAATCGTAACGACTAAAATGGAATTTTATGGCATACATGTGACTGCAAATAATTGGTTCAAGTCATATTGGTGCCTATGCCAAATGTGTGTTGGAGTTTCACAACGATGAAACAACGGAATTCAGGAATACAACTCAAATATTGCTGAAATAATCTCCGGTGTTCCGCAATGCTCTGTGTTGAGCCCCACCCTCTTGCTATGTGTGTCAATGATACAAGTATCTTCATATATCTTATATCTTCATATATGAAAAAAATACAGAAATGCCGGAAACTTCTTCACAACATATCAGGGATGGCATGACCGATTGGTTAATAGCGAATAAACTGTCAGTCAGCCTTGATTAAACCCTAGCGCAGTCTGAAGCTTGCTACAGGAGGCTTCATTAGCCTCAGAACAATACTCTGCGCCACACCATAACCCCAAAAGAAGTTCGACAGGCCCTTGAAGGGCCGAAGAACTCTGCTGCTAAATAACTATTGGTGAAAAAAATTCCAAGCACCCACCAACATTATCTGGAAAGAGTTTTCGACTCATGGCTAGTTGTGAAGCAATAGGTTCCGGATTGGTTTGTCGAGGAGATTTGTCTGATCCAGAGAACAATAGACCGATAACATCTTTAACATGCGAATACTCTCCGCCATCAACCTGGTGTATGAACGAGTATATGAGGAAAAAGAGCCAAAGAAGGGGGTCGCTTACTGCGAGGAGAACCTGCTCATTGACAGATGTATCACGCAGGACTCGGTCCAAAATATAGGCGCAACGCTGGTGGCTCAGCAGTCTATGTATAGGCCGCAGAACCTTCTGCAAGCATTGGATCAGGTTCGAGACTGTAATTCGCGAGAATTTTTCTCAAGTATATCCGTAGTTGGACAGCCACATGCCTTGCTGAAGTTTGATGTGAGTTGCCTAGAAGCCAATCCCGACTTGCTTAAGGTTTTCCGGGTTTTCCTATAGCTGAAAAGTTAATGCGCCACCAAAAATCAAACAATAATATCCATCATTTATCCACACAAGCTATGGCTTTTGGTTTACTCTACGGGTGTTTATAAGGAAATAGTATCATTATTATTTGATACAATTTCACCAGATCTCATCATCCTTTTATTCAGATGTCTTGCGATACCCAATCAAATACTGAGAGGCTGTAAGCTCCACACTTATCATAAAGTGAAACTTATAAGGTTAATAGCTTTTTTGAGGAATAAATATAAACTTTTCAACTTGACTTTATTTCCTCATGTCAGAATATATTTCAATTCGTCGTCGACTAATTTTTCACTTTTTCCTAAATACAAAGTGTATAAACTATAAATAGTAAAAGCATATTTTATTCTTCACATTCTCCAACCTTCAGCCGAAGTAATGAGTTTGCCGATCGAACTAAAGTTGAGCTCGATGTTTTTACTTCGACGCTTCGCATTTGTCCATCTCTGCTGGAAAGCGTTTTCATTATTCTGCCCATTTTCCACCTGCTTCGTATGCGATAGGGTCAAGAAATGAAGAAACGTCGTCTTCAACTTCCAGAGATGACGTTTTGTCTTGTCATTACTGTCTTCGATGCAATGCCGGAAGGTAAACTGTTATCCACTTTTTCCAGAAGTCCTCTGCCATGAACTGTGCAATTTTCCATTGTTTTTTTCCAAATAAATTGTGTGGCGTAAGAGCACTTGACGCATTTTGAACATTAGCTGAACCAATTAGAAAGTCCATAGGTGTTAAAGCCTCTAAATCAAGCCTCTAAATCTTTTTGATTGGAGGAAACATATGTGATTGGTCTTGAATTGACAATGACATACTCCTCTGACAACAGTTCAATATCTCGAAGGACCAACTGTAAGCACCACACATATCACAAAATGAGGAATAAAATATAAACTTTTCAAGTTGACTTTATTTCCTCTTGGCACAATATATTTTTCAATTTGGCAACAACTACTTTTTAATTTTTACCTAAATACAAAGTGTATAAAAGTAATAGCATATTTTATTCTTTACAGATGCATTGGACAGCTGATACCGCTCTGGAGGACTAGAGTCGCTCACCATCAGATGTGGTCGAGGCAGAATCAAAGCAAAGCAAGTAATCTCAGCCCTCTTGTTCTATGCATCTCCCTATTGCCATTGTTCGAAACACTCAGAAAAACTCGTGGATACACATGCGGCACCCTCAGCAACCGGAGGCATAAAGTCGCCCATTTAATTCACCTAAATAACCTCAAACTGTCTCAGGATAAAAGCATGGTGGAAGAGTACACGCATGCTATCGGAATCGTCAAGTGTACCTGGGTTCATCTTAAAAAAGGAGGATGTACAGGTAAGAGACGGAAGCATCTTATACATTGCATTTATGAGGAATGACGAATACGTAAGGTTCAAATATGAGTGGGCATACATTAGGCCCTCTATCGCGGCATAGTCGGCTCTCTGCATCCATTGCTAGACCGATTTTGTACATGAGGTGTTTCAGCGGCCTGTAAGCAATCCTATAATAACTCTGAGATGTGCTGTACTAAGTTCCAGTACTTATTAGTCTGTGCAATCAACAGAACCGTGAAACTGTATACCTTTTACTCCCTATTACGACCTGTAGGTAAAAGTAAACATTTTTTGTTTGGCATGCTGTAGCGCAATCATCGCTGTTATGGACCGTGGTGGCAGTGATGGTAGAGCGTTCGTTTCTCAACCATTCAATGCGACCTGGTTTCACTCCAAACACATGGCGGTGGTCCCGGATTTTCATTGTTCTCACAGACTCTCAGAAGATTCTGAAGAGTTTCTTTCATCGAAAACTAGATGATTGGTTATAAAAAATTATTAAATGGCTGCGTGGTTGGAAGGTGTGTTCCGTCCGCCACTGAGTGCTCTAGCGGGAGTTAATGCTCACCGCCTCATCCGGGGCATTAGTTCTAACTCGACTCCACCAAAAATTGTGCAGAAAACCTAGCATGGACATTTGATGGTTTTTTATGTAGTTTGGGTGCACTTCAACCCTTCTTACAAAAGGCCTAGATCTTCATATATCACCCCTCCGTAATTGCGGGTAGATTTTGGTGGACTCTGATGCCGGTTATATCACGTGCCAGCATGCATTTAGTTAGATTCTCTAAAAGAACATATTCAATAATCGCGGCTCTACTAGTGTAATTCCGCATAGTTTATTCATTGAATCGAATTTATCGGCTGTGACTTTTTGTGATGATACTTCAAAACACCGTTCGTTTTTACTGTTAGTTAGTGCTAGACTTATGTGCCGGAGAAAGTTGAGTCGCCTGTCGAACACTACTCCCAGATATTTCGCACTCAGTGCATATTCCTCGGGATCTTCGCGTTATTGAATTTCTTGGAGACTTTTCAACTCAGATACATCCTGGTTGATTATGGTTTTGTTGAGCCATAATGGATGAGGTAGAGGTACCAATTGGGTACCTTTGGGTACACTCTATGAGTATTTATGAGGGAGTATTATTATTATTAATTGAAGATCTTAACCATAGGTAAAGGTATTTTGGTTATCAAGCCTTCTTCCCATGGTACTGTCAAATGCTTTCGGTACATCGTGTTTAACCGCGATGAGAGGCTGCGAAGTTGTATTGTTACTCCGTAGGTAGTGATGTAACTTTTGAAAAATGCCTTTCAAGGCATTTTTTGAGTATATTTACGTTTTGTTCGTTGGGAGTCTAGTTATTGTTTTCGTGAAATCGTTGTACCCTGTCATTTTCGACAGCAAGTTGAGCTGCCTTTAAATTAACTGCAGGTGTATTCATTTGACGGTCTAGTATCGGAATGGGATTTATAGACACTTTTCAAAACAAAATTTGATTATAAAAATAATCCAGCCTTTCGCAAATTTTCCTATACAATAGGATTGTCGGCAAACGTCGAACAAAAATAATTGAACAGCCCCATACGACCGCCGAATCACGTCTATCCAACGCCTGGTAGAGTTTTCCTACAAGGATGTTCTTTGCATCTTCCTGTAACAACCACCAACTGGCAATCGAAAACATGTGACATCTGCAGACCGGTTTCGCGATTCAACTCGCTCATCACTACAGACTCGGCCACAATATGTAATTGATTTCCAATCGGTTTAGTTAACAGGCACTACGATAACTCCGGCACCCACTAAGAAAGTGAGCAGCAGAGCCATCTATAGAAACCACAGAAAGATTCCGACCAGTACCACGACTTCGTTTGAGCCGAATATCTAAATTTTCCATCATGAAAAATATTCAAATATTTCTCATGTGGAACTAGTATTTGACGAAAGGAAATAAATTTTAAAACAAAATTTGATTATAAAAATAATCCAGCCTTTCGCAAATTTTCCTATATATTTCCTATATTTTTATAATCAAATTTTGTTTTGAAATTTATTGCCTTTCGTCAGGTACTCTTCCACTTGAGAAATATTTAAATAAATATTTTTCATGATAAAATTGACACTATTGAAATTTCCTCGAGAAATTTCTCACATTTCCCTCTCTCTGGTGGGAATGGGTTCAATATATATAAATATTCTGATTGTCTTGTTTGTTTCTTCTTGAAATATTTCAAAATCTATGCTATATATACCAAGAATCCAATACTACCAAATACGACGTTCTAAAAAGATTTCAAACGTGATGAAAGATGAAAGAAATCAGAAGAAACTTCTAGAACTATCAAAAATTATGAATATGATATAGAAATTGTAGAACGAACCACAATGTGGAATATTATCAAAAATAATATGGACCTAAAAACAAAGACAGTTAAATCAAAACAATTTACAAAACCCTAATGAAAAATAATGAATAGTATTTTTTGGAAAATATTACAAAGAAACTATTGACAATATAAAATAATTACAAGCATTATAGAAATAGGAAAGACAGATAGAATTTATTTAATAACAAAATGTATCAAGTTTATACATACATGGAAGTCAACGATATATTTATAAAAATTAAACAAGAGATTCCTTTATACAAATAAAAAATGAATATAACGTGAGTATAACGCTATTATTATATAAATATGTTTTACAATAAAATGTTACACTTTGTTTTAATTACTCTCAATACACAAGTGACAAGAAAAATAAAAAAATTGTATGTATCCTATCTAAGGCTCTCGGGTCGGATCAAAGATTTGCAGTGTATGAAATGCAGATAATACCCCAATAGAACCAGTACTCAATGTGATATAGCTTTATTGCCCTACTGAACTTAACAAAACAGGTTTTTTACCCTTGGAGAAAATAAGTTGTACAATTTATGATTTGATGATTTCCTCTAGGATATAACTGATTCTACATGAAGGATTTCTTAATTATGGTATTGTATTCATGACATCATGACCATCACTGTGTGTTCTAAGAGACCCATAGGGTCGCTTGTAACACTTTATAAATGAAATGAACAATTGGTCTCTTGTAAAACTTTATAAATGGTAAATGTTGGCGAAGGCTTGATTCTGTGTTCAATAAATAGGGGTTTGAAGTATTCTCTCTACGAAGCTATAGTCAGTATTCTTATTGCTATTTTTGTTGAAAAGAAATTGTGGTGGAGAAGGAAAATTATAGTGAAATGAAGACTAACGGACAATTGACACAGGGTTTCAGTTATCGTACTGGAATGTTTTGAAGTTAATTATGTTACTTCTTAGAACAAGATGAAAGACTTTGAACAGTGTAGATGATAGAAATTCTCGAAAACTTCCAAAACTATCGAAAGCTTGAGTTCAGAAATAATAAAATAATGCAAAATGTCATGGAAAGTTCTAAAATCGGAATACGGGATACTTAAAACAATACCAGAACCATACAAAGCACCCTAACTGAAACACTTGTAGAATTCTTTATTACTGACAAGATGAAATAACAATAACTAGGATGTGAAATGTTTGTGAACATTTTAGAGCTTTCTAGAACAAGACAAAAACACCAAAATAGTAAAACGATAGAGCAACTCGTAAAACTTTCTTAAAAATTTAAATTGCTAAAAATTCCTATATTTTGGATGTTTAACTGGAAGCAAGGAGAGGTAACTAAATAATCCAGAAAATTAAAGAAAACATCTTAAAAGCCAAACAATCAAAATATGAAAAGAGATATGGTAAGTAAATTCTTATCCAATACCCAAACTATATGCAAGAATCTCAACTGCCATTAATAATGAAGAAAAGGTCAACGATAAAAATAGCTCGGGATTCGAAACGTTTTCTCCAATCATAGGAACTCTACAAAAAAACAGGAGAGGAAATGAAAGGGAAATTTGGATTGATACCGTTCTCGGATTTGTGATGGTCGGAACGTTTGGGGGAAAACAAAGAATTACAGTTTCACTGGAGGTCAAAAGAAAGAGTGCTGTCTGATAAAGGAGCTAAAGAAAAAGACAGATCATGAACCCTATTTACTGAATAAAATCCAGAAGAATGTGTCTTTTAAATCATATGGAGTGATTGACCTTATGGCACGAAATAAAAAAGCAACGATTTTCAGAGGTTTTTTAAGGAGTATTGCCGATAGATGGTGAAGTTACACCTATAATAACGACACCAACCAAAGCTATGGTTTTCACATTTTTTTAATAGGAATCATTTTTAGCAGTATCTGAAAACACATTACCCAAATCTTAGAGCCCAACCGTGAACTGTATATCAAAAACTTGTTTCCTTCAGTTCGTTGAAGATCACTACTTAAGCCTTTCAAATCGTTTGTTGAAAAGTTAGGCAGAAAATCTACAAATATACAGATAAATTGAATGAAGAGTTAAGTTTTCTTGTTTTCTACTAAATCTCCTAGGGCGGATATCATTTTGTCATGAAGCCATGAACTGCAAATTCACACTAGAAAATTATTTTCATAAACAAGGAAGAAGAAACAAACAAAAAGACACATTCGGAACTAATGATATAATCAAAAATAAAATACAAACATCCAAACACAGCAATAACAAACAATCGTAAAGTCAAACATTTATTGGAGTCGGTAAATTATGAAAGAAATGCTCTAACCGTGGCTTTGATAGATGACCTACAAACAGGACAGGCCTCCAAATAGAAGGCACAATCAACGCAAGTTGCTAAATGACCGCAAGGTAAAAATACTATACCCATTTCCGCATTCATACAAATTTTACATAACCTAGCTTCTTTCGTTATCCTATCTTCGTCCTCTAGAGAGACGAATTTTTCCGTCGGAAGACTTTCGGAATTGTCAGTACTAGACGTATTGTCTACAACAACAGGCGTCGAAACATTCTGAGGTGTGCTTCTTGACTCTTTCATCGCATCAGAAAGCAGCGTACACACTGCTTCTCTTAAATTTCTATTACTACTACTACCATCGCTATCAGAAGGATCTTCTTCGTCGTGTTGAAGATTCAAAGCTGCTTCCACTAAAGCGTCTGCTTGGGAATAGGGTGTGCCAGTATTCTGGATTTTGTCGATTATTGCACGTTTAACCCGCTCTACATTCAGGCCTATACTGAGAGCAGCCAAAGCCGGAGGTCTGCTTAAATGTTCTTGTATTTCTCTTTCTGATACTTCTCTCCTTACCCTAGGTTGTGGTGCTTTCTGTGTCGATGGCCTCTGTAATAACAAAAAATTGCGTTAGAAGAAAACAAATTTCCTTGGACCCAAATATATTGGTAAAATGGAGAAAACCAAAATCATTATCCACTAAAATACAAATGTAGAATGAAACAACACAATGAGGTATTACAGTTCAATATCTATCACGTATTTCATTCGTTGTTCCATATAAGCTTGGAATCACCAGGATGAACAATGAAGTATATATTATCTACATAGAAGAAACGAAAAATCGGTTATCATCAAGACTGATAGAACACAAGAAGAGTACTAATGTGGGAAGCGTAGAAGCCGGTTACTTCCGAGCAAATGGCGCTAAGCATGTTGATCAAGAATGTATAAAAAATGCTCATTCCAAGTTTTAGCGGGTTTTCTTGTTTGTCACGATCTTTCCGGAACATTATAGGAGTTTTCTTTCAATGTGAAACAAAGTATAAAAAAAACTCGAACAACTGGTTGAGAACATATCAACATACAAGGTGTGGGAAAATAAGCACATAGTTTTCCAAACCGGACGCCCAATTGAAAAGGCATTTTTGGCGCAGTACTTCCTAAAAGGCGAAGATACACGTATTGATGAAGGACAAAATCCAGCGGTCAAATTTTTGGAATCTATTGCCACAGTAGTGACCTCTATTGAAACACAAGTGAACTTCTGAGGGAATAATACACACACATGCATATTCATACAGGATATGACAAAAAATATTAAGTATAACATGCAAAAACCCACGAATTGATTTATATATAAGTGTGAGTAAACCGATGGATTAATTTTGAGCAGAGTTTTGTACTTAGAAGAAAGACGCTTTTTTGCCGAATATTCAATCAGAACCTTGTTTGAAATAGGGTGACTACGAGAATAGTGCGATCGATCAAGAAAATGGATGATTCCGAGGTGAGTACTGTATTGATTATAACTCAAATGAGGCACATTCAACAATTGTGCCTTTTGGAACATAAGGGAAAACGTTGTCGATCTGTTGATTCATATTCTTTGTTTGCCTACGGTTTGTCCGGAAATAACACCATACTTTTCAAAACTGAACTCTAGGCATATCGAGAATGAACTGGATTAAACCCTCGAACACAGAATAAAGGCTCAAGTCATTGTCCTATGTATTGTATGCAAAATACTTTTTGTTAACATACTATCTGAAAGAATTTGATGACCGATAATATGAATAATTGCAGTGATAAAACAATAGTAACAGCGTTCATTATTCAAATGTATACGAGTAAACTATTTTTTCGCGTCGAAACAAGGCATTGTTCTCGAAATTTTGCAATTTGACGACAGATAAACTTGTTACAATTTTCTGAAACTTCCGAACTGATTATTTACAAAATCCAACTAACGATAAAGTCAAAAGCGGTTATTTCAGACAAAATAGAAATTAATATGATATGCAGCCTGGATTCAGAGCTCAACATATCTGCACTACAACTTTGCTGACATCCATTTGATATTAGATGACAACAAGCCAGTTGCCATAGTATTATTAAACTATACTAAGGCATTTGATAGAATCGAACACTATTATTACAATAATGTCATTATAAGGGTTTTTCGGAAAATGCTACTTTCATCCCGGAAAACTATTCTAAGCCGGGCTATTAAATAAATAAATAAATAAAAAGGGTACCTCAAGGTTCTTTACTGGGACCACTTTTTCTTCGCTACAAATACGTCTGAGTTAAAAAAAATCTAAATGATTCAAAACTAAATTATTCTACCCTGCCAAGTCAAATGTCATATTCAGCCTTCATACTTCTTTGTTATCCCTCTGAAGACTTTTCGAACACCTTCATCATGGTGCTTCAAAAGACGACAAAGCTCTAGAACTCTTTAACAGGCAAGAGGTCTCCAAGGCTTACAGTCTCCAGATATTAAAAAACAAACAATTTCTTCCTGATCTCACATTTTTATTATAAAAAATGCTGGTGCTCTTCGGGAATGTTTTGATAAAAAAAAAACTTCAATGTTTCCTGATTTCCGGGAAAATGTTCCAAAAATAGATAGTTTCCTTTTTCAAAGTTAACAACAGATATATCAATTCAACCACCTTTTCATTCGGATTAAAGTTCATTATTCTCATTCAAATTCAGTTTTATGTATGTATCATTCTATAAACACAAAGGTCATCGCATTTTCGTTGGAAATGTTTACACCAGTACACTTAAATATGCAGTCGAAGCTTCAAACAATAACGTCACTTGTTTATTTTTATCAATCAGCGCTCCTTGATGCAATAAATAATTATCCAAAACAATGATAAACCTTCTTATTTATGCAGAAACATATTAACCTAATTAAATCGTAAAATATAAAATGAATAGATATGATTTGAATCGATTGAAAGTATTCCATGTCTGGATAGATAAAGTGGATTCGTCTCATGATCAGAATAGTTAGTGAGTGACATTATTTCGGACTTCCATTGCCTCAATAAAAGAAAAATAAATTTTCTACAGTTGAAGTCATGACGTTTCGATTGTTCGTATCGACAATCGATCTCAAGTGAGTGTGACAAATTTCATAGAAACCAGAGTATTTTTCGACCATGTATGATCATTATGGTCATTGTAAGATTATAAAATGCTCACATAAAGAGAGTGAAGAGCAAGGGGTCTCAAGTACAAAACTCGACAACAAAATTATCATTAGAGTGGCACGTTAGCGCGCGGAGTTGGTTTTGTGACACGGACGACTGATCGATGGCTCGTAATGTCAATTGATGGCGTTGCTTCACTTAAATTTATATTGATTTCTTTACGCTTATTCCACAATGTTTTGCCTTTTTGGAACAAAAATACTAAGATATGGATTTTCTAGGAACCGTAATCCGATTCGCACAACAAGAGACACTTAAAGCACAGTAAAGCATATACAGTAGTCCGACTCAGCGTCGGAACCTTTGATGTTGGTGTCCAGGAGTTTCGTTTTTTATAATGCTGACGTCAATGACAGTAATGACATTTCTCCCTACTACAATCCCAACCACAGCTTATATACACTGCTCGACATAACAACGATTGATATAAACTGCTCGAAAAAATTCAGATGATGGAATTCTCGTTAGGCATATGGGTAATTGAAAAAAAATTGTATTGCATAGTAATTAAGTAACTCAGGGCATTTGAAAAATTATAAAATATAAGTCAAAGAGATTCGGAGAATTAATGAATATGGCAGATGTTGATATTCGGATGTAACAAAATGCATTGCTATTTGAATAAGAAAAGAATGTGAACGAGTTTATTTGTAAATCATTGTCCGATTTCATTCAAAATTGGTTTGTAGTAGTATATTTGTTTTTTTGTAGAAAATACCCAGGAAACGATTTGATCTTCACAACTTTATTTTAAATTATCACATTTAAAATATCACATGTTTCGCTAATACATTAGCTTTATCAAGTCGTATTTTCTACAAATTACTATGGATCTTCATCAAGTAACGGCCGAATCAATCGGAAATTTTAAAGGAAAAGCATATTTGTTTGTTAATTTGAGAATTTAAGATGGCGAACGAGGGTGCTGATTCGATTGTATTCAAAATTGATCATTCATCAGGGTCGCAACTACAAAAACTACCTTAATTTCACTCGTTTTGCCAACAAAGTTAACATCGTCAGGAGATAAAAGTTTCAGTTTTACTCAACGTGCGTTAAGTGAAATTGACGTAGTTGGTTTGTAGGGGGTTTCTATTTTACTTGAATTGTATTCACACCACAGTTTCCAAATATGTATTACTCTATTTGAGTTACTTCATAGTTTTTGTGGTAAGATCATAATTTTCAAGAAAAATTCAAGATGTTGAACAATTATTGTGATCAGTTTCAATTTTATATTGTTAACCAAAACTGGTTGGGGTAGGAAATGAAAAAAATCAAAAAGAAAAAATATATCTCGATTTTTGTAAGAAAATTGTATCTCTGATCGACAACAAAATTCTAATTTGGGCCTCTAAGGCAACTGATCATTTAACTTTTTCTGATAAGAATATTGTATTCAAACACGACAATTACATATTTCCAACAAAAATTTATAAAAATAATTTTATTTACTCCTTTTAAGTAATACAAGTTAAAATGCTAAAATTTTTAAACAGTATATTTCCTTCTCTGTCCATCTTTTTTATAACATTTATTATATTTTACAATGTCATACTTTCATTAACATACGCATTTCTATAGTAAGAAACCTGCTTTCAATCAATAACTGCAGTTTCTATAGATTTTTTTATTGAATTTGTCACGACAGGGAAAGAGAGATTATGGAAATTCAACTCGGTACCTAAGCATACTGATTGAATTTCTAGTCTCGCTACGCTTGGATAAGAACTATCAATCTCAACAGTCAATTTACCACTTTTTTTCCTTTTAACAATATTAATAACTATTTCCTCTTCAGTGGATTTGAATAAAAGTTCATTTCAAATTTCAAAAGTATTTATTTCAATGTCAAATTCCTCATCATTTAAACATAATCAAACTTATGAATTTGAAATGTAGTAAGTGATAAAGTCAATTTTAGTATTCAGAAGAATAAAATCATCATAATTTTAATAAATCTTATTCTAACAAAAAATTCATATGAATATATTGTATAGTCCTAGTATCAATAAATTTGACTATAATAGATTAGGCGAAACTTTTGAAATGCGACAACCATGTAAGAATTGCGCTCATTCTCAAACTCGTCGTTTGCGCAGAGCTGGGATACGTGCTCTTGGCCGATGCATATTGAAAATTCAAGCAAGAATTTGGCTGGAGTAGGAGTACTGTATGGCAAGGCGCACATTGGGACACACGCGACGCAGCCCATGCAACACAGCGCAGTGCATGCAGCACATGACAAATTGATAATGAGCGCATATTGCGAAACAGTGTTGTGAGTTGTGGGAGAACTTTGTGTTGTGTTTCTCAAAATGCTAGAGCTAGATTTGAGTTCCGAATCAGACTCCGATGGAGCATTTGAAAATAAAGTTTACCTTTACTGTTTAACAAAAAGAAAAAAGTCATGTCATAGAAGTAACTATCTTAAAAAAGAAAAACGTATGGTGAATTTTGCTTACTAAATGACTTGTCAGAGTCTTAATTTACGAATTATCTGCGATTAAATAGAGAGCAGTTTGATGAGGTTCACAACCTACTACAGAATACAAGAAGAAAGCATCACTAGAGAAAAGGCTTAAGTATTTACTATTGGCTGTTTGAGTACTAGAATATTATTGCAACGACGGAGCTCTCATCCAACCAATATTATGTTGTTCGATATTTTCCATATTCAACATTCAAAACCGATATTACGAATCACTCTTAAGTATACCTGTTGTGCTATAAAGACCACATATCTTTCTCAAATATTTATTCATGAAATAGATAGTGAATTTCAAATTAATGTTTAACTCAACTTTGTCTCCTGTACATGAACACCCGTAGAGTAGAAAACCGTGCCCTGCGATGTGTTGCATGTGCTGCGTCACGTGTGTCTCAATATGCGCCCGGCCTATATATGCTTTACTGTGCTTAAAGCCAATTGCACATACGTATACATATCGCATATCGTTTACGTTGGTGGGGAAATAAGCCCCTAAAGCCATACATCAACCCAAACATACACGACACATTCAAAATATTCCTCTCGATGACAGTTAAATATGAATATTTTTGACAGATCCGTCTCCGGATACGTATACCGAAAGGATCCGTATTGATACGTCGCCCGTAACGCATATCTTTCCCCGTATTGAGTTTGCGCATGCGCAGATCGATACGGATAAGGATAGGGTTGGAATTTCGATTTGGCTTTAAGTGTCTAATAATGGCTATGCATATTCGCATAGATAACGTAGATATTTCCACTAGAAACGAAAAATGGAAAAACTTTCATTAATAACTCGAACGATAGATTTACGAACATTTCATATACTATTTTACATCGTACGTTATTTCATCATAAGACAAACAATTCACCTTAGAATCGTCTGATCTACCTAACTCAGACAAATAACAAGAATGACCACGATAGGTCGTCCTCACAGTGTTGTCTAATTTCTTCACCATGGCTCGGAGTATTAAGAAGGCTGTGGTGATAGACTAGACAGGGCATAGTAACATGCTGAAAAATATCAAACTTCCGTATCATCTATCAAGGTTTTTGGTTGAATTATCTGGAGAGAACCATTTATGAAGTATAGGATGAGTAAATTTGTATTCACATGCGCAGTGAGTATACGTTTTGCAATGTTAGTAAAACATGACAATCAAGCAAAATTTACGATTTTTTTCGATTTTGCACTTTGAGACAGTACCATGTGGCAACATTACTGCGGGGCGAAGTAATTATCTATCGAAAAAGCAAGGTTGTATTTAAACAACTCCATTGGAGAAGTGGCGCATTTTTGGAGATTGTCGTAAATTTTTTTTTCAAATTATCATAAAAAGCTACCTTTTAAGGTTCATGAAAGTACACCATTTTATTTTCCGTAAGTTGTAGTATTTCACTCTATATAAACAAATGACAACGCAAATGACTGAAACGTTTTACAAGTATTATTGTAGTCATCACGGAATTGAAACATGAGAAAGGTTTCTAATCAGCATTATCATGCCTCAGGGAGCGATGCGTATTATCACGTAATTTCCTTTACCAAAATAATAAATTCTGTGATAGAGGTACATGTCCATATAGAATCAATCCCATCAGAAGACTTCGCATTTTGTTCAGGGACGAACCGAAAGGAAACTTTTGGGGGGAGGAAGGCAAAAGTGAATTTTGCCAACTTAAAATTTTCTAATATTTATTTGGGATAGAAAAAAAATATTAAGAATTAATCACCATAGACAAATTATGTAAAAACAGCAGTTTTTGAAGTCATATTTAATTTAAGGCATGGAAAAAATATGATGAATCATGACGATTTTTTCGTCCAAACAATTTGCTGATTTGGTGACGAGGAGGACGGAGGACGTGTTTGTGTTTCATCTATTCACAATGGGCCTTTCCACGAACTATGAGAAAACACTAATTGGAAAGTATATACGCTAATATCACTTGGGATTTTTAATTTTTTTTTTCTGGCCGTCAGTTTTTCTATAATTTGAGAAAAAGGGGTTTCGTGACGTCACGTACCTTATGTGATACAAGATAGATGCTAGTAGATCAAATCTGTATTCTCGAAACTAACAGACTTTTGAATATTTTATTTTCTGAGGTTAAAGCGGTTTTCAAATTCAAAGTTTTTTTGTTTGTGCTAAGTATTTACCTCTTTTTTTTCAAATTATAGAAAAAGTGGCGGTCAGAAAAAATAAATAAAAAATTATCATATATACTTTCTAATTACAGTGTTTCACATATTCCGTGGAAAGGTCCATTGTAGATAGTGACTCATCGTACATTTTCTGGTTTTTACGTGATTTGAAAGTGCGGAGGAGATGTACGAAAGTGGCAAAGTAAAACTTGATTTGAAGCCAAAGTACCTAGCTTATTTCTATTCTATTTGCTTTATATGACCTGCTTTATATGAATTATGAACCGTACAAGCAATGAGTCACTAAGTATCTACAATTTAGGAACTAGACTATAGTTTGGAGATGAAAATTCTCAGTTTGAAGTTGAAAATTCCTAGATTCAGTATCAATTCCCAGTATGAAGACATAAAAAACTAAAATTTTTTAGATGACGCGATTTTTTTTTCACTTTGAATCTTTTCTAAACTTAATTTGCCAGCTTGTCTAACATTGGGGAGGGTGAACACCCCCCAGCTTCCCCATAGGCCCGTCCCTGATTTTGTACGGTTGAATATGACATTCGATAACGATATGGTATGCAGAGTAGTTTTTTTTCATATATAGTAGTGAACGGCAAGAATAAATTTTCTGAAATGTTTACCTCGACTTTTATTTTATGAAGTGAAAACCACCCTCATCTTAAAATAGAGAAAACTACCAAAACACATAAACTATGCCAATTTTACTCGACGTGCGTTTCGCAAACGAAGTGAGCATCATCAGGAGTTAAATCCAAATTCAAATCATCTTGTGGATTCAATGAACTCTAGTTTCTCGTTATAGTTGCCATGGATTTCATTCACAGTAGTTTGTGAAATTGATGACAGAGTTGATGTTCCCTTTAAGTTCTGAAAGTCATTTTGATGATACCATATGAGGGAAGATCAAGGTGTGAACACAAAAGTTGAAGGGACTGAACATTTGATGTAGAAATGAAAATTCATCATGCGATAGTGGCGTGTAGTTGTAGTCTTTCATAAAACTACAGTAAACAAGTATAATATGATGAAAGTATGATGAAGGATTGCTGCATAGCGTAAAATGATGCGTGAATCCAAGATGAAAAAATATATATACACTGGTGAAGATCTTTTGTCGTGTTAGGACTTATCAAACTGTCCTTATGTATCAGCTCTTATTAATCTTATACAGTAAAATAAATGCTTTTATCGCACACTGGAGAATGTACCTTATGGCTTCAGACTAGACACTCAACGCCAAGACGAGCAAACGGGGTCTGAAAAAAAAAGCCGTATAGTTGTCTGATGGCCGCCGTAAACAGAAGTTATTAACGATATTACGGTTGCGTGCCATCGACGGAAGATAGTTTGGCTACAAGATATTGCTAATAGTCGCCATCAACACGTCCCGTACGTCCGTCTATAAGGAGTTAATGTGTTTCCGATTAATGAGCCATTAGTTTCTTCCGTTTTGCTCACCGGCTGCACCAATTAAAAACAACAAAATTCATTTTAACTTTACTATTTACAAGGTGATAATGACATGAGGATATAATAATGACAATAATAATGAAATCTGGTCAAGTTAGAGTACACAGAGCACGTAATTTTCAGAAGGGATGTATTTTAGGAAGACTGCCTCAGCTCTCTTCTTTTCTGCATCTCCCTATTGCCATTGTCCGTTGCATTTAGAAAGTCCCGTGGAGACAACTGCATCATCCCCAGCAACCGAAGGAATAGAGTCACCCATCTATTTCACATGGATGACCTCAAACTGCATGCTCCAGGAGAAAATAATCCTCATCAGTCGTTAAGGGTGATGAAAGGATACACGCATGATATCGAAATGGGACGATGCGAGGAATACGCAGAAGACGTTCAGCTCGTAGACTAAAGCAACCTTCATCATCTTGATGTCGGATCTAGAAGTGGAACAACACCATTCCCAAGAAGTAACAACAGTTAAAACCCTCTCTAGCATGAATTCCGATAGATCTGGTCACAACTGTCGTGGAAGAAGAACGTTGCTGCAACTAATATGCTTGCCTAGGTTGCACACCACGGTTGTCATACCTTTCATTAAAACAAATCAAAGACGAGCCATAACAAGATTACGCCAGGTTCCTGTATTGGAATCACAGGGACAATTAAATCAACATCAACTACGTGGAGACACTCCTGGGGTTGCCTCCTCTCCATTTAGTTGTGCAGGTGGAGGCAAGACCTGATGCCTCGACTGCAGAATACGCACAACAACTTGAACGTTGGAACAGGGCGTATGAGCATCGTTAGAATTTTTACCACGGACGCGCTGGAATTGAGAACAGATCACATTTTGAAACGGTACTGATTCAATGACAGGGCGGCCGCATATTTCCTACTTTCGGATCCGATTGTCTGAAACGATTGTCGGATCAGGGCATCTGAAGCTCAAATACCTATAAGTTTATGCGTTCATATTGCACACCTACGATCAGATATCGGATCGGACGTCCGACTCGGACGCGAGAGCAGTGCGCCCTACCAATCGGATCTATTAAAAATCTGATCCGACTACCGGGAGGCAAGTCGTGCATTGTTTCTGCATAGTATAACGCAAACATACGATTATTTTCGTAAGTTTCATTCTTAGTTTCATCAGATTTGACTAATAAGTGTAGAGAAAAGACAGTCGGGTCCGACTGTAGTAAATGTGCGGCCGGCCTAATACTTTTTAAAGGGGGAAATCTGTTACACAGATGGATCCAAGACTGGAAATGGGGCGGGCTTAGGAGTTTTCTCCAGGAACCCGAGTACTAGCATCAGCTACTCACAGGACACCCAAATGCGCGAAGGAGAATAATAGGAGAAACGTTGACGGAGCGCATATCAACATCCTGTCAGACAGTCAAGCGGCACTTAAGGCCTTGTGCAGCAAGGAAGTGACGTCCAAACTGGTATGGGACTGCAAAGATGAACTGCGTGCGCTGGCAGACCGGAATCACGTCAAACTGATCTGGGTTACAGGACACCAGGGAGTTGCAGGCAATGAGAAAGAAGACAACTCGCAAGAAGAGGTTCGGAAAATTCTCCAAACCAAGGGCGGATGCTAGGGGGTACCGAAGTGTACACCAAAAGAGTCTGAGAGAATGGATTGGGGACAAACACAAAAACTACTGGGAAAGTATCCTAGGAAACAATCATGAGAACAGAATACATCAAAGGACCGTGCCACAAAAAGTTTTCAGTGGGTATGCCTGATTAGGGGGAAGTAAGACTCATAACCTGTCCATACATAAAGGACATGAAGGGTATTCTTCACCTCTGCAAAAAATAAATTGAAATAAAAAAAATTATAAGAGAAACGGCAAACTAATATTATTCTTCGAGGGAGGGAGGTAGTTGAATCGCAATGCATGTGGTCCTAATTGAAACATAAATAATTTCTTCAACATTTCACGGCCGTTGCAACATTCTTTATTGCGAAAGTACCGCTAGATAACAAGTCAGTCTTCGTTTCCATCGCATTAAAGAAATTACAAGAAAAATTGCCTCCATCCGGATGATTCACTTTCAGTTAGAATAATATGCAAGTTACACCCATGATAATAACACTAACAGCAATCATTTGTTACAAAACGTTAGATAGGCATCCCAAGTATCGAGAAAGTTTATTTTGCATTTCAATGAAGCATTAAAGCAATATTTCTGTAAAAACGTACTTCAATTGAGCTATCAAGGACATTGCCCGTGTTTTTTCCATTTTATACAGTACGACTCAGATATCCTCAGCTATTAAGGGTCAATTAGCCACTCCAAAGTTTCTATATATGTTTTTTTATTGCCAAGTTGCTAGTTCTGAAAAATGTGTATAGACAATTCTCGGAAACTGCGTCATTTTATGAACATATTTTTTTCATAATATCTGCATCATATTTCTTGTGCAAAATCGTCAAGATTAGAAAGAACTAAGAAGCCTAAAAACCCTGGACTACCGACTTATACCTGCAAAACTCTGTCGGATTAAATGTCAACAATACTAACTTGATTTCAGATGCGCATTACCTACTTGATCAGATGTATTAAAATATAAGGGACATTATCCTGATCTAAAATACATTTCTAGTGTTGTTTTTGAAGTCACGAACGAAAATTTTGTTTTGTTCTTCTGGAGTTGGACTCTCTTCAACAAAGGTTCTTCATTGAATCTTTTACCAAGTCGATTATTCGACATTCGGAAAAAAAATTCCATTATTATTATTGTCTCTTGAAAGTAAGTCACGGTAAAAATAAATACCCTACCCATGTATTCTACATCCCACCCCAATAAATTGGGAGATGGGAGATTGTAAGATGAAATATTAAATATGTTTCAAATTTATTCAATTATTATTTCTGTTGCCATTGGATATCATAAATTTAGTGACAAATTGATTGTACTATTTTTGTTCAGAACACAAAACGAAAGATCGCATGGTACTATAAAGTTTATGAAAAATAACTGCGTTCAACGAATTAATAGATTCGTTCATGATAATTGATTATGAAACGGACCTTTGTGACTGAATGTAGTGCGTAGGCTCAGAAAAAAAGTTTCACAGTAAAAATATTTTAGAATCTACCTATCTTCTTTTTTTTGAGCTGAGAGTTTCTAAGAGTGAACTCATAACATTTTTTTTGTCTGTATAAATATAAGATATAAGAAATATAAGATCTTTTATCACATATTGATTATTGTCGATAGCGATGAGTACCTATTGAATGTTGGGAAAATCGGCTTTTATCTTCCCCCCAGTAAAAAGCCTTCTGTCCTTCACTATGTATAATCATCTGGAATCCTTGACTTATAGATATTGAATATTTTGTATAATTATTATTTTTTAGTGACTCACAAAATTTCAACAATATTTTGAAGAACGTGGTTATGCAAATTTCATTGAAAATTGTACAGTCAATTCATATTGGAATTCAAATTATGTACTCGTAAAAACATAAATAATATGTTATCCCTTTACCACATACTTTCTACACGTTCCTAGATCTGCACTGCGATAACAAAATTATCTTCACCAGTAGGATTTTTATACTATCAATATGGGCCGCGGTGGTTTGCGGGTTGAGTTCTCGCCTCATAAGCCAAAGAGCGTGAGTTCGAATCTCAGCATTGCCACCGGTCTCGTGCATGGCATCACACGTAATAAAAGGTAAGGGCTACGTCTTCCCCCAGCTCGCACAAGTCTCTGACTTTTGAGGGTTGCACGTAGGGGTGCAACCGGTTGACGGATATAACAATTTTAACAAAAAAAATATATGTACATTGAAGTTTATTTTTATACGGAAGAAGTGTGTTGAACTACCTACTACTCGAGTGGAATATCTTAATGCCAAAACATTTGTTTTGTAGATATTTGTAGAATTATGACGACGTTGCTAGCAATTCTAGCACGCTCTGCAGACTGTGCTACTCAAACTGTTACTCTTTGTGCATTGTCACACTTTTGTACAGATCTAATAAAGTGTATGTAATTAAGGATATAAAATTGAAATTTTGATAAAAAAAATTTCTATTATATTTTCATTCTGGTGTCTAAAGATAACTAAATACGGATCTGAGTGACCCTCGCTACTAGCACCACTATATCGTGAATTATCGTGGGTGTGACGTTTAACAAAATAATGCTCTCAACCCTTTTAGGCCATTTCGTGGGAAGAAAACGGCAAAATCCCGAAAGGAGGAACAAAGAATGAAAAAGTATATCAACTTGTTTATATCATCGTGTAGGGGTGAATCGCAGGCGAATAATTTCGCATTTTACGGTCTCTGCTCTCGGCTAATTATACGATTATGACGCACTTGGACTGCCAAAAATGTAATATCATCGTTAGTCCAGTCCCCAGAAGCCAAAAACAGGCCGAATAAAAAATAATTTAGAACTACACTATATAATCCAATCTTCTGCTATACAATATATACTTTCTGCAGAAAACTACCTCATACGACCGTTTAATTGAATCTGTTTATAATTGGCAAAGTTCACTACAGGAACTATAGTCGGATCCACATTCAGAAGTAATTATTTTCAAATTGGACATTTCACGCCAATGTCGCTTAAAAGTGTGTTCCTTGCGTCTTTCATTCAACAAGTTCTTTCAGCAGGGTTGCCAGCGCTTCAGAGGGTCAAAAATACAGTAATAGTGACCTATCTTTCACAGAAATAGTGACAATAGTGACTTTTTTGTCTAAATAGTGACATTTTCCCAACCAATTGAGGAACTTTTATGAAAGCTGGTCATATTTTTCTTCATCATTTCAGAACTCATTGCAGTACTTTAATGAGAAATTTTCAGGATATGAGAAGTAAATGAAGGACAAGACAAATACTACAATAAAATATGTGAATACTCTCACTGAGTAGTCTTTTAGATAAAAAGGGTTGCGTATCAAAAACTGTGACCTTTTTCTGTGATGTGTTCAACCAAAGCGGTAGATCTTTAATAACCGCTGCAAGTTTTTCTGAAAGATTTTTTACATATGGTATTTTATTATGTCGATTTTCTTGTTCTATTCTTTTTTTCAGGATTCTGTTTTTCGCTTAGTATTTTTTGGACTAATGATGTTTGGTAATTGTTTTGTACAAGGTATTTCTTTATTATTTCAAAATTTTTTGATAGAATTCTGGATTGGATATTGCAAGTGACCTTGCTTTCAGATTTTTAATGATGCAAGGTATTCTGAACTCTGAAATAGTGACAATAGTGACCAAATTTCGATAATTGTTAGAAAAGCGATACGATTTTAAAATAGTGACGAATAATAGTGACAATAGCGAGTCACTGGCAACCCTGTCTTTCAGTGAAATTGTCAAAAAAAATAACTTGATTGAATGAATGCTCAATATGTACACATTATTGTGTTAGATTGGTATAATAAGATTACAGCTTTTTTACCTAAAAAGTTTTTCACATTTCCGAGAACACGATAGACTGACTTACTGACTATACTCAAGACAAATTCAAAAGTGACTTCTTGAAAACGATATTTAATTTTTAGAAGATAGTTTACTGAGTGAACTCCCGAAAACGGTCAATACATGCATGAACGTCTTGAAATTCACATAATGAGACTTCCCACAACCATTGTGAAATTAACCAAATCAATCTGGTGGGGAGAGAAAAGTTCTGTGATTTCACATAACAATATTTTCAAGTCAGACGAGGTGAAAAAGCTCATTCACGATTATTACAAAAAATCATAATAATAATAATACATTCTTTTGGGGTAATGAAATGAACATAAGAAGAGCTGAGACAACTCGACGTAAAAACTCGCAAAATGATGCATCTTCATAGGAGCTTGCATCCAAAATCGTCCGTTCCACCGTTATACTTCCCCAGACAAAGAGGAGGCCGTGGACTTTTGAGCTTGGAGTGCCTACACAACAGAATGGTACTGGGTAGAGCCCGTCATCAGGATTTCAAATCCCCTTCTCTGCTTAGTATGCGAGAGCATGAAAAAGCAGGGACTGGGGCATTTATTTTCAAGGCAGCAACCCGTGCAGCCGATGAACTCGGTCTCGTATTCAACACTGAACCGACGAACCCTAACTTTGTCATCGAGTTGGAACCCGTTTAGCAAAAAGCCCACATCAAAGCTGCGGAGAGTGAGAGGCTCCTACACCTACATGAGGATAAGCCAATGAATGGGGTCTTTTTTAAGAACATTGAAGACGACTTACACCGAAACCTGACCTTCGCTTTTGTCAGCTCAAGTGGGCTGAAGTCGGAAACCGAGTGTAATAGCCTGTCAAGATGGTATCTTCAACACCCTCGTCTACCGTAGTTGACACTACAAGCAGAGCGTGTCGTGGGGCAGCTGAGAACATAATGCATTTGTTGTCAGTCTGTCCAGCTTATGTGGTCTCAGCCTATATCCACAGACATAACTACGAGTGTTATACTACCACCTACAACACTTGTACGGTATCGACGAGTGTTGCCTTATGATCCGGGGGATTTCAAGCCCGATTTGGAGAATGAGAAGTATCAAATCTATTCCCACCAGGCCAATACAAGCCAATACGCTTGAGAGTCCTCCTCGACGACCAAAGTAGAACGATTTTTGTCATGATGGCAGTTTTTCCGCTCCATGCGAATCGAACATCGTCCAAAAAGAAGAAGATAGGACGAAATCTACTCTTTACCCAGACTTTACTCAAATCATTTTGCTAAAATGGTGGTTCTGATCGTAGGGGTCCTTGGTGGAATGATGAACACACTGCTTTCTACTCTGAAAATTATAGACGGACGCAGGCAGAAGACGCCATCTTTGTCCACTCAGATTCTCAGAGCGAATAATCACTTCACGGATGTGGAGTGTGGTTATTTTGCAAAATTAACCGGCATGCCCTCCGGATGTGTCAGACTCTGAAAACTGCATAACTAGAATATTCCTTACTATTCCGTACTATTATTATCATCCGTTCGTGATTATTATTATTACGATCATTAAAGTGGTCAAGAATTTGAGGAAAGTTCAAGACAAGACCTGTTTTCATTCCCATACAATATTATAATGAAATACTTTCTTTTACTTGAAAATGACCTCTGAAGACTGGCCTATGTAGTTTGTTCAGAAATAATTTGCAGTGGAAATAAAACATCACAAAGCACGACTTCCTCTGGTGATTGTTATTAAAGAAGTAGAAACAATGGCCTCGTTAAATCAAGATTTTGACAGCGGAAAAGGAGAAAAGCCGTTATAAGAGTACACATACTCGATAAATTTGTTTTTTTTGCGTGAGAATATATTTTGGTAGTCAAAAATGGGCATTCCATCGAGAGAAATCTAGTAGTTGATGAAGTTTCATCTGACATTCTGCTCACAACCTCTTCTTCTTCACCTACATGATTTTTTTGCCATTGAGAGTTTTTTTATAGGAGCTGTCCCAAAGCAGAGAAATAAATAGTCGTTAAAGTAGATACTCAAGGCACTTTATTGCTTGGAAGTGATTTACAAAACGATTTTGTTGGGAGTTACGGACACTTGAATCATACATTTTGAACTTGAAGTCAGAGCTTCGTCATCTAGATTATCTGAAGAAACGTAAGTGGGCGGATGGCTGTTTATTGTATGCTCTACTTCAACAAGGAGAGTTAGCAGCACTTCTTCTGTCGGACTTTGCTGGGTCAAAATATCTCCCAGAGCGTGTTTAACGGATCTAATCCATCTTTCCCATATGGCTGGCTCTCGGTGAATTTTTGAGCCATTGAATATGTCGCACACAACTAAACTGTTGAAACTGATCAGCATCGACTTCTTGAAGGGTCAACTTCATTTCTTTTTCAGCGCCACAAAGGTTTATCCCATTACTAGAGTATAGTTCACTGGGACTACCTCTTATAAAAATAAATCGAAAGATTGCCATGATAGCAGAATCTGTAGTGCGGGAAGAGGCTAGTTCCAGGGAGAATACGGGATTTGATTTTATAAGACGGGGCTCGATTTCGTTGGATTTTTCTTCTGAAGGATCATATTTATCTCTTCGGAAAAATATTTATTTTGGGCATGCTTGATTATTTCAAACTCTGCAAATTCAAATTCTTTTACTGAGGAACTATCACTATTTTGGTTTGGGTTTAAAGGCAGATGTGATTTGGAATAGTTTCCTAACGTTTCGCTAGCGCTAGTGGCTAGCTTCCCTCATCTTCATTCTTCTCGAGTCTATCCAGAAGAACTTCCTGTTGGTTTTGACGGTGTGTACATTTTGTATTGTTTCGGCCAAACAAGTTCCAAGTAGAGCTGCTGGAGTTCAATCTTTGGTATGGTCATCGGCGTCAGTGAAGTGACTCTTGACTTCGCCATTATTAATAAAGCAGATACTTTGTTGTTCGAATCCTTCATTTGGAATTACGATGCAGAAGCGTACCCTTTCTCGCTGCCATCATTGAAAATATACAGTTGAATTTCAATTACGTGACGTGAAACTATACCAACGGGGAATATTTAAATTTTGATGACATGAAATGACCTTGAGATGATCTTGAATTAACCTCAATAGGCATTACATGTTCTCTGTATTTAGTTCGACCTTGAAATGACCTTCAACAGATGACCATGTAGAAATAATTTTGTAATTTCCAAAACCTACAGATTCACAGGTCAACATCATCACAAGCCTGATTTCCAGACTTGGCAACTCTAAAAACACATTGAATGGAACCCATTGAACCCTCCACCGTTTGAGTACTAATATCAGAGACTCAGAAACGGTGTCTCAAGCCCATAGCCAATATCACACACATCCTCCTCTATATCTTTGAAACTATCCATAGGATCACTTTGGGCCAATGACAACTTTTGATCAGAGTGTCGACTGTCGAGAACTATATCACAATTTCAGCCAAATCGAGCATGACCCAATTTACATTCATTTTGTGCGGGGTCCTTTCTGGCATCAAAATCCTGGCTTGAATTGTGGATGCTGCCAACAAGCCCAGTGGATCATAGACAGACATTACCACTTTAATAACTTGTCTTTTGGTAAGCACGATACTCGAGAACTGTCAGAGAAAAACCTATATGATTTGGCAGAAAAAATGTAAATTACAGTCCAACCAAAGATCCTCGCATTCCTGGCATTCCGAGCTTTGTATAACATTAAAATACATACATCGTACTTGGTGTAAACAAATTACGAAGTGACGAGCCTATCTGTGTGTGTACATGTGCCGATATCACATTAAAATAAAATGTATTTCGCGTGAGTCACAACGAACGCAATAATTATTCCAGTAATTGTTTCCCATTCAACTCTGTACAGAAAAAAGAACGACCGTGAATTACGTAGGATTGCCTAGACATTACATAACGGTACCTAAGAACATACGTAGTTGGCTGTTTTTAAATGTATTTTTTCCAAAACCATATCGATTTTTTCCCGTTTTGTACAGTTTTTTATGGCAAAACTACGAAGCCCTGGAAGGGACACCTAATTTAAAAAAAAAAAAATTTTTCGGAATTTTAGATCAAAATTCCGGGTTATAACTTGGAACTTTAAAGAAAAATAATTTTTTTATTCTAGGTGTCCGTTTCAGGGCTGCGTACGAAACTGTAAGTTTACTAGAATAGCCCAAAAACTGTTTTTGGCCCAACTCGATAAAGCCAGGTAATATTTGTACAGGATATTTGCAAGTATCAAGAACTAGAAATTGGGATTTGACATACTCGAAAGGTAATCAAACATGACTCGCTTGAGAAAGAGTAAAAGGCCCTACCCAGTAATAACAAACCTTCCGTGTTGCTTTCTGTTTAGCCGTAAGAAAAACTCTTTATAACACAGTTCAAGTGGAATTAGAAACAGCATCTCACATAATTTTTTTAATGAGACGTACCTACCTACTTGTTCAACAGACGCAGTAAAAAGTTCAGACAGATCAATCAATAGAAACTGGCACGAATTCGAAACTAGTAAATAATCCTGGTGAAAGGTACAGGCCTATTTAACTAGGAACCATTAGAACCAGGTTATAAGAACATCAGATCTGAATCTAGACACCCAACAAAATACCTTGAACACGTTACAGAAAATAAGGACTTCTGTCTTCATCCTTGACAGTTTATAAAAGAAATGAAAAACAAAAAATCTTCAGGCATAGCATAAAGTTTTCTAAAAACCTATCTGATCAAGCACTCGAAATTATAGTGGAATCCAATAATGAACCATTTCTTACAGAAATGTTTTCAACATGACTGAAAATCACCGTTGTCATACACCTCTCCATAAAGGAGAAAACTCATGTCAAATTTCCCATCTCATTACTCTAAACTCTATCCGCAAAGGTCATGATGGTAGAGCGCTAGTCTATCATTCAGAGGGACGTGGGTTCGATTCCCAGCATGGTCACTGGTCTCGTGCTAGGAATCGCACGTTAAAAGGTAAGACCTCGTTAATCCTTAGCTCGCACAAGTTTCGACTTCTGAGGGCTGCCGTTCGTAGGGGGATCAGTGCCGTCTTTAGGGTGGAGCGAGTGAAGCGGCCGCTCCAGGCCTCGTGCTGAAGAAGTCCTCGCGCCGCTAGGCCCAACTCACGCTCAAAAATAAGTAAAAAATTCTTGGTTAAATGAAAAGAATGAAATAATGTACAGGTGCCTTGAATATTCGTCTGATTGTCAGCGCAATGTGTTGAATTATTGATTAATTACAAAACCTATGAACGAGATAGTTGCGACCAAAACAATGCAAAACATCGTTTGATAGCGGCGGCGGGGTGACGCTTTCTACTCAAATTCTACTCTTAGCCGACCTGTACTGCGCAACCAAATCAAGCTGAGACGGGGCACCGTACGTAAGAAAGTGAGACAGAACTACCTGAGACAGAATGACGCTCAGCCAACCCCTCTGTCCCCGCTTCATGACGGCAAAAAATAAAATCTCAACCAGAAACATAAAAGGAGCCGCACAGTCGGCTCCTGTATCAGATTTTTGACCAAAAATTACTCAATGTGGAATGCTCCAAAGGCAAATAAATATAGCATTGACTTTAAGTGAATCAAAAACCAAAGTATTGTTCGGCATGCGTTAACAGAGATTTATTTTTATGTTATGTCTTCCAAATTTGAGAGGTACATTTTATCCAATATTCTCGAACAGTTTGACAGCGTTTTTTACTTGGATTATTCTCACAACGAATTGAGTTTAGAATTGGTATAAGAGAGTAAGGTTAGTACATTCCAGAAAAATATATACAAAAAAAAGTTATCAATTACTTACGAACCATAGGACATTTTATTCTTGAACTACAGAAACTTGAGAAGGAAGCAGTATCCTTTGTTTATTTTAGAGAAAAACTTCATCTTGTACATAAAACTCCACTTAGAGTTAGATATTTTTTGAATCTATAACCTCTCAGTATTACTACTTTGAAAAAACTGTCTGCATTCATATGCATTTGTAAGGCATTTTGCTATTTACTCTTCACCATGCCATTATGAAGTCTTTATGTAAGGTAACCCCCTCCCTGTCAACGGATTTAATTTTTCCTCGAATTTTGGTTAAATGGTAGTTCACAAACTACTCTTCAACAACATCTGAAAATAACATGTCTTTCAAAATGGCGTTAATTCGCAAATCTTTCAAAAGTGCTGCCAATTGCTACTTATATGTATGTTCTAAAACTGTATTTGGATCTATATTCTGAAGGGTTATCATCACAAAACTCAGATCAATTTGAGAATGTTTTGGGATTTTGCCATTTGACAGATCTTTCGCTTCAGTTTTGCTCAATTTTGTCGTTTTTTATGGACGATAGATAATAAAAAAAGTGGGCATTCATTACTGCGATCGCAATTTTAAACTTCAAAAGCACGGTTACTACGATTTTGCCAAATCGACTTAAGGCTTGAATTGAACTCAGTATCCATTACAAAAATTAAGTTTTAATACATGGATCTCAGTATTGACTCAAAACTCAGTCACATGAATAGGTAGTAAATGTTTATGTCAGAATTCGTGGAAAGGTACTGACCAAACAACACACATCTCATTTTGAGTCTGAGTAGATTGCCAATTGGTTTTGAAAACGAAAATATTCTACGCCACTGATTACTATCTAGTAAATTTTGTTTCTCTTATGCTGGTGAAGTAATTTCGATTTGAAATTTCTAAAGTATACAAAATGAAACCATAGTTTATCTTAATACTTCAAAAATAAAAATGGATTCATTCCTGGCAAATTAATAAAAAATAACGTAAATAACTGGTTTGTTTTGAGATGAAATGATTTCATCAGAACTATGCTCAAAGCACACCTTTTTGACCGAAAATTTAAAAAAAATCGGTGAAGACCCCCAGACCCCCTTTTGTACTGGGGGTATTTTACACCCCAGACCCCCCTGGCAGGTCAGTGCAGCGATATAAGTCCTTTCTTTAAAAAGGCCTCGCATAAATGTTTTGCTCCGGGCCTCGCATTTGCTAAGGACGTCTCTGAGGGGGATAACAGCTGGTTAACGGAAAAAACAATTTTAAATTTCAATTTTTATCTAAGACTATAGAAAAGTTTATTAAAATTAGAATTTTATAATTTTTGAATTGTCATAGCATAATATCGAAAAACCGGTTCGGGTTTGAGAATTGATTTCTTCTTTGGAACAAGTTTACAATAGCCTGAATACTGATTAGGTGGTTGCTGCAATATTTTGCGACATTTTGAAAGATTTCGATTGTGTGAACCGAAATGGTTTGGATCATACCTCTGCAACGGAGATCAAGTGGTTAAAGTAGAGAAGTGATGAGACATCCAACATACTATTTAGATATCGCAAATGAGGTTCCAAAAGGATCTGTCCTCGGACCACTACTATTCCTGTTGTATGTGCCGTTTCGATTATACTTTACTCCTTTGTAATGATAAAATGGACCTGGGAAGAGCTGTGATAACTCGCAAAATAATGCATCTTCATAGGAGCTTGCATCCTAAATCGTCTGTTACCACGGTTACACTTTCCCAGACAACGGGAAGGGGGCCGTGGACTTTTGAGTATGGAGTGTCTATATAACAGAATGGTACTTGATGGAGCCTGTAAAGTTATCAGGAGTTCAGATCTCCTCTGCTTAGTATGCGATCATCAAGAAGGGATTGGAGCATTTCTTTTCAAGGAAACAACCCTTGCAGCCGATAACTCGGTCTCGTATTCAAAACTGAACAGACGGACCAAAACTCTGTCATAGAGTTGGGACCCGTTCAGCAAAAATCCTACTTAAAAGCTGCGGAGAGTGAGAGTCTTCTACAGCTACTTACATAAGTGAGATTCCAAGATCATGTAGCTGCCTTAACAAAAAATCTTCCTCTCAAGATGCTATGTGGTGAGAACCGAAATTCTAGATGCAGAAAACGGCTCATTTTTTGTTTGATAGAATTTCATGCACCCATAGAAATATTGTTGGCAAATATGCACCCATGATGCTTCATGTCTTTGTTTGGTGTCACTTTTAACTTATCAATTTTAAGCTAGTTTTCTCTGATGTATAAAATGTTTGAGGTGACAATAATTATATTTTCCTTAATTGTGTCCTTATCTGATGGCCCTGTGACTAAGGTTATATGATTTATTTAAATATTCATTTTGCTGGTGATTATATTTTCTGAAATCAAACCTTTTGTAGGCCACCAACTTCGGTCATCTAGAGGATCAATAAATTTCATCTTCATTCTTCTTTCAATATTGTAGTGAAATACACTTAACTAATTTTGCTTATTTATTTAAAAAACTTCCATGCAATAATTTAATTTATTTGAAACATTTATATTACAGTTACTATATGTGCAACTCTACGACTCTGCCCGCCATCTCATGCCGAACGTCTTATATACCGACAAGCAGATTCCTTTTACAGTTCTAGATCTATCGAGACTATACGGCGACCAATTCAGATGGCTCTCATACACTCTCGAGTGACGATTCTATTCTAGCTAGTTCTCATTCCTTCTTAGATGAGTCATTGTGGAACCGTTAGCCAGCAGAGATGTGTAGTTTACAAGACGAGGTCAATGAATAAGTGAACAGGGACGGCCTTGAAATCGTTACACTATTTTGGTTTTCTGACTCCTTTGCTGGATCAATTTCACCATATCAGATATTCACTGATTGGCAAATACAGAACCATGGTGTCTTTTGTATATTCGGTTGTATGATTTCAAGTCTGGAACCTCTGTTGATTGAAGTACAATCCCAGAATTGTTGAAATTTATTCCTGATTATTTCCCCATAGGAAATAAAGTTAAAATTTAGAATTTTTTCCAAATTGATCCGCTTTTTCATTTCCGTCGATATTACAATGTCTAGGGGGATCCAGCTGTTTTATTATTGAATTCTTTGTATTGTTATTTCATCTTTATGGGTGAAATCGATTCCAAACATAAAACTTTTGATCGAGGATTCCTCAGTGGATAATTCCTTGACAGTAGGATATACCAGCATTCTTGAAACTATCTTGATCCTGAATGTTTCCTGATTTTTATCGGTGATAACATGACGCTTGATTCGGTACAAATAAAGCTAGACTTTTCTCTGAATAACGAAATCATTATGGTACTCATTGTCTCTACAGTTTTCTTGGAATACTTTTTTTCTTATGGGCCGTGGTGGCGTGCGAGTTAAGCGCTCGCTTCTTCATCCAATCACCAATTGATGCATGGGTTCGAATCAGCGCTATCACCGGTCTCATGCATGGATCCCACGTTCAAAAAAGGTAAGGGCTACGACTTCCCTAGCTCGCACAAGTCTCTGAATTCTGAGGATTGCTCGTAAGGGTGTAGCTGGTTGACGGATATACAATTATAAGGATTATAACCCACAGTAGTGAAACGTTCCTGATCTGTTGGAACATTTTGGTCAGCATGAATCAATCCATTAATTATTTCTATTTATCTGCATAGCACACGTTGAAAGGTAAGGGCTACATTTTTCTTAGCTCGCTAAAGTCTCATAGACTTCTGAGGGTTGTTCGTAAGGGTGCAGCCGGTTGACAGAAATCACAATTTTAACACTTGACACTGGAAATAAGAGGCAAAGCTGCCACATCAAATATCCTAAGTAGAAATTTTGCTTGAAGAAGCTTGATTGATATGATTCTATTCATTATGTTTATAAATGATATGCAAGGGTCAAGTCAACCTGAAAACAGCATAATTACCTGATATTGGAGATGAAATAAATTTCTATACCACTTATCATGGTGTCCTCTGCAGTGAAGAACATTGCACAAGTATCTGTTTGATATAATTCAATGCCCATCGTGGTATTAGCCAGGGGAGTAATAGTTTGATAGGTATCTTCCATAATAGCCTATACCTACTGTCGGTAGATGGGATGGTAGTAAATACTGTAAAACATTGATTGGCAACGACTTTCTTTACTGAACTCTCAAGCTTTTTGCTCAAATTCTAACCCCTTTTCATTTCATCAATATGAATATGAATAATGATAATTTGTCAGATTAATCATGTCAAGGGATTTCCAAATTTTTTAAAAGAATCGAGTATTCAAGTAGGTTTTTCATTATAATTGTCTCAAAAAGGATTTTCTCAAACATCTTTGAAAGAATATGCGCCATTGTCATTGTATCCCAACAAGAAGCCCTGGAGTACTGAATAATTTTTTGTACTTGGTCTCTTCACATTGAAATCTTGTGTTGCTCTGAAAAATTATTCTGATGGCAAAAACTTCAGTTAAAATGATGGAAAATGCAGCTACAACTTGAATAGTAAAATAATAATACTCCCTGATAAACACTTGTTAAATGTACCTAAAGGCATAGTCTGTGTGGATAGAGGACGGCTATTATTATTATTTCCCTCAGGGCGACTTATTGATTTTTGGTGGCATATTCACTTTTCATATGTGGGAAAATCATTGTTCTCTGTTACAGTTATCAGTTACAAAACATATAAAGAAGGCTGATATTTTAGAGACTGTGTTACTATAAGTACTCTACTCAGTACCTGGTATTACAGTGAGGAAAATTTAATGGATTATGATAAGAAGGTACAGATCCAACCTGTCCTGAAATGCTGTTTCCATATATGGAATGCAGCACCTTAATAATCAATGAAACTTTTAGATTCTGTCCAAAAAAGTCGTATGGCTCTTTTCTGAGCCATTCGTCTCGTTGGTAATACTGTGCTTACAAGCTCACTCATTTCTCTGGGACACCGCAGAAAGGTTGGAAATCTGTCTCGGTTTTATAAATATTTTCATTGATCATTGAAATAGATCTCAGTCTTCACATCTCTTTGGAGACATGCCAGATATTTTTTTTCATTATCTAGGGCTTGTTCTTCCAACCGTACGACAAGGATTTGGAACTCACTAAATACTACAGAAATTTAAAAAAAAAACAAATCCTTCATACTTTTGCTTGGCCTTTACATTCTTCCTGAGATCCAAAATATAAAAACAATAATAGTATATGTGATTTATCCTGTACCTACTAATAATGTCAATGTGTGCCAAGTAGTTCGTTTCAAATAATCGCAAGGGGGGTTTACATAAAATTGAGCAAATGCTTATAATACGGTTTTGTTTCTCTAATACCTTAAATAAATGAATACGTCTGTTTAAATAAATCTGAGAGATCATTTGCTCAAGGTTTTGGAATATGACCAAATGTATGCTAGTTATACATGGATATCTGATAGATAAAATTCAGTGGTAGTAGAAGACAGTGGTTATTGCATCATCAATCTTTTTATATTCTTGATCATTTTTCTCAGATGATTAGAGAATAAGTCATAATTAATATATCAACCATACTCTTACTTTTTCTTTCTCCTCATAAATTCTGCAGCATCAAAAATGTCATACTAGCATAATAGTCAACTTATCCCTTCTGAAATACTATACCTATAACTAGTTGTACTCACCACTTGACTTGCTGAATTATGTCCACACGCTGTAACAAATTCTTGTCCTTTAACTAATTTAACAAAGGAGCAATTTGGAAACCATCGAGCATGCTCTGTCCATGGATCATCATGAGGATCCCAATGCCTTAGTCCTCCATCACAGTGAAAACATCTAACCTGATCTCCCAGTCCTTCATAATAAAAACCAGCTTGTGAAAGCACTTCAGGAGTCTGGATCAAATCACCTGACCAGGCATCAAACGTCCGTAGTCGTGACTCGACCGTAACATAATTCGGTGTTTTTGGTCCTTTATGAGCTTGCACTCCCAATTCGTCCAAGTTCTGTAGATCCCCCACCAACGTTATATTCGGAAACAAATTATTTCCTATCCTAGAAGTATGGTTAGAATCATTTGCCCCATCACCAATATTACCCTGAAGTCTAGGATTTATTACTTCAATTACAAATTGGCAATTCGGGAAATGTCGCTTGTGCTCTGAATCTGGATCATCACCTGGTTCCCATGCCCTAACAACACCTTTACAAAATGGGCACTTTGTGTTATCTCCTTCCTTAAGGTAATAAAATCCAGCATTAGCCAACCTTTCAGGTGTGACAATATACGAAATAGGCCAGGTTTCAAATGAGGCTAATCTCAAAGCTAAGGACTCTCGGTACAAATTACCTGAACTGGAAGGTACATGAGTAGGTGATATAATAGGAACATTTCCTGAGGTAAGAGGGTTTAGTACAAAAGGACATTCAGGCCTTAAAGCTATATGTCGTGCCATTACTCGATCACCATAGTTCCACTCTGATATTTTAAGATGACATGCAAAACATTCCACTTCTAATCCTTGATTTGTTGAGAAGAATCCAGCCTTCGCTATTCTCTGGGGGTTAACTGCAGCATTACTTGGCCAATCGTTAAAAGTTTGAAGACGATTTTCTTCAAGATTCATATTTTTTACCGGTTTCAGGTTATAAAAGTTTAATTCTAGGGTTATAGTCCATAACTATGATCTTTTCTCCGTTCACAAATCCTCCTTAATATTAGCTACAATCTCGGACAACATGAATTTGTAGAACTTCAATGCAATTTTGAGATATAAATGAATCAGCCCCCCACTTCTTGAGACTTGAGACACCCAACAGCTGATGATGTGACGATTAATGATGATTGAGTAAATGACAATGACATCATTGACATTGACATCTATATTTCACACACTTCCACACTTCTAGATGGCATCCAACAGATCTGACAGGTCGACCACATCGTTCTGTGTGTGACTTCGACCTTGATAATGTCGATGGTCTGTGATCGTGATCACTCAACTGATGGATCACTAGCTGCGTTTTTTTGCTGTAGTTCTGTTTTCTGTGATAATTGACAATACAGTTCGATTATTGTATCTTTACCCATGCGTCATCAATTTATGATCGAAGAAATCACACATCCTCTATCGAATATCTCTTTCTAACAACCGCTATGAGCGATTCAAAATTCTTTTTTACATTTGTCTGCTAAGCTAAGAATAATGGTATTGTGATGATGACGCACGGATAAAGATATAATAAAAGAACTGTATCCCACAGGCTATCGGTGATCGTTTTTTTGCTGTCAGGTTGGTAATGAATTTTGGTTTTTAATTATAACCAATCTCCAGCCAATCTCGTGAATCTGACAGATGGCAAAATTGGTATTAATTAATCAGGGTTTCCAATATCAAGGGGAAAAAAATTTACCAACCTGGGGGTCAATTCTCGAGTTCATGCGAGAACATTTTCAAACGTTTGAAGTAACATAGAGCTATACAGATACCACTGGTCGAAGAGAGATACAACATCGAATTCTTAGACGTTAAATTTCTAGAATTGGCCCTCTGAGACCAAAAAACCGATCACCGATAGCGTGTGAAATATTGTCAATTCGTGTCGTTTTATGGTCTTCCCTTTTGCTGTCACTTGTCATTCTAAGGAGAACAAAAAAATGCTATTTGTGTTGTGGCACCGTAGACAAGTTTACTTTTGTACGGTGGTTGTAGCACAGATTTTTCTATATTCTGTGGTTGTAGTGTGAATTGTAAGGCCGGAGTCTCATGCATCCGTTTATCCGACGGTACGATGATGCGAGAGTGTTTCTATTGGTCGAAATTCAAATATGGAGGGATAAAATTGGAATTTCGACCAATATGAACACTTTCGTATCATCGTACCGTCGGATAAACGGATGCATGAGACTCCGGCCTAAGGCGGCGTTACATGCATCCGTTATCCGACGACACGATGATCCGATACCTCCGGGTTCTTATTGGTTGATTTCAAATTATTTGAAATCAACCAATAGTAACACTTTCGGATCATCGTATCGTCAGATATCTTGACTGTGACAGTATTATGTATAAAGCTAAGTTTTCATGCATCCGAATTTTCGGTTTTTCGTAGGAAATTTGAAAGAAATGTCACTTTTTCGTACGAATGATATTTTGAGCGGTTTTCATTAGTGCGAAATGCCTTCACGGAATGAATGAAATACCTATTCAACGTCAACCCCCTAATTTACCGTCCATTTTCTCAAGTAAATTCCTCTGCTTGTTAATTAAGCTGTGGTAATTGCCATGTAATTTTCGTAGTTTGAAAATAAGTCTCGCCCAAAAACGTTTGGGAGCCTTTTTTTTCTTCAATTAAAAATTCCAATACGTCAACAAAATCAGTAGAATATAAAATATTACGGCTTTTCTTATCCTTATATTATCAATCATGATATTGCTGTCCATATTTAAAATTAAAATTTTAAATATGCCTGGAAACAAACAACCGCACTTATCATTGTTTCATTTTGAAATTTCGGACAAGTTGACTTTATTTCAACTTCTTGAATTCATTCGTACCATCATTTAAAAATTGCCGCCACGAAATATATTTGAACAGCTTTTGACAGATTTCGTACGAAAAACGAATAATTCGTGTACATGAAAACTTAACTTATGATGCCTGATAACAGTGGTGTGCCTACGCCTACTATACTTGCAAAACTGTAGAAATAAACCTGAGACATTCGCCAGCTTGATTACAAGAAAACAAATTAAATCACGTTATGTTTTCCAAATATCCCGCCATCGTCGGTTTTCTTGTTAGGCTAAATTTTCATGAACAGAAGTGTCAAGTATTGCCGCGACCATTAAATGATTAAAAAACAATTTTTCTAATTTACGGAATCGCTGTCCGCAAGCAGCTTTATTCGTTACATTTTCGACTCATTATATACGTTTGCTTTTCTGAAATGAAATTTACAGGAATAAATGATAATTACAATCATACATTTCACATGAAAGTATTGAAATCGAGCTGCATAGAAATTATTTATTAGAACCTGTCAATCTTGTGCCCACTTATTGTGCCTATGCATGCGGAAAGTCGTTTCGAGTTCAATTTAATTCCTTTTCAGAAGAGATGTTTATGATGACTTGTTCTTTCACTATTTTAAAAATTGTTCAATATCATGTGTAAATATTTACCATATATATGAATTATTTTGTTCATCTCTCTGGATCGCCCACACAAAAACAGAACATGGTCAAATTATTTGTGAAAATAATATAAAAGAACGGAAA
Source organism: Chrysolina americana (assembly GCA_958502065.1). Taxonomy (NCBI): domain Eukaryota; kingdom Metazoa; phylum Arthropoda; class Insecta; order Coleoptera; family Chrysomelidae; genus Chrysolina; species Chrysolina americana. The sequence goes on from OY293413.1 coordinate 84,126,939, forward strand.
AATAAGGAAACGCATATCAATAGTAGCAGAATATAAGGAAATTTAACTAATTTGATTTCTTTATCCAACAATTACAATCACTATGTCCCTGAACTCTATGGGCGATAGTTATGTCTCTGTCTCTTTCATGAATTCAACGATAATGACATCTCACTTATTTGATCGACTATAGAATTCTGTGGTACACTGAATCCCATCAAAATACTGACGAAAACGCAATTTCTGGTTCAGATTACAGAAGTAGAACGCAATTTCGTTTGTTTTGTCTCCAAAATAAGTTTCAGACTTATTTCTTAAAATATTGTCCTTTGAAATAGAAAGAGAAATATAAAACGAAGTGTATATATTCAACTCATCATTAAATTAATTCAAAAACAGGAAACCCTGAAAAAGTAATTTCAAAAACAAATAATGATATTAGTTTAATGTGACATATGTGACAATATATAGATACCTTCATGTTATGAAACACTAAGAGTTTAACAAAATAAAGCAATAAAAAAAATCATTACACTTGGTCGGACTGTTATAGATTTTTGTCCTAAAACATTTTACTTGAAATACAAGAGAATTATGTAAGGAAGTGTATTTCAACTCATTAAATGAATTCAAAAACGGGAATCCCTGAGAAAATAAGTTCAAAAACAAATAATCATATTAGTTTAATGTGATAGGTATATGTGACAATATATAGATATCTTCATTTACTGAAATATTTCACAAGATTTCAACAAAATAAAGAAATAAAAAAATAATCATTACACTTGGTCGGACAGTTTCAGACTTTTCTCTTAAAACATTTTCTTTGAAATATCATTTCAAAAAAAAGTGTATTTCAACTCATTAAATCAATTTAAAAACGGGAAACCCTGAAAAAATAAGTCCAAAAACAAATGCTATTAGTTTAATGTGATTTATGTACCAATATATAGATATCTTCATATACTGAAACACTTCACAAGAGTTCAACAAAATAAAGCAATAAAAAATAACTATTACACTTGGTCGGACAGTTTCAGACTCTTTTTCTTAAAACATTTTCCTTGAAATGCAACAGAACTTTTCAATTTCACAATGAATATCAAAATGTGATTGGTTATTTTTTCAGCATCTACATAAAAAGCCGTTTGACAGGAAGTTCAAATAATGAACAAGCAGCATGACATTTTCAATGTTTTCAAACTGTTATAAATGTATTTTCAAACATAGCTCCTGTAAATCAACTGCTAAACTAACTATTTGAGGATATCGACAGAATCTTTTATAATATACATGTTACAGAAAAATATACAATTCTATATCCTACAGTTAATCACCTAGTGAAAAAGTACTAGTTTCAATCACATGTTTTTCTGAATGGAGCAAAAACAGTTCTGCTTGATGTCAAATACAATTACATTGTTATTATGCTTTGTAGAGCCTTCTCGTTTTGGATACTCCGGTATCTTCCAAAGGTTCAATACTATCAAAAACGAATCGTAGTACACCACCTGCCATTTTGCTGCCATAATGACCCTTCCAAAATTGAGTATCTCTACCCTCATGTTCAAAAAGTAGGTTGGTTACGTCGATTGGATATTCTTCTATCAAAATTTCCACCTGAAAAATCAGAAAAAGTTCCTTGTGTGACATAATGAAATCAAAGGAAAGAAATGAGATTAGAACATCTCTAATTTCTAGAGTTCATAGTGAAACGAATAACTTCGACAAAGTCAATTATTCTTGAGTTCAGGACAGCTAGAAATGAATCATTTTGCACTTTGTGAATCCCATTTACGTTATATATGGAATATGTTACTGGGATACAGGCACCCAGAATTCTACTAACCCTATTTTTACACCTCAAAACATGCCCATTTATCTTCAAAACATTCTGATTCGTGAAAAATACTGTGAGAACATTATATGTCTAGTCAGTTTATGCAACCTGTCTTACATTATAACATCAGACTTTCAATCTCCTCAATAACAATAGATTATTAATTCAATAATCGGTAATGGAAGAAAGTTATTCAACCACCTTCCACTCACTATCAGAAAATTCGAAGGAGAAATTAATTTTTGTAAAGAAGAAAAAAATAATTTTTATATATCAATCAATTAATAGTTTGCCTAACGGCCTCGTCGGACAACTCCACGTCGAGTGCAATGAACACTTTTTGCACTTGTTGCATACAATATTTTTTCTAAGTTCATGCAAACAGCAAACAATTATTTATTTAGGTGCGGCACTAGGTGAAGGAAAATGAACTACGCAATTTAAATAAATAATTATTACTATCGATTTCATCACCATCATGTAGTTTTCCATTAATATTACTCATTTTAAAACTTTCAGTTCTGTAATTGTCAGAATTGAATTTTGACTGATGTTCATATAACCACAGTTGCATTATAAAAATCAAAATCATAGTAGCCATGAGCCCGTATGTTATCGTGGCATAGTACAGACAGTTTGCTTTATGCAGGTAGACGGTTTAGAATATAGCGGATCGGTTTTGATTATGGAGTTATTCTCGGGAAGGCATTGTTTGTTCAACTCTGACTGCTCACATAAATACAAAATAATATAAAATATGTAGCTGTTTAAAAAGTATGGCCAATCTCACAGAATATCTGCTAAATATGTAGTAGGTTTGAACGTTTATGATTATCATGATGACTGCACGTTGAAGTAGAATGACAGATGAGTGCAATAAAAAATTTATTTCACTAGTGCAATAAAGAGCTTCTTTTTCCACTGAATATAGTTCAATAAAGTTTTGCTTGTTGCATGAAGTTAGAAAAAAGTTCTTGTATGAATATTTTGGAAATAGATATGAGTAATCAACTCATATATTAAAATGCGATTAATGATATCGAAAAATAACGCGTTCGCCTCGCTCATGTGATATCTCGACCATTAATCGCCTTTATTACTACACAAGTTGATTAAATAACTATTGTAGAAGATGTCAAATAAGATGCCTAAAAACCCTGATGTGTCGACTGATTAGATTTTGTTTAGATTTTTTTTAAGACAAAACAAATGAAATCATGGTCTATTTCTGTAATCGGATCCAGAGATGGCACCTCGTCCTCATATCAATATTCCAGGGACATAGTGATTGTGATTGTTGTTGATTGAATTTGACGGAATGTCAATAAACTTTTGAAATATCATTCTAAAGCAATATAGTTTCCATACTCGAAGTGGAAGACCAAATTTTTGGAAAAATAACACCACACAAAATGTGTTATTTTTTTTAAATAATGTAAATACCGTTTGAAAGTCAAAATAGTTGTGGCAGAATCAAAAATTTCGTAGTGCAATATTAATGACTATTAATGATGTTCGTTTCATTATTTTTCTGTATTTTATATTATTTTCCTAAATAAGTTGACCATAATCCTTTTTTGTGTGGACAAAATTCAGAGAGATGAACACAATAATTCATTATATGTCTAGTACCGAAAGTGAGTACCTACTACTTAAAATCTGTAAAATATATTTTGGAACCAATTTGGAACTTACATTTTATTTCTTAACTCGCCATGCTCTAATAAACATGGCAAACATTTTTTCAAATCGATTCAATCAACTGGGTGCGTGTTGTTATACCCTACTGTTTCTTTAAATATTCCATATGTTCAAATTGCGAAAGTTCGTGACAGTAAAAAAAATCACCACTTCTAGTGAAATCTATCAATTTTGTTTAGGTTTTCTTATTTTATCATTCGTTTTCGTAAAATCTAGTGTGGTTAGATCATCCAAAAATAAATTTTCTGTCGAGAAAGAATTCTACAAAAAAGAAACATCTTCACTATTACATGACATACAGTTTTTAAAATAGCGATGAAAGACCATTGTAACACACAACTCATCACACATATGCAATTAAACTCAAAATAAGCTACAAAATTATTACTTTATATATACTTTATTATAGAGAACTTTAAAAGGAAAACTCGGATACAATGGCGCAGATACTTGCGCATGCGCATGTTGGGCAGATGTCAGATAGGCACAAGCCACCGACCTATAATAGAACTAGATGAGCACTGCCCATTTTCTCCTATGTAAAAAATACGCCAAATTGAACCCTCTCAAAATGGAAGTGCGCACGTGTATTGCTCCAAAATGTCAATGTCATTAGGCCGGGAAGCCATTTTCATCAGTGGTGGCGGTTAGATAGTTCGTGTTTAATGTTCGAGATTGAAGTGTTTGTTGCAAGTTTTCATATTCAGTTCAATGTTCAGAGTTTTCAAGTAAAATATTAGATATTTTGCGACTTATCGTAAAATTTTTATTCAGAGTACATCACAAAATTCACAAGTAATTTTCAATGAGATTCAATCCTGTTTACCATTGGGAGACGCCACTGCTTGACATATCTTCAACGCGCATGTGTGCTGCGCCAAAATGTCATATACTAGTTGGCGCAATTTTCTTAAATGGGAGTGCTCATCCAGTTTTATTATAGGTCGGTGACTCAAGCACAAGATTGACAGGTTCTAATGGTGAATTTCCATGCAGCTGTATTTCAATACTTTTATGTGAAATGTGTGATTATTATTTATTCTAGTAAATTGCATATCAGCAAAATAAAAATTATATAATAAGTCGAAAATGTATCGAATAAAACTGCTCGCGGACAGTGATTCTGTAAATTTGAATGATCATGTTGTTTCCTTCATTTCATGCTCGTGCGCAATACTTGAAGCTTCTGTTCATGAAAATTCACCCTAACAAGTAAACCGACGGTGGCGGTTCACGAAGTATCGCGGGATTTTTGAAAAATAGACCGCGATTTCATTTGTTTTCTTATAATCAAGCAAGTGAATGTCCACCGTTTTATCCTACAGTTTTACAGGTATGAGTCCGCACACCAGGGTTTTTAGGCATCAAATAAATTTTTACTGCAACAATTTGATGATTTTGTTTCAGTTGTGTTGGTCACAGGCTACTCGATAGTTTTAAATCTTATTTTAATCTCAATAAGATTCTTCGTTCAACAAAAGTTCTAAAGTCATATTTTCAGACGTTTCAGATGTTGCCATTTGAACTATTTTGACCGAAAACAGTATAGTTGTATTTGACAAACATTTAAGGACTGAAATTATTAGTTATTGGAATGTATCCATAGAATGAAAAAAAATAATGGTTTCAAAAAGTAACAACCCAGCCAACCTTGTGATGTGAGAAACATGTATACGTGACATCACAGTGTGACGAGCGACATCTCATTTGAAATCACAAACATGCATCCAATACGTTGAGGCGATGTGAAAATGTCCGCCTCAAAGAAAATCGTTGTGACGTCTTTTGGACATGGAATTGTTTGCTCCATGACAGGCAGGAGGACCGAACCCGAGCCACAGTATAATGCATAAAGATTTAGCATTATACTGTCCCGGGTCGCCTGGATGACAGACTAGCGCTCTAACACCACGACGTCCGTGGGGTGAGTGATTACTGGGTCCGAGAATGATTACTGAGTAGGCGGAGTGAACCAAGAATTATGGCCTTCTGCATTCGCCCGGATAAGATTGCTGCTATATTATGTCAAGTCGGTATGATTTTTAATCTTGATAGCAGTGTGTGTTCATCATTCCACCAAGGACCCCTATTATCAGTACCACCATATTGACAGAAAGGTTTGGGTAAATCATGCGGAGTTCAAAGAGTAGATCTCGATATTTGATCCGTTTTTCCTTCTCTTTTCGGACGATATTCGTTTCGCCAGGAGCCGAAAACTCTTTGACGTAAATCGTCCAACTTAGTTGGTCGAGGAGGACTACATCATACTTATTGGCTTGTATTTGCCTGAGGGTGGGGACTGAGTAGTTACAATAGATTCGGCACTTCTCATTCTCCACAACGGACTCGATATCTCCCGGAGCATAAGGCAACACCGGTGTCTCGTCTATACCGTACGAGTGTCGTAGATGGTAGTACAACACTCGTAGTGCCGCGTTATGCCTGTGGATATAGGCTGAGACCGCACAAGCTGGACAAGCTGACAGCAAATGCATTATGGTCTCAGCTGCCCACGACACGCTCTGAGAGATTAGGCATAATTTTTAAAACTACTATATTTCGAAGGGTCCTGTTTTAATTAATCTTCTTTCAACCCATCTGAAATTAAAATAGTGTTTCTGTCTAAAGTTGAGACATTTTCTCTACATACGAGTAGTGAAGTGGTCATGGTGTTAGAGCACCCAGACGGCCCGGATTCGATCCCCGGGACAGCCTGCCACTGAGCTAAAGTGGTTCGTAATCCACTTAATTTAATCTGTAGCTCCCGGATCTTCCTTGCTCGCACAAGCTCTGCTATTGAAGGGTTTTCTCCGAAAACCTTGGTGATTCGTAATAATAATGATACTCCCCTATAAACAATCGTAGATTGTACCCAAATGCACAGCCTGTGCAGTTAGAGAATGGCTTTTATTTGCCGTAACGCTCCAAGGGCGAATTACTGATTGTATTCACTTTTCAGCTGTAGGGAAAACTACAGCTCCACCCAAGCATTAGACTTCGGAATTGGCATATAAGCAACTCACATTACACTAGCTTGTAGCCGCCTATCGATGATTTGCTTAAAAAAATTCTCTGGAATTGCGGTCTCGAACCTTGTCCGGGGCTTGCAGAAGTTTCAGCGGCCTATAACTAAACCGCTGAGCCACCGTTCACCCTAATTCCTGTGAATGAATAAATAAATGAATGGAAGAATCTTCTTTCTTCTTCAAATAAGAACTGAAACTCACCTTTTGCCATTCTCTTCCTTCAACCTGAGGTATAATTATTTCTTTGGCAGCAGAGATTTGTGCATCGTATTCCTCATCGTCGCCGGTATATGATTCCAAATCTAATTCTTCCTCACTGTTTTGTGTGTATCCTCGAATTGCTAGTCTATATTTACAACCACAATCATTTCTCCCAGCCACCCATTCACTTACATAGATATGGGGCATGAATTTGTTCATAATATACATCAAAAGACGTTTGTTTCTAAGCGAAATAACCTGAAATATTGAAAGTATTCTAGAATATAGAGTTATAACAATTTGCTTGGTATAAGAAATGAAATTCATAATTCAATCCCTTCAAAAACCAATAAATTCATGCAAAAAAGTTTTCTTTTGGGTTCTGATTTATAACAATTTGCTTGGTATAAGAAATGAAATTCATAATTCAATCCCTTCAAAAACCAATAAATTCATTCAAAAAAGTTTTCTTTTGGGTTCTGATTCATACAGTGCGGCTTTTAATAGCCCCCCCCTGTTAACTTTTGAACGGTTTGATGTACAAACATAAAAAAACCGTGTGGAGGGTTTCACCGATATTACTTTTTGAAATAAAACACATTGTGATTGCTCGATAGATGGCACATCAACTAAAAAAAAATTAAATGGCTTGGGGGGTTATGTGTCACATCGTTAAGATAATTCAATTCTTTTTTCAACCATCTAAAAATGTTTAGAATTTTGTTCCATTCAAAAAAAATTCTGTCCTGTTATTTCACATCAAACCATTCAAAAGTTATCGTGGTCGGGTAAGAAAAGGGATTCAGACCCCCAGATCCGCACTTATTCTGATATTTCAAATGCATATTGTGAAAAAACGTATAAACGAAAATCTAAAAAACTTGAACTTGAACTATCTTTTTAACGATGTGACACATGACCCCACATGCCATTTAAAATTTTTTTAGTTGATGTGCCCCCCCTCGCCATCTATTAAGCAATCACAATGTTTTGTTTCAAAGAGTAGTATCGGTGAAACCCTCCAAACGTTTTTTTTATGTTTCTACGTCAAACCGTTCAAAAGTTAACAGGGGGGACTATTAAAAGCCGCACTGTATACTGATTCCTTATCATGAAGAGGGGCGACACTACTTGATGGAAGACCATTAACCGAATTTTCAAAAATGGATTATGTAATCCAATCTTCCGCAAAAAACCTATATAATAGGTATTGTCGTCGGCAAGAATCCAACAGAAAATAACTATTGTCCCCTACGACCGTTGAATAATATTTGTTTGATACTTGGCAAAGTTTTCTACAAGAACTACTTTGCAATGCATTTTAAATGTCTCTGTTGTCTGTCTGGGTACCCGTTTTGTTTCATGTCTCTCTTTATGTAGATGAGTTCAGTTTCTAGTTTTTCTTTGGTGCTGCATATGTTCTTTGCCCTTTCCACGAGAGTTTTCACGATGCCTTTTTTGGTTGATGTCGAATGGTTTGAATCGAAGCCCAGGTATTGTCCGGTGTGGGTTTGCTTTCTGTAGACCGATGTTTGTATGGTCTCCGTGATCCCATATTATAAATGGATCATCAACGTACCTTAGCCAAAGTTTAGGCTTGTGTTTAGCTTCTTTTATGGCCAGACTTTTGAACCATTCCATATATGCGTTGGCAATTACCGGTGATAATGGGGAGCCAATGTCCGCCAATTTGAAAGTAGAGGCAATCTTTTTCCTGAAAGTAGGAGTTGCGGAGGCTGTGCTCATAGAAAAACTCCAGACAATGGAAGTCCGCAGTGAAAGTAATCAACTCACATCATTGTCTAAAACTTTCAAAGGTACAAATTCGTCTATATCAAATGAAAAATAACTATATCTATGAATTATATAATCCTAGGAGAACTGGTGGAAGTTGTGGCTAACTAAGCAAGCTTGTTTTGTAGCCAGCAAACAAAATAGTGATCCTAATCCTGTATAACCAGAAGTAAATAATAACATCATATTGCAGAATAGACAAAGGAAGAGATAGAGGGTGGGAGCAAAAGAGAGAGAGAGAGAGTATGTTTATGATGAGCTGTAGGATTCACAACAATGGTTATTCATTATTTAACTATCTTTAGAAGCATGCGTTGTTGTTCCTCTCGCATTTCAATGGGGCAGGTATAGAGTGATGTAAAGTTTGGATCCAAGATAAGTTATACATTTTTTATTATGGATGAGCCTGCAGCGTGGAACATTCACAGTTTGAATGGAACTTGTACGAGTGTTGAATGCATGATGTACAAATGTTTTTGAAGAGCTAGCAGTCTAAAATAAACTATGAAATATGAAAAGTTTCCTAACTCCAAATAATCTAGTTTCATCTTACAACGACTCAGTGGCGCACTCAGAAAATAATTATGGGGGGGGGCTTACCGGGAGTCCCTGGGCCAACCAACGGAAAACTTTTTAAAAATTCCTTAGAATAACCGGTATTTTAAGGCATTACTTTAAGTTTATTTCAGCTCTTTGAATTCAAGTTTTGAGTAGGGACTATAGGAATGAATGATAAAACCCAGCAGATAAAATTAGATTTTGGTCTTGAGGGGGGGGCTACAGCCCCTTTAGCCACCCCCATATCATATGGAATATTTGTCAACCTCCTGAACATTTTCCAATGTTGAAAGAATCGGAAACATAGTACAGGTGAGTCATTCATTCATCATATCATTTGATGAAATTGATGTTGTGTAATCACTGAGTTAGGTCTCATTCTGAATCACCCGTACTATGTTTCCGATTCACCCAACATTAAAAATGTTGAGGAGGTTGACAAATATTCCAATATGTTGTGAGAAATTAGTGTTACGAGATTATTTTACAGAGGAAATTATTTTGCTACTCCAGGACATATCTTCAGTTTTTTTCAATTTTCTCAGAAACCTTTACTTTTAGGTACATGGAATGTTATGACTTTTAAGATGAGTATCGATGAGGCTAACTGATCTCAAACGCTCACTTGTCCATTCACTTGTCCAAAGAAAATATGAAGAAAAATATTTTCACATACCAACGTAACTACGCCATTGGTTTACGAAAATAAAAAATTATATCTTCCAATAAATTATCACGTTGATAAACCTTGATTAGTGTACCGAGTTTGGTATATTTTTCTTCAGGAATTTTGGAGACAAAAAAATTAATCAAATTTTGTTCGTGCTTTCAACACCCTGTATCTCAGAGGGGATGCATTTTAGGACATATCTTGATAGGAACTTTTCACCGCGAAATGAGGTGAGGAATCTGTAGTCGGTTTTTGTCTGCCTTATTCTGACTCACCCTGTATATCACGAATTTAGATACGTGGTGGTCGGTGGACCAGTAGTAGCTAAGGTATCTAGCACAGTGGAACTTCTGGCTCGCGTCAGACAGACGTTTGAGGCTCCGGTACGCGATAATCTTTTTTTCTCAAGTAAATGGATCTCTTTGGGTGGCCATGCTTTGTTGTAAATCAAGTGTGATGCGAGTTGTCTAGATGCCAATCCTGACAACTGGTGCTAGGAAAATTTAACAATTCAACTTCAAATTATCACATTGTACACTAGTCTATATACCAAGTTTCAATTTTTTCCCTTCAGAACTTTTGACACCCTGTGTATCAGAAGGAATGCATTTCAGAGAAACTATGGATTATAGATTTTCACCTCGAAATGAGGTAAGGAATCTGTGTACAAAGTTTGTCGGTGCCATTCTGACTCACCTTGTATATCACTTGATAAATATCTGCGAACCCTGATAAAAAATTAAAGAAGCACAAGTTTTGACGAAAGTCCAATTAATTTTTTGAACACTTTTGACTAACGATTCTTTCGAAGAGAGAACATTGCCAGAATCATTTGAATTAGCCATTGTTCAACCATTTTATGAAAAGGGTAACACAAACTTTCTGGAAATGCTAATGACAAGGTTGATATAGTTTTTCAAAAGGTATATATTATATGCAGATAATTAAACGGAAGTGAAGCTAGCAACATTCACAAAATAGGGTAAGAAAAATATATCCCAAAAGGTTTTTATCCTATTTCAGATTAAACTGAATTAATAAACAGATCAGTCTGTTTTTTTCGAAACTATTATGGGGTGAAAATGAGGGCAAAATTACAAAATGGGATTGAAATTGAATTATCTCCCTTGAAATATTTGCAACAGAAAAATAAAATACAGATCGAATAGATGAGTGATGAAATGAAAGTTTGTCAGGCCATTTGGAGGGGTGGATTCAGAAATCATTATCTCTGTTAATACGCGTCGTACATGTATTTTGAAGACGGAAAATCAATATAGGGATCAAATTTGATAAGGGAGTTGTGATATTATAGTTTATCGGGTCGTCTGGAGGGTGGAAGAGGGGTGGTCATAGAAAATAAGATATTATCTCTGATGATACGCGTTGTACATGCAATTAATTAGACGATCAAATTTAATCAGGGAGTTGTGAAATTATAGTTTGTCAGGTCGTCTAAAGTGGCAGAAAATGGGTTGATATAAGAAATATATTATCTCTTTTAATAGGCTAAGTATATGAAGTTCAAAGGCGAATCAAATTCGTTCTGTAATTTATTTTTATTTGCAAATATTTCAAGGGATATAAGTAATGCAATTTAAATTCAATTTTGTTATTTAACCCTCATTTTCAATCCATCATAGTATCAGTTTTTTCCTTCAGCTGCTCTAGGATATGTATGAATGTATGAAAAATAGTCAAATAAATGAATACTACTACTACTCCTACTTCTACTATGACACATTCGTCCAAGTTTCATCTCAAATCGGAAAAAACCTTCACAATTTCTTTCGCGATATATTTTTCTCAGTGTATTTTGTGGATATGGCTTTCGTGATAATCAGCAGGGATATCTGAAAAACAAATTCATTGAACCTGCCTTTCAATTTAGCACTTAAGTTTTACTGTCTGGATGATGGCAACCAGTTGTGTGGTATATTAATGATGTCTTCAAGGCATTTGACGGCAAAGATCGTAACAATTTGCTTGATGATTTGTACGAATACGGCATAAGCATTAATTTCCACAGTTGGTTTGAATCATACCTCGAACAGAAAAAAACAAGTAACAGTAATACCAGCTGAACAGAATCCAGCTAGATCTAGTGCCTTGGAGAAATCTATAGGCAGAGCCAACTATGTAAAAAATTAAGAATAAATCAAAATTTTGACCTATGCTTATGACACAAACTTCGTAGATTTCACTGAAAGAGTAACAAAGTTTTATGCAAAAAAATTGGAAGAGTACTCCTTAGTCAAGTTTACAATGCTGTCAGTGTCATAATAATCTTTCACAAGATATTAAAGATATGCAAAGCAGGGAAGAATGAGTTTATTATAATAAATGAATAAATAAATAAGTAAATAATTTATTGACACATTTGAACTTGAATATTGCTAGTGTTCAGGCAATATAAAGATGGACTTGTAGTAAATTTCCAAAAATACAGTGGGTAATTCAAAAAATCATCTTTCTTCTGATAATTAGATTAAAAATTATACAGAAATCGATAGTCAAATAGGAGTTTTTCTGAACATAGGCAAGGTACTGAGGAAATGATATGGGGCTTGTGAATTAAAAGACTATTTCATTTCATTCCAGTTAAAAAATAATGTAACTACTATGATGAGGTCATTGAGCTTGAAAATTCTCCAAAATAAAAATCGTTTCAAATATTCAACATTTTCTTGCTATATTTTTGTATATCTTAAGTGCTTTTTAGCAATGTAAATGCTTTTGCTTTCCTGAAATGCAAAAGAGCTGTACCCAGATTCCCACTTATGTTGCTGGAGAGCACTTTTTAGGTATCTATAATGCTGGATTTATGCTGAAGTTTTAGGTCGCAAGTCGTAAGAATATTCGTCAATGATTGGTTGAAGAGTTCATTCTAACCAATCATTGACGAATATTCTTACTTCTTGCGACTTTGAACTTCAGCATAAATCCAGCATAAGATACACATACAATACTACTCATAATACACACCTGCACTTTATAACACTCATAAAAAGAAGTAACAAAACATCCAGTGTGTCCATTGAAGTCTGGAATATTAAGCGGCAATGGATCTGATCCTATAGGCGGATCTTCTATTTTGAACTCATCTCCGAAGTTTTTTATAATCTTCCAATGCTTGAACTGTTCCTGACCGTTTCCATTCTTCACTAAGTTGGAAAAATTGTCCGTTGTGAAATAGTTATAATAAACATACCATGGCAAATTCCTGGCTTTTCGGGGATGTCGCCTTCTGTATATATCCATCCACAGACTATCAGACTTGATTACATTGCACCACTTCTTACAAACCAACGTCAAAGCTAGTAAGTCTCTAGGAGGAACATAACTGAGTATATGCACAATAAGTTCTTCTGGAATGTACACATCACTTAGAAATAACCCGTTGGTTTCTTCATCATCGAAGAAATCATGAAATTTGAACTCGTTAACAGGAGTATAGATCATTTTGTTAGAAGGCCAACTAGTACTATTAGTTTTTAATCCATTTAGAGAGTTGCCCATGCTCATCACACTAATTCGTTGCTCATGATCAATTATTCCAAAATTCTCACAATATGCAATTATATTTCATTAGTAAGCTGGCAACGTAGTGATGAGTAATTGATGAAAAAACACTATAAAAACAAACAGACAAGCCAAATAACCTTAAATGAAATCATGACAGATTTATGACAGTTCTTCTTTTTAAACATTTAATGGTTTTGCTGTAATGAGATTAGTATTACCAGCACTCTTCCACTCTGTTTCCGTAATCTGCGCTTCCACTTAAATAACATTTCTTTCATGCTCATTAATACTATTCTGTGAGTTTGAACCACAGATTATAGAATCCGAAGCTAATTTTTGACGTTGAACCGCATTCAATAATGTTTTAAAAACTTGTTCAATTTACGTCATAGATTTGACTCTGTGTCAGAATATTGCATTAGGTTTAAAATCATTCCGTCTATGACGTCAATTTTTCAACGCTAAAACGAAAAGTTTTTAAAACGGACCGAATAATTTAAAAAAAGTGGTACGCCAAAAAACAGCTTTAGTTTCTATAATATGTGGTTTGAACAGTAAGCTTAAAGCTGGCGTTACAAGCATCCGTTATCCGATGATCCGATAATGTTATCTCCGGGTTACTATTGGTTGATTTGTCAAATAATCAACAAATAGTAACACTTTTGGATCATCGTATCATCGGAAAACTGATGCATGTAACGCCAGCCTTACACATGAGGAATGAGAACGCCATCTGGAACTTCTAGAACCGACTACAGAATTACATCGCGTTTTTTAACATAAGGCATAAGCACAGATTACATATGTAATCTGTGGCATAAGTATCAAAAGCCGCGTTCCGTAGAGCACCAAGTGGAGCTTTGTACCCCGGAACTGAACCGCACCTGACTTCATAAAAGGGGTTTAATTGGAACATGATTTATCGTGATCTGACAGATCACTTCAGGAGCTACCCGAGTTACTCGGAGCTACTCCCTTTGGCTAGCAGCTAGTAATACTAGTAAACGAAATTTGAATCAGCTGGTGCAAAAGGGGTTTTTGTAATGTTATTCTTTAGTATTTTTTTGTTTTGAGTTTTGAGATGTTTTGGATTCTTGCCGTTCTTGGGTGTTTTTAATTAGGCTTGAGCACTTCTTGTAAATCTTATTAGTTCTTATGAGTTATGCTGGTGTTTAGACTGGATTGACTCTTAACTACAGGCAATGAATTTGTAGAGCATCTACTATTCAATAATTTCCTTATCGACCTTATCTCCCAATCCCAACAGAGCTTCAACAATGCCCATGTAAATTGAAAATGAGAATGTATTATCTCGTTTGTTTACAATTCTGAATACATTGAAGAGGTCAAAGTTCTTGATTAAAGTTGAACTGGGGGTCTTCATCCAATCTTACTATTTTCAATTGGTTTTGTAGCCATCAATATAAAACAAAACTCTTTTAGAAAAAACTCCTGGTGCGCAACAAACTATCAAAAATATGCTTTACACAAAACCATTCAAGGTAATCAATGTAATTTTATTATTAGTTTGTTGGGTGAGATTTTAGAACAATACCTATAAATAGGACATATTGATGTAATTTTGTTTCAATGTCATATTTTATTTTGCAGGCAATCCAGGTGAGCTGTCGATTGTTCAGCTCAGTAACCAAAAATGAAGTTGTTATCATATCAGCTACTAGGACACCAATGGGTACTTTCATGGGACCTCTTGCCCCTATATCAGCAACGAGACTGGGAGCTGTTGCCATTGAAGCAGCTATTGAGAGAGCTGGCATACCAAAAGAAGAAATCAAAGAGGTTTTTATGGGAAACGTTTGTCAGGGAGGTGTAGGCCAGGCTCCTGCAAGACAGGCAGCACTGTTTGCTGGTCTCCAAAAATCCACAATATGTACAACTGTGAATAAAGTTTGCGCCTCAGGAATGAAGGCAGTTATGTTTGGAGCTCAGTCTTTACAACTAGGCGACCAAGATGTAGTGATTGCTGGAGGCATGGAATCTATGTCAAATGTCCCTTATTATATGAAGAGGGGCCAAACACCTTATGGTGGGGTGAATCTGGCCGATGGAGTTGTCGCTGATGGTCTGATGGATGTTTACAATAAATTCCACATGGGCAACTGCGCTGAGAACACAGCTAAGAAATTAGGTATAACCAGGCAACAACAGGATGATTTTGCCATCAATAGCTACAAACGGAGTGCTGAGGCTTACAAGAACAATGCTTTCGCTTCAGAGTTAGTTCCGGTGAACGTGCCTCAAAAGAGAGGCCTTCCAGACTTCGTGTTATCCACAGATGAAGAATTCAAACGAGTAAATTTCGAAAAATTTGGGAAACTTGCTACAGTCTTCCAGAAGGAAAACGGAACTGTTACAGCAGGTAATGCCTCTACTTTGAACGATGGAGCAGCTGCCCTCATTATGACCACTCCTGAAACAGCAAAACGCTTGAACGTGAAACCTCTGGCTAGAGTTGTTGGCTTTCAAGATGGTGCTTGTGACCCCATAGACTTTCCTGTCGCTCCAGCAGTAGCTATTCCCAAGTTATTAGAGAAAACAGGAGTTAGAAAGGAGGATGTTGCTATGTGGGAGATCAATGAAGCTTTCAGTGTTGTTGTCGTTGCAAATCAACAAATTCTAGGGTTGGATCCTTCGAGAGTGAACATTCATGGAGGAGCAGTTAGCCTTGGACACCCCATTGGAATGTCAGGGGCTAGGCTTGTTGTTCATTTGGTACATGCATTGAAAAGTGGAGAGAAAGGTGTTGCGTCTATATGCAATGGTGGAGGAGGAGCATCTTCTATTATGATTGAAAAATTGTAAGTTTGAAGTTTAATGATGAGTTTTGTGTGCCACACTCCGATATTGGTAATGGAATCATTTGCCAATTTTTTAAAACCAGAATTGCTTTTTTATTCCATATGTTATTAATGTTAATTAATTTTCTCTAATAGTACTTTTGGTGTCATGTCATAGGTACTAACTAATAGTGAAACAAGGGCTCAAATATTGAAATTTGCACTTTTATTGAATTTGATTCACATGAATAATTAATGAAATGAAATTTGATTCCAATGACCTTGGAGGAAAAGTATGTCTAATCATCTTTTATCAAACAGAACTGAGATTGTTTACCTATCTTTATACTTATAAATCATTCTATTTATGTCTTTTTATTTTTTTAAGATGTTCTGTTGATTCTCCAATATTTTATGAAAAGTAATTTTATATACAAAATATTAAACTGTTTTTTTGTTAAGTAATTGTTGTTTAATTATTATGTACTGGGTACATACTTATTTGTTAGGTAGGTGAGGTAGGTTTGCAATGGTTGAAAAATAGCTTGTAGGCTTTCAGAAACATTCCTAATTACCTCTATAGATACTCAGGAATCATCAGTTACTTTTTCATTGGAATATCCTAAACTACAGTAGAAATATTAGGCATAATTAAGAACTTGTTGTGTATTTTTGGTACAAAATGAAGAATGTGAAAATATCTTTGTTTACATTTACATATGCCCAATTTAGGCGAACATTTTATGAAGCCAATGAAAACTTCTGCAGAACCTTAAAATTATTAATTTATAATAATAATACTGGTACTCCACTATGAGCGCTTTTCGTATATTTTTTCTCTCCTTGAATTAGGAAAGATATGCCTGATCATAATACATAAAGAATAAGGCCTAATTAGGTAAATTAGATGATATACCATGTTAATGAAGCATTACAAAAAAGAAATATCTCAGAAAGTGCAAGGCATAAAAAGAAGCTAGGCTTGCATTCGACTTGGTGGCAACCGATAATCAATTAGTAATACAGTCCGAGACTTCATTTGTTTTTGTCATTTTAATTTAATGAGTATATTATCATTCTAATCAATGCCACTATATTTCGATTTCGTCATGAATGTATAGCTTTTCCAAAAATAAGGAATACGTATTTTGTATTTCATCTTTTTTTCATGATCTTTATTAAAAAATGCGAAAAATCAAATTGTGACGTCATATGTAGTAAAACCACATTTGGCATCGTCGCATGCCGAAAAGATGTATTCCATCAGTTTTGAAATCTTAATTCTTGCTCCGTGGTCGCTGACGAGTGACACTAACACACGTGTCTGTGTTACTTCACTCTGACAGCTGTCCAAATCAAAAGAATAATTATGTTATGCGCGTGTGCGAACGAACCCGAACCGCAAATTCAGTAGGCACCGTTGCCATATTACCTTTATGATCAAATGACGTCACATGCAGTAAAAATTGTTTAATGTATATAATGAAGCATCGCCTGAAGAAAATAATTCAGTGGTGTCATTATTTTAATGTCTTTTTCCAATATATTCAATTTCCAAAAAACTTTCATCAAACGTGGCATTCCCCATTATTGAAATAGTTCCGCAAAGAGCTCATCTTTATTACTGGATAATATTTAGCCCACTTCACTCGACGGATCGTCTTTTTTAATAATTATTTTACTAATCGGTAGAAATTAGTTCTAATAATAGTAGTTATTTATTATTATCATCAATCACTTTTTGGCAGGGAAGATCAACTACCAAATAATCGTCTGCCCACACTCACTCTTTACACAAGAGACCCATGCCCATTATGTGATGAACTCAAGAACGAATTAGCTACCTATCTGAATAGATTTGATTTCGAAACAGTGGACATTTCGAAAAAAGAAAATATTCGATATTTGAGATTATATCGGTATGAAATACCAGTGTTGTTTCTGAATGGACAGTATTTATGCAAGCACAAGTTAGATAGAAGACTGTTGGAGGAGAGATTAAAAGAAATTGAAAAAAGAAGCAGATGAAATACGTCAAGGTTTTCGGACAGAATAATGACAAAATAAGAGCGGAAAAAACAGGGAAGAATGGATTACTTGCTATAAGTAAGAAGATAAACGTGAACGTTTCATTTCATGAATACAGGAAACATAATGGCACAAAATCTAATGATGTTGAAATATAAAACGTTAAATGCAGAAAATGTAAAAAAGAAAATATACCGAATTTCTAAAAATAATTAAATACGCGGAATACGCCTGGTAACTTCTGCCGTCATCTGAACATGAAAACCAAAAGAATATGACTAAACTCAATTTTTCTGTAGAAATCGTTTAATAATGCGAAACCAGTAAAAATAGATACACTACTGCTTATGGTGAGAAGGACCTGATGTACTTTATATCAGTTCAACCAAATATTTATACATGTCGCACCCATCGCGCAGAATGTGAATATCTCACCTCATTGAAATATGTATATTTTCATGGCTTTTCTCTATGCCAACTTTACTCCCGAACGTATGGGCACCGTAATCTACGCGATGGTATGTGGTATGGGCTTTGGCCCAAAAAAGGAAGCTTTTTGTGGTAACACATCAGATAAAATTGAACAAACTTTCAAATATGAAGATAACATTTAAAAATGTACAGAGACCAAAACTTTTCCCAAACGTCATATTGAAATATTGTTGTGTTCGTATATATTAAAGATCCAATTCACACTCATAATGTAGACAACCCAACAAACGTCAACATGGGTTGCCTATCGCTTAGTGATATCAGAGTTCAAAAGAAAATACTGAATTCATGTATGATTCATACAAAGCAATAAAACATTGCTGTGAATTGTAAAACGAACATATTTCTGAATAAGTCAATGATTTTTGTTTGTTTGTGAGTAATTCGTTGATCCGGTCTCCACATAATCCTCGCAGACCCCGGTAAATTTTACTCCCCTGTGCCTTCGCTCTATAAGCCGGTATGTGCAATCAACACCGATTGAACAACAAAAAGTTCTGCCCCCTTCTCCCCAGACCAACTCTCTCTATAATTTTAATAGGGAATGAGGGTCGGTCACACAACAATGTAAGGGTAATTCATTTCTGATACTAGCAGTGCAAAATTTTCTGAATTGTAAAATGGCGTTCTCGTGATATTCGAGTTCAAATGGTACATTGTTGAATAATTAGGTATACGAAATAGATTATCAAAAATGTATTCACAAAAATGTTCGAAATGCTTTCCATTAACGCCCAGACAGTAGAAGAGTCTGTTTGCAAATTCCTCCTGCACATTTGCGAAATGTTTCTCTGGTAAAATTGCCTGGCACTCAGTTCTTATTCTTCTTTCCAAATCGTTCAGGTCAGTATAGGTTGAGTTTTATAAATAACGGATTCCAAGTGACCCCAAAGAAAAAATCGTTGGTTGCCAGGTCCAGCGAGCGTGCTGGCCATATTCTATTGGACTTCTATTGTTTGGAAATTCTATCACCTGTAATACGAAATGAGGTGGTGCCCCATGGTGTTGGAAATAAATGTTATCTGCCAATAGATTTGGAGTACCATCATCTAGGTCCGTGTTAACAGCATCCGAAATAAGAGGTTCAATCTGATTCTGCAGCATATCCAAATAAACCGCATCATTTGAATCACCTTGGATAAATATTGGGCCAATGATATTATTACCCACAATCCTTGCATACACATTCAACTTTTAGGGCCATTGTGTGCGTTCTTCTTTATTCAGGTGGGTCTTGCTGTGACTCCAATAGCGAGAGTTGTGTCTGTTCACTAACCAGATCGAAAAAATTTGTCACTCATCACTGAAGCAAATATGCTTAATGAATCCGTGGTTCCTCTGCCGTAAACTTCATAATTGTTGTCTTGTTAACGAGCATATCCACGCGGCTAGGTCCGGCCTCAGGGTTGTTACAGTATCAAATTGAATGCATTAGGATCCAATGGAGTGAATATAAAATTTAAAAAAGTAACAAAATCCCAAAGAATATAAAGATGTGTAGGACCAATCAGAATTTGGCCAGCTTCAACTATCGGAGAGAGTGTATCTTCGACCATTGTACCACTGCGAGACAGCGTTGCCAAATACAGTTAACGAGTTTCATAGAGGTACTGTAGACCAGAAGCAAGCGACCACCTTGGTGCTACTGGATATTTATACAGCAGTCGATACCATAAACTATATAAGAAAGTAATGTTTTCAATACCAAAGAATACAAATTGAAGATGTTACTCAGGAGTTCCACAAGGTTCTACCCTAGGCCCACTTTGGATACCTTGGATTTCAGTGTTTGTTTTTGATGGATACATTTCTGTTCTCAACGAAATTATTTTGTCAATCGGTATCTTTACGAGAAAAGAGACATTAAAATATTGCGAGAACGTACATCGAGTAATTTTGTCAAATGTCGGTTTTTCTAGTAAAATTACTGGTCAAAAAGTTTGGGATGGCAAATTCTTCATAAAATATTCATAAAAGTTAGCAAAAGCTTTTACTATAGGTATAACTGAAGAAAATGAATAGGTCTGTTACAAAAAATCGGAGTAAATGCATTTGCTCACGGTTTATGCATACGACCCAATATGTCAACAACACTCAACAATCATAGCTAACAAGAGGAAAAATGAAGTGACGGTTGCTTCCTAGATTAGAGGAAAATGCCTTTAAAAAAAAGGATGCACCTTTTTTATC
The DNA here is from genome assembly GCA_958502065.1 of Chrysolina americana. NCBI lineage: Eukaryota > Metazoa > Arthropoda > Insecta > Coleoptera > Chrysomelidae > Chrysolina > Chrysolina americana. The sequence continues at coordinate 84,147,741 of OY293413.1, forward strand.
GATGTCAAAGTGACTTAACGTCATCATCAAATGGGTTTGTTCTTTGATTAATCTGGTTTAATTTTTCGATTGATTTTTTTCGATAGATCCTTGTGATTCGCATTTGAAACAATTTCGGAGGATGGTTTTTTCTTTTAAAAATTCTACAAGTTAACCAAAGACAAGAAAATTAGAGTGAGGGGGAATCGTCCGTGTTTTGTCATAGGTGAGTGACTATATAACAACTGAAGCAAGCGTACTATAATTTGAGGATTTGTTTTGTGGAAACAATCCATTATTTGTTTTTGCTAATTTTCACCGCTCCATTTAATACGTTTCATGCTACAAATAATCATTTATGACCATGAATAAATATCACCTTGATTCTTGGTAAAAACTTATGTCAGTGAATAGAACCAAATTCATTATTTGAATTGATACCGGATGGAAATGAAAAGCCTTCAATTCTCCTTTTTGCTCTGTTTTTTTGGCATATATAATATAACAAGACCAGAAAATTTTTACTGATTGAAATTTGAATACCGTCCCCACCTCCTCTTAATTATGTGGGGACACTTGTATTTTTATATTTTATATACAGCGTGACTCACGGTCGATGGTAGGTTAGACGATTCTGGAAAACGCAACTCAGGATTTTACTGAAAATTTGGCGTTTTACGTTTTTTTACCTGTTCTACCGATCTAAAATATTTCCAGCATTGCGACGTTGCCGCTTCTATCAAAAAGTACTAGCAACTTTAATATTTTACATAGAACACCCCGTATATTGACACATTTTCAGAATCGCCCTTTTATTACAATACTTTTTTGTTGACAATGCCCTATACCTATCTCTATCGGGTTTCGAGATAAAAAATAATTTGTGTTAAATATGGTCCAAAACATAGCACTAATTGGACTTAAGTAAATAAGTACTCTCAACTCATGAAAAGTTGAAATTTTGATGTTAGTTTGTACAAACTCAAAGTATTACTCTTCATCTTTCAATTTATCGAGTAATATACAGGGGGTTTCATTGGAAGAAACGAACTTTTGACCACTTTCATGCAAAACGGAAATAATAGTAATTTTAGCGGGGCCTGTAGTCGATTTCTCGGTGTAGATTAAATACTTTGTGTTTTTCCAAACTATCATCAAAATATCAACTTTTCATGAGTTGAGAGTACTTATTTACTTAAGATCAATTAGGGCTATGTTTTGGACCATATTTAACACAAATTATTTTTTATTTCGAGAACCGATAGAGATAGGTATAGGGCATTATCAACAAAAAAGTATTGTAATAAAAGGGCGATTCTAAAAATGTGTCAATATACGGGGTGTTCTGTTTAAAATATTAAAGTTGCTAGGGCTTTTTTGATAGAAGCGGTAACGTCGCAATGCTGAAAATATTTTAGATCGGTAGAACAGGTGAGAAAATGTAAAACACAAAATTTTCAGAAACGTCTAACCTACCATCGACCGTGAGTCACGCTGTATATATTATTATATACAGGGTGTATCACCGATGCGTTGGTGGAAATGTTTTAAATAAAAGTTGTAGAGAGAATTTCTTTGAAAGGCTGTTTCTCAAAAATATAGAGGTGTATGAGTTTATACCGGGTTGTTCTGAAGTTATGGTGACATTTATGCCCCAAAATGGGTTCATTCAATTCAATTCATCTCAAAATCAATAATCAGGAATAAGAAATTTTTTTAACCAAATAATTTTGAAAATTGTTTGCATAATTGATTTCCATTGGAAATGCATCTAATTCTTAGGGAAAGTATAAAAAGAGTTATAATGATATTTATATTCAATTCAATTCAAAACATGCTGAAAAGCGTTAATTCACAGGAGGTGTTCAAACAATCTCCCATTTCGACTTATGCACAAATTGAGTCTATCTACAATAGCTCTTCGAATGTCAGTTGAAGTTGATCTTGTAATAGAGCGAAAAATTTCTCTAATTCAATTTTTCTTTCAGCGTCATTGGTTTCTTAATTGCTGTGGAGCTTTTCCTTAACATATCCCCAGATAGTAGAAATCTTAGGGCATGATGTCATGGGACAAAGCTGCCCCTCCCTCCAAAAATGTAACATTTGCAACTTTCCTTGTAGTTGTGAAAATTTACGTTCACGACATCCTCGCTACATTCTACTGGCTAAAAGCAGTTTCTGTGAAGGCGTGCCAACCCTGCATTTTTAATCCTGTATGAAAAATGCAGGCCTGTCACGTGCGTGAAAAACGCACACGAAATTAGGATATGTTCCAGTTTAATAATGAAAGATACAGTGAAAAATACGTTGGGATTATTTGAAAAACTCGAATGGCATCACAAAATTATTACAGAACCAAAATCCAAATAAAATATGACTGGCATAGAAACACAAGTGAAAGACACATTATGTTAAAAGTCATACAGTTGTCAGGCGCGAGGGTCAAAAATGCATATGCGTGTAAATCGCACGTGTTTCAAAAACCTCTTTATGGGCACGCATGTATCTGAATCGGCCTTAACATTTACCAGTAATGTAGATCATTTTATCAATTACATCAAATCACCCTTGGAACATTTGAATGTTACAGGAATTGTCAACAATCGTGACATAATTATCTAGTTAGATTTATAATTGAAATATAATATTTTCTCGTTTCAAAATGAAATTATCCACCGAAGAAATATAATATTTCGAACAACTTCGAAAATATTTTGCCAGAGAGGTATCAACAAAGTGAAATGATTACGGTGTACCCTTCTCTCTAAGCGTTTATACCAAGTCGAAAAATAAAGACAAACATCTGTCAGAAAACAACTACTTCCCTGGCTAATACCACGACGGACATTGAACTACATCTGACATATATTTGTGCAACCTTCTTCCAAGAAGGCCCAATTGCAAGTGCTTGTTTCGTAATTAAATAGAAGAGTATCCTTCATTTGGCTGGAAATGACTACCTGTAGACATATGCATTTTTCGAGGTTTATTGCCTCTCATCAGTGACAGGGTAGGTTTCACCGAAGAAATGATAAATATGATCTACATTTTGGGTAACTGTGACGGACTGTGTTTATTAGCCAGTAGAATGTATGCATTCCTATATCCTGACTGAAGATGTATACGACCAGAAAGTTTTCGGAGGGTTAAAGAAAGATTTGAGGGATCAGGTAGTATCAAGCACAAGAAAAGGCAACTAGTGAATGAAATTGCAACAAATAAAGAAAATGAATTAGCGGTGATTTGTAAATGCTTATATTAGTACGAGGGAAATTGCAAGAGAGCTGGATATGTCATACTTCCGTGAACAGAATATTGATGAAGCCGCCGGCCGTTAAAAAATCTTAACAAACGGAGGCTGTTAACATTAACTTTCCAATTGTCATCTGAATACCGTTAAATCATAATGAAAACGACTTATTTCCACTCAAAAATGCCCCGAAAATAAAAATCCGAAGTAAATTTCATTTGCAATATCGATAGCAACGAAAATAACTGGGAATAATTATTTTGAATTAAATGGCTTTTTTCACGACTCGCAATGTTTTCTAAAAAATGTTCAACATCTCGAATAGTGATGAATGCTGTTAGTGACATTGTCGTGGCAATAGAGAGAGAGACCAATACACATCTGTGTTGTTGTGCGATTTGTCCAAAGTCTCTCATGACTTTGTTCTTATATAAGAAATTGAATTATTATGGAGTGGGAGAGGTATCCCTAAATCACATGATTCTATTTCAAAAATCGTTCCCATGCTGTTGAAGTCGAAAATGTTACAATAAAGATGAAAAATATTTTTAATGGCGTACCGGAAGGTTCAGTACTTGGCTCTCTTTTTTATAATATACAGGGTTTTAGTGAATAAGTGCGATAAGCTTCAGAGGGTGATTCTGTATAAAAAATAATGACATTTTGCTTCCTAACTTTTGTTCGCTAAAGTTTTACTTAAAAACTGACTATTTATTTATTGTTCTGAAACCGGTAGGGACATGCAAATGAAATTTAGTCGGTTTTAAGAGGTAAATATTGCGCATTTTCTGTCATGCTATTAAGAATTTTATGTTCATCATTGGCGCGCATACGGGTAATGATTTTTTTTAAGAAAAAATTAGTACGCCACTGAGATATTTCAAACTAACAATAATTTTTGGATTCTTCGTTCAATTTGTGACAAAAATTCTCTTCTGCCTTTTTTTGTGTGGGGCGCCGTTTTTATGCAAAAAATAAAAGCTCTTAACGCATATTTTTCATTTCTTTAACACATTATCTAGTAGCGACGCTATAGTAGTAAGCTACTCTCAACATTCTTCAATACGAATATTTCAACGAAATGTCATATAAGCGATTTATCATTTTAAGCTTTTAGTTTGGTTAAAAATTAATATTGATAAGTAATTAAATTTTCCCTTATTGAAAAGAATGGAAAATTATACAAATGCGGAATTGTCAGACATGCATTTTGTCTAGGGTCGAAGTAATGGAAATGGTCGGCAAGCTCGACGATTGTATGCTGAGTTCTATCCAGGACGTAGGGTAACCATCACACAATATTTGCTCGTCTTCACCGTTTGCACGAAAATGGTACATTTAAGAAACAAACGGCTGACTGCGGGCGCCCTCGAGAAGTACGAACTGTGCAACTGGAAGAAGCAGTTCTCGAGTTAATTGCGGAGTCATCTGAAACAAGTACTCGAAAAATTTCCAACATATTGAATGTAAGCAACTTCACTGTATTTAAAATTCTTAAAGAATATCAATTGTAGACGTTCCATATTCAACGTGTGCAAGCTCTACTACCTATAGAGACTTTTTTCGATGCCTAGTTTTTTGTCATTGGATTCAAATCAAATCGCTCAAATTCCTAATTTTTTAAATGGCGTTTTGTTTACTGACGAAGCTAATATTTTGGACGACAGTGTATACGAAATTTCCATAACAATCACGTCTGAGCTGAGGAAAATCTACATGGAATCTTTGAAGTTCATTTTCAGCATCACTTTTCAGTGAATGTATGGCTTGGGGTAATTGATTACTAACAGGCGACTCTTTTACCTTCATTTCCTACAGGAAAAGTTACCTGGTCTTCTTGACGAAATCGCACTACAGCTGAGACAACACTTATGGTTTATGCATGATGGTGCACCAGCCCATTTTAGCATTAATGTACGTAATCACTCAGATACAGTATATCCAAATCGTTGGATAATAATAATAATAATAGTCTTTATTGGAAAAAATTGGGATACATTTTTACAAAAAGGCGAAGTTCAAATCTGCAATACGAGTACTGCAGCTTTGCTCTTCCACTTAACCTCCAATAGATAGGTAGGGGAGGTACGGAACATTGGCCTGCTCGATCGCCGGATTTAAATCGTTAGTTTATTCCACTCCCATTGAAAATGTTGAAGACCTGAGGAATCGAATTATAGCCGGTTGTGAGACAATAAGAAGTACTCTAGGAATATTTGCGGGAATGCGACAATCAATGAAGCGAAAAGTTGAATCTTGTATCACGTCTGAGGGAGGTCATTTTGAACGTTTGTTGTAGCTTTGCGCTTATTTATTTATTAGTGTTATTTTCTGTTATTGTTCTGGTTTCATGTTATTGTATTAGGTAGTTCTTGTGAAGTACTGAAGAAATTGAAAATACGCGTTAAGATGTTTATTTTTTTTGCATAAAAACGGCGCCTCCCACAGAAAAAAAGGCGGGAAAGACCATCTAGTTGATAACGAAGATATGCTCAATTTCTTCCGTAAGGAAACTTAGATATCTAGCCCCTGTCGGATCTTCAAACATTATAGGGCATAAGATTCTGTCCCCTAAAATCCCAACCCAACAATTGAAACCAAACCGTTTTTGGAAACTTCCTTCCTCCAAGTGTAAATTTACGTAGGACCAATATCGCAAATTATATGTTGAAATTATTATTTTTTTCTTGTATTCATTACATGTTTCTTCAAAATGTTGCTCTAGAAGACTTGGACATGGTCACATTATCTCGCGATCTCCCTGAGTGACGTATTAATATTTACTTGAACGTATACCAGACCATCTATTTCTTTTTCTTCACTCACAACAAACGAATCGTCTCCATTATTATCAGGCTCATTTCGCATTATTGGAACGTTTTGGAAAATAGTGCCGGGTCGGGTGACGCCAATCAGGATATCTCTGTGCTTAGAGTCGTGCAGCATCGTTTGAATTTTGTCTATTCCCCAAAAAATAAAAACATATCAAGTTTTCCAGTTCTTGTATAAATATTGTTATTTTCCATGGTTTTCAGACAATGAGGTACAACAATAACAACCTAATTGACTTTGTAGAAGAGATGTCAAATAATATATCAACACGTCAAGTTTTACCGCAGCAATTTAATGATTTTGTTTCGGTTATGTTAGTCACAGGCTACTCGATGATTTCAAATTTTATTTTAATTTCAATAAGATTCTTCATTTAACGAAAGTTCTAACGTTATATTTCAGTTTTTTATCTATAGTTTTCTTACAACCTAATAGAATGCTATTTTCTTCTAACCCGACGAGCTATCATGTAGCTATTTAAAAAAATAATACTAAAAGTTTTAAAATTCAACTTCACATAGCTGAACAATTTTGACCGTAAACAGTTAAGTAAGTTGTATTTTTCCAAACAAATTAGGACTGAAATTAGTTATTTGAACGTCTTCATAGCTCTTTAGAATAGGAAATTTAAAAAAAATATGGTTCCATCAACATGATATTTAGATGAAACCATAGTCAAAAACGATCTGTCAATTATTATTTCATCATACAGGTATTTTCCAAAATTTTCAAAATTCATATTTAAACAGATAAATTTATTAAGAAACTGTTGAATATGTTGCATAGTGCTATACCTGCTCACTCTATATATTTTGTATTTGACGTTATCCGATTTTGATGTTTAAAAAGTGTCAGTGTGAAAATTTAATTCGATAATCTATCAGAATAAAAAACCTAAGTTCATCTTCATATTATTTCAAGAAATTACTTTAATTTTTCTCATTGCATAAACCAACAGGTTATGAGTCCAGGCCGTCATCAGTAATATCATAAAAGGAAAATAAATTATGTTTATAATGGCCGCATCACTTATGCAAGTGGAGAAACTGGGTAAAGAAAATTACGATACCTGGAAGATGTAGATGGAAGCTATTCTAATGAAGAATGACCATTGGGCATATGTAAATGGCGATTCTTGTAAGCCACAAAGTGCAGCGGATGCAGAAGCATGGATGAAACAAGATCAAAAGGCTAAAGCGGATATAATTTTGTCAATTCATCCGTCAGAATTGTGTAATGTGAAACACTGCACAACTTCCAATGAAGTATGGAAGAAACTGTAGGGAACTTATCAATCCAGTGGTCCAGCGAGGAAAGCTACTTTGTTGAAGCAACTTTTATTCACAAAGATGTCTGACAATGAGTCCATGATAGAACACCTCAATGCATTTTTCAATACGGTAGATAAACTGAAAGAGATGGGAATTGATGTAGCTGACGATCACCTAGTTATCTTACTTTTATATAGCATTCCCAGCAGATACGAAATTTTTTGCTGTGCTATAGAAGCGAGGGATGATCTACCAAAGCCGGAAGCATTGAAAATCAAACTCCTTGATGAATTTCACGCCAGAAAGAATTCAGCGAAACATGATGACCACAGTGCGTTGTATTCCAAATCCAACTTCAATTGGAGAAAACAACAACGGTTCCAAGAAGGAAGAAATTATTCGAATTTTGACCATTCAACCGAAGCAACGAAAGTGAAGAAGTTTCCATACAAATGTAATTTTTGCCATATTCCTGGCCATAAAGCTTCTGAATTTAGGAAGAAAACAAGCAGTAAACAAGATCAGAAAGTTTCTACAGCTGAAGAGGAAGCATTCAGGATTCAAGCAGATTCAGTTGTTGATAATGAACAAACACATGTCATGACTGCATACAAGACAGAGTCAATTTCTGAAGAAGAATGGTGCTTGGACAGTGGTGCTACTTCTCATATGTGCCACGATAGAAATAAGTTCTCAGACTTCGTTCCAATAAACAATCAAAAGGTTCGTCTAGCAATTGATAAGACAACTGATATAATTGGAAAAGGTACAGTAAAAATAAAATTGAAGAATGGTGCATCCGAAATGAAGCTCATTAGTTTAGAAAATACTTTATATTATGTTTCTGACTTAAAGACAAATCTCATATCTATTTCCAAAGCTGCGAGTAACGGTAGGCAGACAAATTTTTCAGAAAATTATGCCGAAATTATTAATCCGAAAGAAGAAGTTATTATGAGAGCTCAGCGGAAAGGTGAACTTTATTATATCAGACCATTAGAAGAAACTGTAGCATTGGTTGAGACGAAACCAAGTCAATTATTGAAATGGCATCAGCGATATGGTCATCTGAATGAAAAGGATCTGAAAGTTATGTTGTCCAAGAATTTGGTGGAAGGAATGCTGTTCAATCCTTCTGAAAATATTTCTGCTTGTGAAATATGCATCCAAAGCAAACAAACAGTTGGCATTTTCCTTCAAAATTCAAACTCAAGAGCTGAAAATGTTTTAGACCTCATTCATTCAGATATATGTGGACCGATGAGAACAAAATCTATTGGTGGTGCAAGTTATTTTGCGACGTTCATTGACGATAAATCAAGATGGATTCAAATTTATTTCTTGAATAGTAAAGATGAAGTGAAAGAAGCATTCCTAAAGTTCAAAGCACAAGTTGATAATAAGACAGGAAGGAAGATAAAGGTGTTGAGAACTGATAACGGTTTAGAATACACTGGAAAATCATTCACGGATATTTTGGAGAAAAGTGGTATAGAACGACAATATTCAGCACCCTATACACCACAACAAAACGGTGTAGCGGAACGCCTCAACCGTACGCTCGTTGAAATGGGTAGATGTATGTTACAGCAATCCAGACTACCACAAAGTTTTTGGGCTGAAGCTATACCCACTGCGGCATATATAAGAAACAGATTTGTTACACGTAGGTTATGCAACACTACTCCGTTTGAATGTTGGAATAAAAAGAAACCAGTAATTTCTCATCTAAGAATTTTTGGATCCAAGGCATTTGTACTCTGCAAAACGTCAAGTAGAGGAAAGTTTGATGCGAAGTCTAGAGAATGTATTCTTGTTGGCTATTCAACTGAGTCAAAAGCTTACTGCTTGTGGGATCCAACAACGAAGAAAATAATCACCAGCAGAGATGTGAAATTCGTAGAACAACCAAATTCTATAGAGAGAGAAATCGAAGAAGATTTAAAATTCTACACTTTTTATGAAATAACCGAAAATCCATCAAATGTGGAAGAGACGAACTCAAATGAAGAGGAAAATACTGAAAGAATAGAGGATGTTAATCCAGAAAATGATAAAAAAATTTCATACGAAGAACTGTTACCTGTTGCACTCAAAAGAGGACCCGGAAGACCAACAATCATAAGAGATGGTTTAAGAGGAAGAGCGAAGAAAAGGTATAACTTGATAGAGGAAGGACATGATGCTCAAATATTAGTCGAAGAACCAGACAATCCCAGCATAGAAGAGGCTCTTAGAGGCGAAAATGCAGAAGAATGGCGAAAGGCTATGAGAGACGAATTTGAAGTACTTATTCGCAGTAATGCATGGATCTTAACAGATAAACCACAGAACAGAAGGATCATAGGTTGTAAATGGGTCCTCAGAACAAAATACAAAGCAAATGGTGAATTAGAACGACGTAAAGCACGTCTTGTTGCTAAAGGTTACGCTCAGCAACATGGTATCGATTACCACGAAACGACTTCTCCAGTAACACGACAAAGTTCGATTCGAATCATACTTGCTCTATCTGTCGATCTAGGTCTGAAACTTTATCAAATGGATGTAGTTATGGCTTACATCAACGGTGATCTCGAAGAAGAGATTTTTATGATTCAGACAGAAGGATTCGTGTCACCAGGTGAAGAAGACAAAGTATACCTGTTGAAGAGATCAATTTATGGACTGAAGTAATCAGGACGACAATGGTACAAGAAACTGGATCAGTATTTGAAAGATATTGGACTGAAACAATTAAATTGTAACAAATGCGTATATTTTTTATGCAATGAACACCTAATTCTTGTCATGGCTGTATACGTGGATGATTTAGAGTGCGTTCACAAAGAAATCTGGTTACAAGTACTTATTTTCAGCGCTTGTGCCAAGCGCTTGAGAATTTTGTTGTGTGTACACGTCAAACGCTTGCATTTCAAGCTTAGTGTTTTCTCAGCTCTCGTTGAGACAACGTCTTCCTCAATAAATGAAGAGTTATTTTTGCTTGAAAATGTCGAATTAAAAACTCGTAGAAGGAAAGTCGGTGTTCATGCAATCAACCGCGGAACCATCTATTTCCTCAATTGAAATTGGACAAAGTGAGGTTTTTTATATGAGAATGGAGTTAACCACGTTTACTAACATCCTCAAGAAAATTGAAAGTGTTTTAGTCAAGTATTGGCGAAATTGCCGAAGAACGACTAGTTATTTGTTTGAGTTGATTGGTTCGGTCAACAAGGACAAAATATCCTTGCGTGCTTGTCAGACCTTGTAGCAAGCGCTTGCTAGCCGGGACAGGCTTTCTCTGTGAACGCACACGCTTGATACAATGTAGACTTTTCTCAGACCGGTTGAAGCTTGCAAGCGCTTGCCAACAAGCGCTTGTAACCAGCTTTCTTTGTGAACGCACTCTTAATTATCGCCACAAATTCAGATGAGACGTATCTGCAGTTGAAGCAAGATCTGATTGCAAAATTTCAGATAAAAGATCTGGGAACACTACATTATTGTTCAGGGATTGAATTTAAACAAGATACATTTTCTCAAACAATTTCCAAAGAAAATACACCGAAGATATTCTGCAAAAATTCGGAATGCAGAATTGCAGACCAATCTCAACCCCTTTGGATGTGAATTCAAAATTAACAAAGGAAATGGGACCATCTTCGCGGGAAGAAAAACAGGAAATGGCTGACATTCCGTATAGACAGGCTGTTGGTTCGCTACTATACTTGTCAGTGTCCACTCGTCCTGATATCACATATACAGTGAGTGCTTTAAGCCAATTCCACAATAACCCAGGCAAAATACATTGGTCAGCAGTTAAACGTGTTATGAGATATCTAAAACACACACAGAACTATGCTTTGACTTTCAGAAAGACTGGAACACAATTGCACGGGTATGTTGAAGCAATATCGGGGACAGAAAGTCATACACAGGATTTGTTTTTCTGGTAGCTGGTGGTGCAGTTACCTGAGTGGCCCGGAAACAAAAATATGTAGCTCTTTCGAGTACAGAGGCAGAGTATATGGCTTTATCCGAGGCAGCAAAGGAGGCTATAGAAATTTCCTAAACGAAATTGAATTCCCTCTGGAAAAACACAAACCCACTTTGATTTATTGCGATAATCAAGGTGCGCAGAAATTAATGAAAAATGCTGTATATCATTCAAGGACGAAGCATATTGATATTCGTTACCACTTCGTAAGAGAAGTTTTCGAAAGTGGAGAGATAGATGTCCAATATATTTCAACCCAAGATATGACAGCTGACATTTTCACGAAAGCAATACCAAGAGTACCTAGCTTATGAAAAACACTTAATTCGGTTGGACATCGGTACTACACTTTGAGAGGGAGTGTTGAATATGTTGCATAGTGCTGTACCTGCTCACTCTATATATTTTGTATTTGTCGTTATGCAATTTTGATGTTTAAAAAGTGTTAGTGTCAAAATTTAATTCGATAACCTGTCAGATTAAAAAACCTAAGTTCATATTCATATTATTCCAAGTAGTTACTTTCATTTCTCTCATTGCATAAACCAACAGAAACAAAATACATTCCAATTGTTTAGAATAGACTGAAACCATGATGTTTCACCAAAATATGACATGTTTATTCTGGAATAGTGATAGAAAAAATAGGTCCGTAAATATTTCGACCAACAAAACAGTTTATTTTTCTATGTAAATCCCACCCAACTACGACTTTTTACGAACTTTAACCGCTTATATCTCTGAAACGACATATACAAAATGATTCAAACTTACACATTTTTCTTACGAACCATGTTACTACAAGATAATACAATTTCAACCAATTTGACTGAGAGCCAATTTCCTAAATGTTTTCGTGTGGGGTCCTTTTATTTACTTATAACTTATTCAACAAGTACTTCACTATGTTTTGAATGCATTTGCCAAATTTGGGTTCTTTAAGTGTCACTGACTCGCGGTCCAGCTGTAAGTAAGAATTTATCAAACGACCACCTCAGTATTTATTATACATTTTATTCTCTGTTATATTTGTGTTTGGTATGTTTTGGAAATTTTATTCATGTACTTGTATTCAAAGCTATTTCTATTTTGTTTTATCTCTAAATGAAAGTCTGCGACTTTAATAATAATTATGCTGTACATCCTAAAATGACTTATAATATGCTCTACACTGTAGTATACCGTGAGACCGTAAAGGTTGGAACAATTTCGTTAAAAACTTGTTATGACCATTGAGGAAAAACTGCTCAGGTACGTCGATTTTCTTTTTCAGTTGCGCATTTTTTGGTCAACTCAAATTTTTTATGACCTCATCACTGTTCGAGTTATGCCGATAATATCTTCAAAAATAATGCATTTGTCTTTGTACGGATGTCATATTTTTTTATTTTTTATGTTACATAAGAACACAAAAATTATTCGGGGATACTAAAATACGCATATTTCTAATTTTTGTTCCAACGGCGATACTTACTGTAGGGTTCAATTTTTTTTGTACAACTGTTCTAAGACCATGTCTCCTTAACATTAATTCGACTCAATAATAATCGTCGGGGCTATCAAAAAATTGTTGGATAAATAAGTTATCCACACCATTGTCCGTGTAAGCGAAAAGCAACGCATAGAGATTTTAATGATGTTACCCAGACGGCACAATCATATTGCATGAATATCCTAGGCATATTTCACCGGAATATTGGCATATTCCAGAGATATGCCATATCCTCCAAAACATGTGCTATGCATATTCCATGGATATTCAAGGTCACCATGAAATATGTTCCAGGAATATGCCATACGTCTTCCACTGCATATGCCAGGAATATTCCATATCCTGCAAAGCATGTGATATGCATATTCCAGGAATATCCCAAAACATATTCATGGCACATGCTATATATATGTTTTCTTACCATAAAAATATGCCCGAAATATATTTTTGTATGCTTCTTGAAGATGAATGCAGAACATATCCAGGGTGTCTAGTTTATATATGGAATAAACTACCCTTGATATATCGAATATGAGGTCCAATGTAGTATTATTTTGAGTAAGAATAAAAAATTAAATACAAAAAAAAAATATTTATTGCAAAAACGACAAATACAACATACATATGTATTCTGATAAACTATCTTGGCAATTATCAAGACCTTTGGAAATTCAGATCTGCATTGACACTTAACACAAATTACTCAAATCGGTCTCATTACACTTTTCAGTTCTTCAGAATCTTTGTTTTTCTTAATCCTAAAAAAACAATCAGAAGAAAATAAACCTCGTTGTACAATAATTTACTTAGTGTTCTATTGCAACTCTCAGTAACTTAGATCAGGAAAATGGTATGTTCTTCTTCGACTTCTCAGTAAATTGCTATGTGAGTGGGATATACATTGAATGAAATGAAATTGATGAATTATATTTATTTGGATAATTAAGCATGTTGATTGATATTTGCAACATATATATTGAATAGAAGTGATATTTTATAAAGGGGGAATACTTGAAAATGATGTAAGTGAATAGGTAATGAATTTGACATTTAAATATTGTTAAAACACTATGGTGAGGTTAGTCTAAAATTTAATTAAATTGAAGTAATGACCAAGTGTCTAATTTTTATATACATTGTCTCTTATTACAAAAAATATTAAATATTCTAGAACAGTTGGTCAACATTGGGAAAAAACGTTTTTTGAATATGTTAAACTACATAGTATAAATTAAGTAAAGGTAAATTTTAATTCAAATTGACGTCATCTCTGTGGTATATTTTTACCTTTTATCAAAATAGCCATGTCTATATTAGATAATTTTTTCGTTACATTTTCTCCAACCTAGCTAAAGGTGTCTTAAAACATCATCGTCAACTAACTGAGGCATATATCTCCTAATACACTCATGCGTCCAACATGAAGAAGCTTTGTCATCTATAAATAAAATTATTACATCTTTTCAGTTATAGTGCACTAATAACAACAATTTAACAACAAGCACTCATCAAAGTATTTGTGAAGGAAGTAACTAATACTATGTTTTTGTCAGTAAGTTTTCCATCCAACTCCATCAACACTATTATGTAAGACTGGGATATCTTGGATATTATTTCCTTTCTTAGAATTTCTTATAGTCGTTATCATTTCTGCATTTTGTGTGGCCCTTCCTTTAAAAATATTCAGAAGTGTCATAGGACTTTCAGTAGAATCTCTGAAAACAAAGGAAAGTTCAAAGAAAAAATGCATGAATATACTTTTTAGAGGTTTACTTACTTTTACAGGATAAACATTTCTGTTTTGCTGTGGTGAAATAGATTCTTGAGTTCGACAGATCTGAAATACTGTTCACTTCCTTTTCTTAGTTCACTCTGATACTGTTACAGACTGAGACGAGCTGGCTAGTTGCAAATTAATACCTGGAAAAATATATTATTTGTTATACTAACGAATGAAAACTAAAAACAGAAAAGATTTTGGAACTTTTGATAAGGAGATTCGGAGAATGAGTTAAATTGAATTATCTTACCAGGAGTCGTTCGAGATTTGAACTGCAGATATTTTCTAGCAACTTTTTCTGGAATATGTAGTAATACTCTCAACAGCACTACAAACTACAACACTTCCACCCATACGAGGGCTTTCACTTCCACTAAAATCATTATCTAAACAAATTTCATAGATACGATGTTGATACTTGACGATTGATATCGCAGTGCCAATGGCAAGAATTCCTTTCCACAACACTTCCCAATAGGCAATTCGCATGAACCAATCAAAACTATCCTGGCCAAGGCGGTATATTTGAATCAATGCTAAGTATTCAACTTGGTTAGCAGGGTAGTTTGGTTAGGTTAGATCATGGTCCCTTCTTTTTTAATTTTTAAGCCATAATAGAAGGGAACATGATCTAATTTAATCAAACTGGACCTTGATATCCAAGTTGATCCTCAACATAACCTAAAATTACATTGCACACCATAAGGCGCAATTAAAATAGAGTGTTGTGAATAGGAATTCTTGCGTGCCAATCAGCTTTGATTTGTCAGTCTCGCTTCGAGCGCAGATAACCGAAACATTTGATTGGTTGAAATTCCACTTCAAACGTACTACTTCATAAACTACCCAATTGAATGCTTTATTTTGGCTATACGAAACTTGAAAAGTTTTTTTAAATGTATGTGGTTTTTCAGTTTTTATTAAATACATATTCGAGAAACATTTGATATTTTTCTAACAAAAAGTTCCTTCAAATTGAAATGCCTTTGGAATATTCCCAGAATATTCAAAAACTTACGTTTCTGCTTGATATGTCTTTTGAATATACCAGCAATATTCAAGGAGAATATTTAATGGATATGAGTGGAAATATATTCCAGGAATATTCTCAATGTGTATAAGATCAAATAAATATTCATGGAATATTCCAGGAATATTGCAATATCTGTTGGAAAATAGGATGTTGTAGGCATATTCCAGGAATATTGGGTGCCGTCTGGGTAGGTTATGGAGATAAGACCCATACGCAAGCTGAGGTTTGTAACTTATTTAAAATACATTCGACGGTGAACAAAGTCGAAGCAAAGTTCAGAAATTTCGGCAATGTCGGTGATAATTATAAGAAAGGTCGTCCAGGCGTCACGGAAGATCAATAATTTGATGTTTTATTATCATTACACGAAAATCGGTTATAACCCGGCAAGTTGCAGAGGAGCAATTAATGTGTCAAACGTCTGTTTTGAAAAAGAATAAGTGGCACCCATAGACTCATATAAAGTGAAACTAATTCATGAACTTAATGAAGATGATTTCGATCGCAGACAAGAATTTTGTGAATTCATGATAGATCAATGTAATAATGATCTGCAATTCATAAGGCAATGTTTTTTCTTAGAAGAGGCCACCTTCTGCTTGAATGCTACAGTAAAAAAGCAGAGTTGTAGATACTGTGAGCGGGAATAGTTGGTAATACAATATTGGTGCCTTTTTTCATTGACGGTTCATTGGACGAGGACAAATATTTGGATCAACTGCAACACTAAACAATTTCCGCACTTGCGACTCTGTACCCACATCATCAAAATCCTCAGCTACCGGTACCAGCAACACAGAGCACCACATGTACGTGACTACCTCGATAATCTGTTTTCCGTTAGATGGATTGGCAGACGAGGATTTTTAGAGTGGCCAGCTAGATCTCCTGATCTAACCCCACTAAATTTTTCTAGGGGGATACCTTGAGTCAAAAGTTTACGTTAACAGACTTAATACTATTGATGAACTGAAAGAAAGAATTGGGACCGAAATTAATTTAATTAACGCTGATACCCTTACTAATATTTTGCAAGAGTTTCAACATCGCCTGGCATTTTGCCAAGAGGCAAATAAATGGCTTTCTTTTGAGCGCTCGATTTCATAGTTTGTAGGTTTATTTAGTACTGTTGTCATGTTTAAAATTACATTATTATGAATACGGTTATGTACACAGAAAAATGCGTTTTAAAAGGTATCATCAAAATAGGATATTGCTATTAAAAAAATGTAACGACGTCAAACAGTGATGACGTCATCAAAAACATGAGTTCACCAAAAAATGCGCAACTGAAAAATAAATTCGACGTGTCTAAGCTTTTTTTTTCTCCTGTGGCCTTATCAAGCTTTTAACGAATTTGTTCCAACCTTTACGTGCTCACTGTATATTGCACCGATAATTCAACTTTTGACTTTTTGACTTTTTGAAGTGTTCTTTTTAATTTCAAATGAGCGTTAACGGTAGATTTGGTAGTGCAACTACTCAAATAATAAATTCTGCAATAGACAACGCCACTCCAAAAAACACCAAAAAAACTAAATCATCAATTTGGAGGCAGTTTGAATTATTTTGTCCAGAAAAGGGGTATGATGGTATGAACTATTACCTTCAACGTCGCAGCCGGAAATCTCAAGCATAATTGGCAGATTGGGCGTATAATATGAAGAAATCAGACGGAAATGACTACAGGGAGTACGTAGTTAAAACAATGTGGATACTGTAGCCAAAATTGTGCAAGAAAAATATTATATGGATTATAAGATTGTGTTTGACCCATTCATAGATGTGACATTTCAAGCCGCTAGAAACGCTAAAAATGCTAAACGCAAGCAACTGCAGAGCAATTTAGATAAAAGAAGACACGGTTCTATAGCATTAAGTAAAGAAGAAGTTATAAAAATGGCATAGCAGTTGGATGAAAATACTCCAATGGGACTTCAAAAAAAACTTTTTCATATCGCCGCTTTTGAATTAGCCTGGAGAGGTGGTGAAAGTGTGCAGTGTAAAATTAATTATTTCAAAGCCGAAAAATACAATAATGGAACATTGACAGGCCGAGTGGAGTACAACACGGTCTTTTCTAAAACATCTCAAGGTGGTGATAAAAGGTGCAGTGAAAGTAAGTGGTTGACTACAAATAAAGAAAATTCGAACGTGTGTCCTGTAAGATTGTTGAAAATGCTTCTAGAAAAACGAAACAAACATATTTCTTCAGATAGATTGTTTCTAACACCAAATCCATTTTGGAAAAATGAAAATGCCAAGGGATAGTACAAAAATATATGCCTATTGGTGTAAACGAAATTTCAAAGTAGACCAGAATTTCTGCAGAAAAAATTGGTTTGGATCTGAATTACTAATCACTCCCATAGGGCTAGCACTATTTCTACTCTTGCCAGTGCAGGAGTCACATGACAACAAATTATCAAGCTGACCGGACATTCCAATTCTCTGAAGCCATACCTTAAGTTCGGTGGCGTATCCAAGGGGATGCGCAGGGGGCGCGCGCCCCCCCCCCCTGAGCGAATTACATTTTGATATGGAGTGGATACAAAATAATTTGCGAGTTTTACAATGTTGAGGACCCGACATCACGAAAAGCAAAGAACAACAAGGGACGACAGGGTGACGGGTAAATGATGCTTCGTCGTCTTGGTTCCGTTTTAGGCAATCCATCATTAGCCGAGTTCATGGGAGAAATATAACTTTACAGAAATACATGTAGAAATAAAAGTATAGAAGATAGAAATGCTTTGAAGACGTTAAAGAATTTCAATGTGGACTATTATCCTCATATCGTTAAAATTTTACGCTATCTTGCAACACTGCCAGTATCTGTTGCTACTACAGAACGTAGTTTCTCTACATTGAGGTTGGTGAAAAACTACCTCCGCTCGACAATTCCCGAAGAAAAGCTCAATGGTTTAGCCCTCCTTTATATACCGGGTGGCTACGGAAGTATTGCCTACGGAATATCTCAGTTATTGTATGAAGTAGGTTTGTGAAATTTGGAGCGTCGATATAATGACATAAGAGCTAGAATTTGAGCATATTGACATGTCGAAGTGAACTTCCGGTCTGACCGGAAGTAACATCGACTTTCTTATTTTAAATGGAAACCCTATTTTTTTTCTTTTCGCTTTATTCAGCATTCAATTCCCCTTTCTAATGACATATCACAAGTTGGTATCTAACCAGAAACTAGATCAGAAAAAAATTATTATTGAAATTCACCGAGTAGGCCGTGGAAGCAAAATGAAAGCCAAAAATTGAAAAGTTGGCTATGGAAACCGTACGTTACTTGATAACAGTTGCTACTACTGTGATATTTTATTTTCATTCGTCGGCGTTATAAAAAGCCGCCAAAAAAAATATTGGAAAAATTGGGAAAAAAACAATACTCTGTAGGTCCATAACTTAAATAGGAACATACAACTTTTTCTTGCCTGTACTATTCAGCATAACCATTCCTTTCTAATGATATAATAGAAAGAAATTTTTTGAAATGAAATACCAAAAAATCCAATTATTATTATTCAAATCACAAAAAAACAGATTTATCGAAAAAAAAAAAATTCAAATTGATAGGATTAAAGATAAAATAAATTCAAAACAAATGTTCGAAATGCATTCCCTCAGCGTCAATATATTATTGACTCTGGTGATATTTTCATGTAAAACGTTTCTCAAAATTTGGGGCGTGATATCTTGGAAAGCTCTACGAATTTTTACTTCTAGCTCATGTAGAGTTGTAGGCTGTGTGGAATACACCCTATTTTTAAGATGCCCCCATAGAAAAAAGTCGCACGGAGTAAGATCAGGTGACCTTGGTGGCCACCTGACTGGACCATGGGTTGTTATAAGTCTCTTGAAAGCAATTTTGAAGATAATATCTCGCTATTCTTGAATTTTGCGGAATTATCCTCAAAATCGCTTTCAAGAGAGACTTATAACAACCCATGGTCCAGTCAGGTGGCCACCAAGGTCACCTGATCTTACTCCGTGCGACTTTTTTCTATAGGGGCATCTTAAAAATAGGGTGTATTCCATACAGCCTACAACTCTACATGAGCTAGAAGTAAAAATTCGTAGAGCTTTCCAAGATATCACGCCCCAAATGTTGAGAAACGTTTTACATGAAAATATCACCAGAGTCAATAAATGTATTGACGCTGAGGGAATGCATTTCGAACATTTGTTTTGAATTTATTTTATCTTTAATCCTATCAATTTGAATTTTTTCGATAAATCTGTTTTTTTGTGATTTGAATAATAATAATTGGATTTTTTGGTATTTCATTTCAAAAAATTTCTTTCTATTATATCATTAGAAAGGAATGGTTATGCTGAATAGTACAGGCAAGAAAAAGTTGTATGTTCCTGTTTAAGTTATGGACCTACAGAGTATTGTTTTTTTCCCAATTTTTCCAATATTTTTTTTGGCGGCTTTTTATAACGCCGACGAATGAAAATAAAATATCACAGTAGTAGCAACTGTTATCAAGTAACGTATGGTTTCCATAGCCAACTTTTCAATTTTTGGCTTTCATTTTGCTTCCACGGCCTACTTGGTGAATTTCAATAATTTTTTTCTGATCTAGTTTCTGGTTAGATACCAACTTGTGATATGTCATTAGAAAGGGAATTGAATGCTGAATAAAGCGAAAAGAAAAAAAAATAGGGTTTCCATTTAAAATAAGAAAGTTGATGTTACTTCCGGTCAGACCGGAAGTTAACTTCGACATGTCAATATGCTCAAATTCTAGCTCTTATGTCATTATATCGACGCTCCAAATTTCACAAACCTACTTCATACAATAACTGAGATATTCCGTAGGCAATACTTCCGTAGCCACCCGGTATATAGGCAAATCGATTTGAAATTAGAAACTATCGTCGATCAATTTGCCAACAATAAAAATAGGAAGCTTGATTTCATCATCTGATAAAGTTCAAATTAGACTGACATTTCGTTTCGATTAGGTACCGGATTGATTATAAAATTCATTGATTTTTTTTATTTTGTATTGTTTTTATTTTATTTGATTTTTCAAATGTTTACTTTCTGTATAATGTTGTTATAACCAATATACCTATATATGGTATATATTTTTTTAAATGAAATGTTTTATATTTCATGTTGAAAAATGGACAAATTACTTTTCAATATTTTGTACAATTTCTTCTGTATAACTTTCATGTGAATTCGGTACTGTGCGCCCCCCTGAAAGAAATCCTGGATCCGCCACTGCCTCAGTTAGACTCGCAGCATCATTCCACTTTAGTGACAAATCTGAGAGAGGAAAATAATCAAATTCAGCAGTCTTCTTCGGGTAGGATTGTATACCAAAACTGTATTTTCACTAATTGTCATTCAAATAATATTTCCTGTTAAGTGTACTTTTTGTTCAATGAGTTATTGATTTAATTTAATAAATTATGTTCTATTCACTTTTCTTTAATAATTCATTTATTTGATTCGTTGAATTATCTCACTAAATACCACTCGAGGTTTTGTTTTCATCGTATAAACTTTAATTCTGTTCCACTCAAACTTGGTAGCTTGTGATATGACTCGACCAAATAACATTAGATAAAATCACCCCACCTTCGGTGTCGTGATTTTATCATGTTATTTGCTCTCGTCAATTACCAAAGCAACCAAGTTTTCGTGCGAAATAAAAGTTTATCCGATAAAAAAAAACCCTCTTGTGGTATTACCCTCGATATATTACCTACTTATAAATACACAGGTTCCGTCTTCCAGAGCGACACCGACTTGCTCGATGTCACTCCTTCGGGCCAAAATCCTGGTGCGTGCGACGCGGTTTGAACTCTGGACCTCTAGCTCCACAATCAGATGCTCTTCCACCGCGCCACGCCCCGGCTCCCTTTCCGTCTGTTTATCTGTCAATTACGCCCCCGCCATGGGACTCGAGAATCCGAGCGCACGCCTCTGCTTCACATACGCTCAGTCTTGTAATAGCGTGCGGCCCATCGAACGGTCAGGCAGTGGTTCTACTTGGTGACCGTCGACCGACACGAAGTTGAAGTGAACAGCCTCGATCGCGGTACATACGAGCATAGTGAAGAAATAAGAAGTTGGATCTTCGGGATCTACCTGAGATACTAGCATCGCATCTCTCGGTGTACCTACCTCGAAAAGTGTAAAATCTCGTCTAATTTTCTCATTGAAAGATGTTAATGAGGATTGTTGTGAGTGAACCACTTGTTGTTGCTTGGTAACTTCACCATAGGTGTTAACACCCACGTTGGATTTGTGATGGTGTGCAGTGGCCTTGTTTGTGTAAGTTCATATGTGGGTATTGGGTCTTTGTGCATGTGCTTCCTTCCGTATTTTCAATAGTTTCAGTCAGCTATCCGAAATAATCGAACTGTCTTTCGCTCATGGTAAGAAAATTACCTGTTTTTCTGCACTCGAACACTTTGTGGCCTTGTCTGGGCAAATTCAAACGTTCTCTGAGGATATGAGCAGTGTTGTTTTTGTAGTTTGTGTTGTTGAGTATACTGAAACTAAAATAAATATTTTTTTATAAGAACGAAACACAGTTTGAGCACTTTTATCACTATATTCCTACGTGTGTCATCATCATTGGAGTGCATTACTCTCTTCCTGAAACAATTGAGATATGTTTGGTACCAACCAACCACTCTAGAATCTATTTGGAATAAAATTTTTATGGGAACGAAACACATTTTGAGTACTTTTATCACTTGTTAAAACCCATAAATGTGTGTGTCACCATCATTGGAAGAGGGCATTACTCTCTTCATTAAACAACTGCGATGAGTCAGGTAGAAACCAGTGAAACCACCCACCCTACGATCTATTCAAAAAAGAATTTCTATAATCTTTGTGCCTTTAGCCTTCACCTCAGGGATATATGTAGGTATTAAAGGGCCAACTGGATTTTAGGTATTTTGCATGCACTATAATAAGGTGGCAATAGTTAATGCTTTTGAAAACAATGTTAGTTATCATTTGCCAGAATCTATAAAAAGACAGTGTTCTGCAAACTTATATGTTGAAATTAATTAGGAAAGATTATTGAACAATAAAAGTAAAGAAATGAAATTAATTACATTTTTCTCCAAATGACATTTAAAACGGCTTTTTAGTGATACTTGACAGGTTTAAAAGTTGTACTTTTACTGCCTAGACAGAAAGAGTTCATTGCTATTCAACCTTCCAAGTATTAATAATTTAGATCTACATCGAATAGGTAGACTATAACGTTGAATGCTTCATTTTCTTAGATCCGACATTTTTCTTCGATCTATATTCTATAATTCTGCTGTATCTGAGTTGTCTAGATGCCAATTCCGGCGTCTGGTTCTATCTTGAAGTGCGCACCGACCAACCGGGGTGGTGCTGTAGGGTTTCCAGATTTTCCTACAGCTGAAAAGTGAATACACCACCAAAACATCAGTAAATTGCCCGGAGTGCCAGGACAAATAATAATAATAGCCGTCCTCCACCCGCACAGGCAATGCCTTTGGGTACACTCTATGGGTGTTCATGGGGGAATATTTTTTATTTATTTACAGTCAGGCCCTGTCTCCGGAGCCCCGATACAACCGAAGGGCGCGCTGGTGAGTCATTAACCTCAGTGAGTGATTACTGGGTCCAAAAATCATGTGCCCTTGGTAGGAGGAGTGAACCAAGAATTACGGCCTTCTGCACTCGTCCGGCTGAGATTTCTGCCATAGTATGATTTTTAAGCTTCATAGCAGTGTGTCCATCATTTTACCAAGGACCTATACTATCAGAACCACCATTTCCACAGAATGGTTTGGATAAAACCTGTTCAAAGAGTAGATCTCGATATTTAGTCCGTTTTTCCTCCTTTTTTCCGACGATGTTTGTTTCGCCAGTAGCCGAAAACTCTATGACGATAATCGTCCTACTTTGATGGTCGAGGAGGACTACATCAGGCTTATTGGCTTGTATTTGCCTGAGGGGGGGGGAATAAGTAGTTCCAATAGATTCGGCACTTCTCATTCTCTACAACGGACTCAATATACCCTGGAGCATAAGGCAACACCGGTGTCTCGTCAATACCGTACGAATGTCGTAGGTGGTAGTACAACACTCGTAGCGCCGCGTTATACCTGTAGATATAGGCTGAGACCGCGAAAGCTGGACAAGCTGACAGCAAATGCATTATGGTCTCAGCTGCCCCAAGACTCTAGTGTCAGGGACCTCTATTTCCCATCACGCGACTACGGTAGACGAGGGTGTTGCAGACACAATCTTGGCAGGCCATTATGAATCCTTCAGTTTCCGACATCAGCCCACTTGACCTGAGAAAGGCAAATGTCAGGTTTCAGGATAAGCCAAGGTCTTTAATGTTCTTGAAGAAGACGCCATGCATTGGCTTATCCTCATGTAGCTGTAGGAGCCTTTCACTCTTCGCAGCTTTGACGTGGGCTTTTTGCTGAACGGATTTGGGTTCGTCAGTTGTGTCGAATACGAGACCGAGTTCGTCGGCTGCACGAGTTGCTGCCTTGAAAAGAAATGCTCCGTCCCTGCTTCTTCGTGATCCCATACTGAGCACAGAAGGGGATCTAAACTCATAATGACTTTACAGGCTCCATCCAGTACCATTCTGTTCTTGTATAACTCGGAAAGGGCAAAATTTACCTTTTTTCCCATTTGATAACCTTCATATCTGCTACGGTTTAGAATATTGCAATGTTGTGCTTCGGATATTTATAGACATCTGTAGAATATATCTTTTAACGGATATCCATGAATGAATGTTCATGTATAGATCAAACAGGTTACGGTCCAGGACAAATATACAATTTTTCTATGCCCGTTGAAGAGAAAAAAAAACATCGATATCCAAAATTTAACTCGACATTCATAATATTTATTTATATTTGCTTATACTCCACTGCCATTCGTGGAATATTTTCTGAAGGATACGATAATTTTCAAAATACGATGGAACGAGAAAAGAAAACATCGATACTGAAAATTCAGCTACTTATATACTTATATTCATTCAGGCTTGTTTCGGATATTTTATGGTCATGTGTTGAATATTTTCTAAAAGGTATCCTTTTCAAATCCATCGATGAATATCTCACAGATGTCCATCTGAAGTCCAAGAAAAAATAATAATATGAGCTAGTAAGTAGGTATTTTTTGAAATGTATGTACTTATGAAAAAAAAATTGGTTGAAAACTGATTTAAGTATAAAAATTTATGTTTGCTTTGGATAGCCATAAAATATCTTTTGATGGATATCCATTAAAGATTCTTGATATCCGATGTCCTTTTCAAATCCGGTGGTATCCCGACTAGAATTGAACATGAAACGGATATCCATAGGATATCATGTGTTTCTGGGTAACTATTATCCTCTAAAATACATATACCATTACTGGAATATATTTGTTATGTTCCTGTGCAAAGTCATAGAAATACAAGTTTGGAACTGCTTTCTAAAACGCATAGTAATATTGATGGATTTCAAACGATGCACAATGCACCCTTGTAATGGGTTCAGGGTCATTAACCCTCGTCAGATAGCTCTTGGACTGTCAGGGATAGACAGTGTTAACATGGGACCAAATTGCTCTCTTTAGAAAGTTCGAAATTTGTCAGGAAATTATATTTACTATTGCTTGTATGTGAGCTATGAATGAGTACGAAGCTTTGGAAGGGACACCTAAAATAAAAAAATATTTTTCCTTAAAATTCTAAGTAATAACTTGGAATTTTCATCTAAAATTCCGAGATATAAGTCGGAATTTTTAATCTAAAATTCCGAGTTACAACAGGGAATTTTAAAATTCTGAGTTAAACTTCCGAGTTGTAACTCGAAATTTTAAAATTCTGAGGTACAACTCGGAATTTTGGATTCAAAATTCCGACTTATATCTCGGAATTTTAAAATTCCGATTTACAACTCGGAATTTTAAAATTCCGATTTACAACTCGGAATTTTAGATCAAAATTCCGAGTTATAACTCGGAAAGTTACAATTCCGAGTTATAACTCAGAATTTTGAAGAAAAATAATTTTTTTTATTCTAGGTTTCCCTTCCAGGGCTTCGTTGTACGAAGCTCTGGAAGGGACACCTAAAATAAAAAAATATTTTTCCTTAAAATTCTAAGTAATAACTTGGAATTTTCATCTAAAATTCCGAGATAAGTCGAAATTTTGAATCCAAAATTCCGAGTTACAACAGGGAATTTTAAAATTCTGAGTTAAACTTCCGAGTTGTAACTCGAAATTTTAAAATTCTGAGGTACAACTCGGAATTTTGGATTCAATATTTCGACTCATATCTCGGAATTTTAAAATTCCGAGTTACAACAGGGAATTTTAAAATTCTGAGTTAAACTTCCGAGTTGTAACTCGAAATTTTAAAATTCTGAGGTTCAAATCGGAATTTTGGATTCAAAATTTCGACTTATATCTCGGAATTTTAAAATTCCGAGTTACAACTCGGAATTTTAGATCAAAATTCCGAGTTATAACTCGGAAAGTTACAATTCCGAGTTATAACACAGAATTTTGAAGAAAAATAATTTTTTTTATTCTAGGTGTCCCTTCCAGGGCTTCGTTGATAGGTGATAATTAAGGACCAATAAAAATTCTCAATGTCGTTAGCTACAGTTATTGAACGCCGTACAGGGTGAATCAAATTTAACACTTTTGAGGGCCGGTTTTTCAATGTACTTTAACTTCGAGCTAAATTTAACTCATGGTTAGAATGTGAGTCGATTCCTTCATTTAGCAAATGTCATATTCATTCTAACCACGAGTCAAATTTAACCGGGAGTCAAAGTACGCTAACACGACATTGATAAACTGGCCCTAAGGGTTTCAGATACTTACAGGAGAGATAAAACTGACCCCTATTTGCGAGGTTCGATTTACAAGAAAAGTTGGCAGGTGAAAACATCCTCTTGATATTTTAGGACGTTTTTGAGATGGGGCTAACTTTTTATTTGTTAAATCTGTGATTTTTTATGCGCTTGTGGATAAAGTCTTGATCGTAACTCATACGGAAAGGTACTTTCCCGTACTCGACTGCTAAAGGCAGTGCTATGCGGGAAAGGTATTTACTTGTTAGTATAATAACTATTTCAAAACAGAAGTTTTGTAAATGCAGAACTTAACTTATCGAGGAAAAGCATTTGCCTTTCAATACTTGTATAGATTTCTTTGAGTCAACTTTTTTTTTCAAACTGTGGAAGGTAAAACCTCAAAATACTATGTCAAAAAACAAATTTCTTCTGTAAAATTACACTTTCAATCAATACTTATACTTCTTAATTGTCTCGGTCTTTCACTCTTTCTCATAAAAAGCGTTCGTTGCTTCACTCATAGCTTCGTTCTCTGCCGACAAATTTGCTATCCGAATTTTGAATGACTAATAACTTTACCACTTATAACCGCACGTTACTCGACTCAGTGGTGGTCAATCAAAATCTATTACCGTCTTACGAATAATTACGTTGAATTGTGACGTCATTCACGCCTCCCCTATTACTGATGTCTCGAAAATAGAGCTGTAACGCTTTTTTGTTGTTTACTGGTTATGAAAAAAAACACCCCGAGGATCTATTTCAGTCTCACAAATTATGATGCCAATTTACAACATCATTCATCCCTTTCCGATTACCATTCTAATTGTAACGTCGTTCACGCCTCCCCTATCACTGCAGGTCTCTCGAAAACAGAGCTACCACGTTTTTTTTGTTGATACCGGTTATAAAAAACATCCCGAGGATCTATTTCAGTCTTACAAATTATGATGATATCATTGATGCCTTTTCGATTACCGTCGCGACAGCAATCGCCGCCTCAAAAATAAAAAACGAAAATATTATGATGTAGGTATATAAAGTTACCGAGGCCATTTGCCGAAAAATCGATGAAACCAATTCCAGTAATTGTCGAGAATTTGTAGAGAACGAAGAAAAATAGTCGCGCTCTTAGTTAATTTGTATGGGGTGTCTGAGCTAACTTTTCATCAACTTAGCATTGCTATTATTATGAATAAAATAATAAATATTAAGTTTCATCACTGTGGTAATCCAAAATTGTATACTCGGAAATTTTGCGTTATTGGCAACACCGCATGCGTATAAGGAGAATTATCTATGCTTTTTTCATTGAATCATCATTCGGTGAGTAGGAAATACCAATATTCTGAGAATAATAGAAATTTCACGTTTTACGACAAATTTGTTGTGGTTTCTGGACAATTGTTGAGTTGATTTTCAGGTGCAACAACCAATTATTTTAGTGTATTACTGAGCATTTCAAAGTGGTTGTCCGGCTATAAGAAAGGGAATTTTTTACAACAAATTTGTTTTCATCTTTCAACAATTCTTCAATAAAATCTACTATCAAAAAGATTACATTCAATTATCATACAGTGCGTAGTTAATTTCGAGTTACTGGAAAGAATAAAATTTTGGCAATTATAGGTAGTTTTTCCACTTCAGGAAATTCCAACGTTGTTCGACAAATTTGTTATGGTCCTTCGACAATTGTTGAGTTAATTTTTATCAATTTCTCAAATGAAATTGCATAACCTAGATATGACAGTGGTTCGATAATTGTCCTTTTATGCATGCGGTGTTGCCAATAACACAAAATTTCAGAGTATGAAAAATTCCAATAAAATATGAATGTTTATGCTGCTTGGAAAAAAAATTCTGCATTATTCTTACGTCAAATAGACTTCGACCAGTACTCGATAGTTTCTGGTTCGAACAGTGATACAATTTGATGATCAGGGGGGGGAGTATCAAAAACCTACCTAAGACCACTTGAGGTGATCCAAAGGAGGTTTCTGAAACCCATACGTGACAAAAATATTCTGTATGAAACTGAGAAACTATATAAAGAAAGAAATATAATTATTAGATAGTAGGCAATTCCATTTCAAGGCTCTGATTATGAAACAATATGAAGAAAAGAACCAGCTTCTGAAACGAAATCAAAATTATTCAACACGTCATAAAAACCAATACATGTTCCCCTTTTATGCTAAGTCTGTAGGACTGAGATCACACGAATTCTTAGAGCCAACAGCATTCAACAGTTTACCACAAGATATACAAACATGCAATACATTCTTTAATATAAAGAAAAGGGTTCACGAGTGATTGACAACACTTAAAAACAATGAAAAAGTCAATTTTGTGTTTATTATTATGAAATCTTTCATTTTATTATATGAATAATAATAATAATACTCCCTCATAAACACTTGTTGAGACTTACTGATTTTTGATGGCGTATTCACTTTTCAGCTGTAGGAAAACCCAGAAAACCTACAGCACCACCTCGGGTGGTCGTTGTGCACTTCAAGCTAGCACCAGACGAGATTGGCATCTAGACAACTCACAATACACTTGCTTTTCAACAAGGCATGCGGTTGCCTATCGATCCGATATAAAGTAGATGAGAAAGATTCTCCTGTACCTACATCGGGCTCGAACCGACTATCGCTATGCTGGAATTTCGAACGGCCTGCATTATTATATTTTCTTATATGTAAGTATGTATGTTTGTACAGTTCGATTATTTTATCTTTACCCGTGCGTCATCATCACAATACCATAATTCTTAGCTTTGGAGACAAATGTTAACGAATTTTGATTCGTTTATAGCGGTTGTTAGAAATAGATGTTCGATAGAGGGTGTGTGATTTCTTCGATCATAAATTGATGACGCATGGGTAAAGATAAAATAATCGAACTGTATATGTATGTATGGGTGTATGTATGTATGAAAAATGGTAGGATATGTGTGAATTTTATTTATTTATGTGTAGCTATATCAGTAGTATTTCAAGTGTTTACAAGTGTTTTGTTGAAATGATTCTAAACCACTCACAAGGAAACATTCCTGTGGTATATCTGATTTATTCATGTTTTTAAAATAATACTATTCTGTACTTCCATTGTATTCTGAAAAAATTATTATTATTATTATTTGTCTAGTTATAATAGTCGCAGTGCTAACTTAAAAAACCAGAGCGCTACTGTCTTTAGTCGTTGTTTTTGATTATTTTACCTAAAAATTATAATGCATGCAAACTCATAACTACAAGTTGGAGAGCTATAGGGGGTTATACGACAAAATATTCACTTTTTGAGCTAAATTACTTCATTTGTGTAGACGACATTTTTGATCTTAGAGGGGCAGGACCCTTAGTTTTGGTCTTCCTTCGCTTAGGTGCGCCTTTGTCATGTATAAACTTTTTGCTTACTGAGTTTCTTTATGCTCAAAAGTACTGCATGTGGCATTTCTTCCTACATGTGGCGAAATACCCTTAATATTTTTTTCGCATCATTTTGTAAAAAGCACTGGCTGTTGAAGCATGATTTGATAAATGAATTGAATGAATAACTATGGTGGCCCATTTGCTTTTACAGCTGCAGTGAAACCCGGAAAAATATCAGCCTGTGACTTAGCGTCCTCTCAGGTTATTTATTCATTTCTCGGTTTTAATAACGCCGTTCAGGAAGTAATCTTCGGCGTATGAAATGAATTTAATGTGGTTGGAATTCGATATTCACTTATCTGCAGTCGCGCTCGCACGAACGACTTTTCGTCACGTATGAAGGTAAAGCGTAAAGTTTGAACGATATTTATTTGCACGAAACTTTATTCCGTGCTGAGTGTTTCCAGAGGTTTTCATGTTTCCCACATATAAGTTTTAAGAACTGGAATTATATTGTGCGTGAATTTTTTTATTTTCCAAAGGAGGTTCTCTATCAAGAAATATTTTGACGATCCTGGAGCCGGACCTGGCCGCTTATTGCGATAATTGACGTCAGCTTATTAACGATGCGTGACATCATCACTCAAGAATGCTCTAATATCATCGAAGTTTGAACGAGAGTCATCAAAGAAACATTTGAACGAGTCATCGAACGGCGACTTCTCTCGGCGTTTCTGGAATGATACAGCAAAAGCGAGAATAAATGCAGAAAGCTTGATCGAAGAGGGCAGATTTTAAGAGTTTTCAGTTAGTTACAGACTGTTAGTTTGCAAACGGACAGATTTGGCTAGCAATTTACAAGTCTAAAGTAAATTGGTGAATTATAATTGAGCGCATTTATATAAAAATATAAAGATTTCTGAATTTCCCAATTAGTCCAGTAAGGGGGGGGGGTTTGAATGCAAAAGGTAGGGTAGTAGCGATTTTTTAATATGTTGTTAGGCTTGGGGCCCTAATGAAAAATCCAAGTTTTCGACCACGAGGCGCATGCGCTCGAGCCGCCATCTTGGATTTTTTACTACAAAAGACGTTCTATACAAAGTTGAAGAAGACAAAATTTTCTACATATTTTGAAGGAATTTTTTTTTTATAGCACACATATGTTGCACTATTTGAAAAAAAATGCGGAAACTTCATTTTGGTTGAGTCTTATTTATATTTTACATTTTGGTACGTTTCGATAATCCGGGTTGGATATTGTCAGTGTTCTGGTCGTAGTTGTCTGTGGCCTGGTCGTAGTTTCGGTCCGTAGCATGAAAAATGTCGCCATCCTCGTCCTGGCATTCAATGGCTTTCCGGCATATTTCCGCAACCGAACATTTAACCCTTCGGCAGCTGCATGCCCCACCACACCCTTTATTGCAGTTACAAGATACCGCTTTTAATAAGGAATCGGGAGCTGGTTTTTCCGCCATTGTTATTGGTGTGAAACCGTGAACGCCATGCTTCCAACCGCAGTCTTCAGGATTTTTCTCTATGCCTCTCCATTTCTGTACTTGGTGGTACGTCCTAAAGGCGTGGAATTGCGCCGCGTCTTTCACTCCCAATTGTTGCACCATACAAACGAAATCTCGATGATATGAGTGATGTCCTCTTTTTTTTTTGTTTATTTAAAAAGTCCGGTGTAATTTCTTCAGTACAGAGAAAACACAGTGCTTTAAAATTAAAAGTCGGTATACTAGATCTGCGGGATGTCGACGCTACTTGAGGTTCGTTATTTTTTCTACGACAATACGCGGCGATTAATTTTTCATTAATATAATTTTTTTGACATGCGTCATGCACAGTTACATAGGAGATAGTGTTCTCAAAATGCGCATATGAGCGCGATTAACTCGTAACTCGATTTTAAAAGTGTCTTTACACCTCTTTCCTTTACATCGACAACGTCACTTTCACTTAAACTTTTCTCACAAACAAAGCACAAATCAACTTTGGGATTTTTCAATATAACAGCGTAACCTTCTGCAAGCAAGACAATAAGCACACTGAGGTATTAATTCCATGCACTGAAGGTCATTTATGACCCTCGCTCAATACCTACTATTGTGCTCTTGCTACCTGTCTATCCGTTAAGGTTTAGGGCAACCTATTGATATAAAATTAGAGTAGAGGTTTTTTTTAAATAATTTCAATATGATTTTAATTTGTTTAAAATGTTTGTTTTAGTTATCAACAGCCAAATAACAAAATATAATACTTTTTTTTCAAATAGTGCAACTTCACGGAGCTGTCACTCCTAACATATGTGTGCTACGAAAAAAATGTGCACACAAAAAATGTAGGAAATTTTGTTTTCTTCAACTTTGTATAAAACATCTTTTGTAGTAAAAGCCACCGTTTTTGAGTTATCAAAAAACCAAATTTTTGTACCTAAAATCCAAGAAGGCTCGAGCGCATGCGCCTCGAGGTCGAAAACTAGTATTTTTCATGAGGGTCCCAAGCTTAAAACCATACTAAAAAATCGCTACTACCCCACCTTTTGCATTCAAACACCCCTTTTCGGTACCCACGTACTGGACTAAATCGCTTCGGATAAGGAAGGCGTACATACACTTCTTATTCAACATCAAACGTAAAGTATATTTTAACAGTAGAAATAAATTTATCAAACACTTAGGCTGTTTTTTAAAGCTGTAACATTTTTCAAGTATGTGATTGTGAGAACTTTACATCGTTGTGGAAGGATGAAGAGGCTGACTACAGTCACGTATTCATCCATAGTTAACACTGAACCAACCCAAAACGACATACCCTCGGACATACCTATTAAACAACGGTACAAAAATATTCTATACACTAAGGAACAAAATTAAGAATATGTAGTCATCTAGATCCCATTGTTTTATACCTCATCTTATACATACAGGAGGATCAGTATATGGAGAACTTATGAGTAGGTCAAATTTTCAAATTTTAAAGTTCACTAATGTAGATGGGGGCTATCCGGCTGAAATATTTTCAAGATTGTGACACATTTGGTTGTATTGGAAGTGTTTTATTAATTTTCTGCGTATGTAAACCGAAAAGTATTTTTTCTAACACCTCTTTCGAAATTTGACTTTTCCCCCTTGTTTCAGGGTTGAAAGTGGCACTTTTCCTCTCTGAAAATGAAATATTATGCCCTCATACCGAAATCTTGATTTTTCTGGTAATAAAGATACATTTTTTACATTTTCTTCGTTTTCATTCGATTCTTCCATATTTTTTTATAAATTTATTAAACTCAATATCAAATAAATTTGAATTTAATTTTTTTATTCTTTTGGCTTTTTCAGCTTTGTTGGTGGGTATTTCGAAAACGGGCTTATTCATTGTATTTATTGAAAAATATAACATCGCCTAATATATTTGAAACACTACCTATATTCTTTGTTATTGTCATTAAACCATCAATTGTTTTAATGCTGGGGGTTTTAAAAAAATGCATATGTTTCACACTGGAGTAAACTGTCCTTTCTTTCCTTTGCGTTTGGTGTCCCCGGGCCCTACAGGCCCTTTGGCAGGAAACTACTTGTGTTTCCGCGGGCGTAGCCCATTTCGGCCCGAGATGGCAGGTACCGTGCATAAAAAGAGCCCATTTCGGCCCCAAACACAAAATGTACCTATTTTAAATGTACCCATTTCGGCCCGGAGGGTTTAACGGTGTACTAGTTTAGGTACCTAATTAGAATTTTAAATCTAATGCGTTCACAAGATCTGTAACTATACACAGAGAAATATCAACATATATCATTCAATTAAATAAATAACATTTAGATGAAATAACATTATTAATGAATAACATTTGAAAATACAGAGGGGTGGAACAATTTGCAAAAAGGCGAATCTGTCACCAAGTTAGTTCGTTCAGGAACAATCGAGTCATAAAAATATAAAAAATCGTCCTTTTGGTCGTCGACGAACATATGGTCTAGTTTCTTTAACATGACATTATTGTACTATGATATATTTGTTCTTTAATGTTATTTTTGTATGTGTTATTTATGTATGTGATATTATGACGTGATATTTTGTATCTAGTTTACCTATCGTTGTGGGCCGAAATGGGCATTTACCCAAGCTCATTAAAATTCATCTTACCTGGTATTTCACATTTTCGGGCCGAAATGGGCTACGCCCTTTCCGCACAGGATCGTTAATTTTTGATTGCGTATTGGTGACTTCGTAGAAGAGGACCCAATTCAGCAGAATACTGTATCAAATCGATTAGAATTATACAAGGCGTTCACCGGACAGTGAAAACGATGCGCTTGAAGAAACTATGGAAAGTTAATTCTTCCAAATGGAAACCCCCAATTTTCTTAATCTCATTCTATTCAGTATCGAATATGAGGTTAACTTTGAATACGATCTATGCCTGGATTAGAATTGGGGTGCTTGGTAGTGAGGCGGTTACATACTGGCCCTTAAACCTTCCGCTTGCATTTGGGAATAGGTAAATTTTTCTCTATTAAATAGGAGTCGATATGCCATGTAATTTGTCTCATTAACAATCCCGAAGTCTGGTGGATGCTTTGCGTACACTCTATGAGTGTTTATGAGGGAGTATTATTCAACAGTTTGAAATATTGGCGAATTAACCTCTCCATATCGGAAAATCAAGTACCTATTCCTTAGTTTATAGTTATCCTCAGTTGGCAATGGCGCCAGCGGTTGTGTTGAAAACAATCGACTGCCATGGAAATGTCATTGTAATAATGCCGGCAAATGTAATAGGGTTATAGAAAACCTCAAAAGCAGAGCAAGAGTGCACAGAAAAGAGCAAATTGTTGATAATGAATATGCTATGTCTTGGAGACAAGTTGCAAGAGAATCAAGATTGTTAGTGAGATTTGCAAGTTCATTTCAACTAGGTCGCAAAGATACGAATACTTTTTGGACAATATCATATATGGACAGATAAAGTAGAGTTCACAACCGATATAATTGCAATTATTGTAGTGACTCATATCAACATTCAGGGACCTGAAGTATTGGCAGTCCAATGTTGATTGTGCTGTGCGATAAGAAGTGATAGCGTTGTGACAATGCATTTTTATGAAGAAAACCTAAATAATTTGGATAAAAGCAGATGTCGATTCCGAAACAATAATAAGATGTGGCTGCCTCTTTTTTTATCAACCTGACGGGGCACCTCCGCATAATTGTTTCATGACCAGTGGGCAGGCAATAATTGACCTCTTCTTGGTAACCACGTTCTCCACATTTATTAGTGCTCGATTTTTTGTTTGTATTACAATTAAAAATTAAGCGTATGAAACTTGATTGACTACATTTGAAAATCTGTCATCATTCATTTCGAAAGGTGAAAGGTATCGTAAGGTATCGAAAGGTATCGTAAACGATTTCATTAATGACAACCTTTTCATCGTTGATTTCAAGTTGAATTACATCTCCAATTATTTGAATACCGTGGTTATTTCGTTACTCAATCTCCAGCAAAATCAGTCTTTCATGATACCATGTCATAATACGCTGTTAGCCAATAAATAAGGATTGGCTCACCTTCAAAATATCATGACATATAATGCTGTTTGTTCTCGATTACTCCATTCAAATACTCCTTTCTGTTGAAACAGTATGCAATGTCTGCAGTTTCTGCGACAGTTTTTGGATTGTTGAAAGATTTTGATAAAAAACTTTGAATATTGTACTGCATGATTATTTGGGATATGCATGGAATTACACGTTAAAAGGTAAGAGCCTCATCTTCCGTAGCTCGCACAAGTACTTCGGAGACTTCTGAGGATTACTCGTGAGGGTGCAGCCGGTTGACAGATTGAACAAATTTCTTATGCACATAACGAGTAGTTCATTTAATTTTCTGCATCACTATAAATTGATTATTATGGGTCTGAGTATAGCGAATAAATGAACGAATCTATTTGAATTAAACAACTTCTTCTCTATCTCTTTTTGAAACTGTGTATAACACTCTGAAAATAGTGATATACTAATCAAACGCACTCGAAGGATTCCGGAATTGATTTTGTCTTTAATTTTCCGTGAGAGAATCAACACAATGTATCGATTATTATTCTTTCCAATCATGGTTGAATAGAAGATGAGAGGTTTCCTTCTTCGGAGTAGCTCATAGATGAGAGGCATGGTCAACATTTATCTAATAGTTGTATTAGATATAAATTCACTAGGCCACAATGCAACGTTTTATTAGCATTGAAAAGTATTCAAATAAATCAGCGTTACTAGAACAAAGCAATGGGTAAGGAAAGTATACAACCATTACCAATGATTGAACCTATATATGAAGTTGATGAAAGATTATTTTATAATTTGCCGCCTTTTTGTCGCTAATTAGCTGGGAGAAAAAAAAATTGTCACTATTTTTTTTAATATGTGATGTTTCTCTAACTTCGTATGAAGTTTAAAAATAGATAAAATGTTTCCACATGTCACCGCATCGTCATTTTTTAATAATTAACTTTCTATTATCGGTTTATTTGAAATGTTCTGATATGTATCAACCGTCGGTAATTACATATAATTATATGCACTACTGATAATGAAACTAATCAGCGGAAGTGTTTTCAGAGTGTCATTTTAGTTCAGGCCGATTCGACTCGATCCGCTGGCTCACTTCCACCATATCATGGTTTTTTTCGGTTGCCAAATATGCAGAAATTAATAAAAAAAATAGTGTAATTGACCAAGATGAAGGTGCTATATACTCAAACAGAGTTCCTTCAAGAACAGTTTTACAAATGCTCATTATTAAAAATAGTGGATCCTTTTTCAATTCTGAAGGTCATATAAAAAAAATAATAAATAGTTTTTTGGAATTTAAATTGATACAAAAGAAAAATTATTTTTTTAGCGAAGTGAAAATCATTTTGCAATGAAATTATAATGTATGGAATATCACTTTGCTAATTGATCAATGCCCAAATATTATATTCAAGAATAAGTATTGCATATTCATTGTGTCATTTTTGATTTTTTATAATTATACTATTTTTATCATCGTGTATAGTTTTTTCACCTTGTCTGATCCGAAAGTGGTGTTATGAGAAACCACAAAACGTTTCTCTTCACTCCGCCTCAGTAAAATGAGTTCACAATGGTAGTTATACCCTCATTTTTTGTTTGAACAATTAATGATACCTACCAATCATATACAAAATACTTAATCTCAATTTTTTACTCAACTTGTTCGTCCACTCGTATCCGCTTCCTTATTCAATTCTTGAGAAAAATGGAGAACTCTTGTAGGATCTAGAACGCATATTTCATAATGTACCACCGAATCTCGAAATATCTTGTTGCCCCACACTTCTTCGCTTCTATTGTGCCAGCCGCGATTTTTTAATATGATGTTTGTGGTGCTGTAGGTTTCCCAGGATTTCTTACAGCTGAAAAGTGAATACGCCACCAAAAATCAATTAGTCGCCCTGGAGCGCAACGGCAAATAATAATAATAGCCGTCCTCTACCCGCAAAGGCTATGCCTTTGGGTACACTCTATGAGTGTTTATGAGGGAGTATTATTATATTATTATTATTATTATTACAGGACTTTTCAATGATGGGCTAAATAGAGGAGAACTGCTTACTTTCGTGGTTGAGGATTTAATTCTCGATTCGTTGATGTTTTTGGAACAAAACATTTGCTAATTGTTTCTTACTGAATTATTATCATTTGATTCGTTTCCATTCTTTTTTTACGGCAAGTTCCCCGACTATTTCTGTATGAGTTAATATTTTACAAACATTTTGTAGCACTCCCAATTTCCTGGTAGATTGGCGTCCGTGACTGCATTCAAATGTTAATGTATTTTAGATGTTGAGGATTTGAAAACTAACGCAACTCGGATTCTATACTTAAAATTGAGGTCGAATTCTCAGTGATTTGTTTAAGTTCTACAGCGAGAACAATGAATAATGATTTCGTCCATTCCATGTTTTATGTGGCCTTTTCCAAAAAATTCGTTTGAACTAAATAAAAAAAAAATTGGTTCTAAATGTGGGATTGAGAAAAATCATCGAGATTTGAATCATTAATACAATATTTGTGTGTGTGTGAGATTAAACACCCACGTGACATATCTCCGAAACCAGAAGAGATAATCAATTGTTGCAAACGATTTATCATTTGCTGTCATTACAGATGGTGTTGCACTGTCATGATCGAGGCTTTCAATTCTTTATCTGACGCATTCAAAAAATATTCATCAAGTTCTTCCACAAGAACTACTCATATGGGCTCCTCGGTCAGTTAAGTGGATTTAAGTTCTAAATTCAATTGGTATAAATAGCCTTAGTACATTTTTTGATAACTTTCGATAAACATACCCTAACACGAATTTTTGTTGAGTTTTAGTTCGAGTTCAAATGTGACCAATATCTTTCCCTTCTTTTATATGTTCAATTATTTATTCCAAACTTCAACCCGTTTTGGATCATTGAACATATGAATAATGAAGGAAAAATTGTTGCTCTCATTTTAATTCAAATAATTAGCAGTCCATATTTTGCGTGAAAATAATAAAAATTCACTAAATACCCCAGTTTCTTAATTTGAAAGGTAAGGTTAGGTTTGGTCGTACAAGAAGGTCGATTCTTGTGTGAAACGACTGAAATGGTTTTGGTACTTTCTATTGTCACTATAATATTGGGTTAATATTGGTTGAATAATTTTCATCAATATCAATAAAACATTTTAGTCAATATACTTTTTTAAATAATAAATTTTAAATATTGAAATTCGAATATTTCTCTCATATGAAAATAATATTGTATTTTTAAGTTTGATTACCACATTGGTTGAATATCTCACCAATATTCAACAAATCATATTAATCTATATTGAATCAATATTGGTTGGATAACTTTCACCAATATCAATAAAACGATATTGTCTACATATTGTTTTCAATATCTAGAATAAATATTGAAACCACAATATTTCTCATACGGCGTTTCTGAGAATAACAAACAATATTGTTTATCCAAATTTGATAGCACATTGGATGAATATTTCTGTCAGCAATATCTAAAAATTCATATTAACCTATATTGGGTCAATATTGGTTGACATTTTTGTTACCAATATCGATAAAATAATATTATCTACATATTGTTTCCAACATCTAAAATGAATATTGCAATCCCAGTATTCTTCTTTATATCGATTGTAGATCCAAGTTTGATTGCCCGTTGGTTGCATATTATTCCACCAATACCTACTAAAAAAATAATTATCAAATTTTAACGAAATCCTGTTGCCAATATTGAAATAATAATATATTGATACAATTATACAAACAATACCTATACCAATTTTTGAATTTGGGTATAGGCCGAAGATTCAATAAACAATATTGAAATAAATTATTATCAAAACTAAGAAAATATATTCTCACAACTAGTTTTCAAAGCAATTACTCAGTGGTTATGACGACCAAAAGGCAAACACCTTTATCGAATTGCTCCGAATTATTCGACATTTTTTTAATATAATTCACTTTGAATATTCTATCAATATATACAAATAAGTATCGCTGAATGTTATGAGTCCAATACTGCCGTCCTAAGCAGAAGTACCGTATCTACAAAATATATGAATACTGCGATAAAAGATTCTGTAGGTTGAAACACCTATAAATTTTGCTCTTTACCAAACAAAGATGAGGTATACTTGGTTTAAACAGCCAAAATTAACGAATTATATTGCCGTTTATGAGAAAGTTCAAGAATTTTCAATGTTAGAAGGTCGTATCTACAGAATTCTAAGCAAAATAGCAGATAGCAGATAACTTTTACTTAGGACGGCAGAATATTGCTTCTGGAATATTTAAAATATTGTACCATTATCACGAAAGGTTCGCAATTTTTTTCTCGCCATTGTTTAGTATTTTGCCAATATTTTAAAATATTGTACCAAAGAGTTTCAACGATTTTGCTCCCAGCATTAAAATAATGGACAGAACCAATTGGACCCTCCTTGGTGCACCTCTTACGGTGGAATCTTTGGCAGAATGCCTTAACTAAAATTACAATTACAGACTTACAGTAAAAGGTGTCAGTGGTGAAAGCAGCAGAAAGCCTGCGATACATAGTTCTGCAAAATCAATGAACACACTCGGTCTTAATGGGTTAAAAAATATTGGTAACACTTGTTTTATGAACAGTGTTATCCAGTGTTTGTCGAACACTAAATGGTTGCTGGAATATTTGAAGAAGGACGCCTACACAAGGGATATGAAGGATATGAAGGGTGCTTTAATCCAAACTTTTGCGAAAGTGATCAAGGAACTGTGGTCAGAGGATTCGTTGAATCAAGTGGTCGATACAGTTTCTCTGAAAAGTCAAATCCAAAGCTTCGCGCCACGTTTCATCAATTACGCCCAGCAAGATGCTCAGGAGTTTTTACGATACCTGCTGGAAGGACTACATGAAGACGTGAATAGTGTAACCGTTTAGCCCAAACTCATTTTGACCGAGTTTGTCGAGAGTTTGAGCATCAGTGAAAAAGCCAGAGAGTCATGGTCGAGATACATGAGTATGGACAACTCCAAGATAGTCGATAACTTTGTTGGACAGCTGATATCCATATTGAAATGCTCATTTTGTGGTCAACGGTCAGTCACTTTTGATACATTCTGGGACATTTCTCTTCATATATCAGTATCACTAAGATCGGGGCAACTTAGTCTGTCGCAATGTTTGGATTCATTTACTAAGGAAGAAACTATGGATGGTGATGAAAAACCAACATGTTCGATTTGCAAAAAAAGAAGGAAATGCACAAAATCTCTTATGTTTCATAAATTACCGAAAATTTTGATAATCCACTCGAAAAGGTTTTCCGAAACAGACAGACTTCGAGGAAAATTAAATGTCACCATTGATTTTCCACTTGAAGGATTAGATATGAGCAACTTCATAGCAGACAATGAAGCGCCTTGTCGTTATAACTTATACGCTTTATTGAATCACAGCGGGTCTTCCTATAGCGGACACTTTACTGCTTACTGTAAGCATCCATATTCAGGCACGTGGCACGAGAATAACGATTCTCATGTTTCCCCGATTCTTCCAGAGTCCTTGATGAGCGGAAGAGCATATGTACTCTTCTATGAGCAGGATGGTAGATCATCACTCTTTTGAGATTATATTTAGTTTTATTTTATACATTTTATTATTGATATTGTTTATTTTGAATTATATTTTTAAATCTTAAAATAAAAGTATATTATCGCAACATAAGTGTATCAATATTGCTAAATGTTTTGATACCAATTTTGTTTCGAGAATATTTTGCCAATATTATCCAAGTAACATTTAACCACTATCGCCGAATGTTCACATGTTTTCCTTGCCAATATTGCGGTTGAATATATGTCAGTAATTTCATAAAATTGTCCCAATATAAGTGTGCAACCGATATTGTAACTGTGAAATATGAGTTGATTATCGTCTTTGAAGTATCTACAAAAAAATGAGGCATTTTGTGCAATTTGTGCCTGAAAGATTATTGTTTGGAAAATATGGGCCGTAGTGGTCATGATGGTAGAGCGCTAGTCTATCAATCAGAGGGACGTGGGTTCGATTCCCAGCATAGTCACTGGTCTCGTGCTGGGAATCGCACGTTAAAAGGTAAGACCTCGTTAATCCTTAGCTCGCACAAGTTTCGACTTCTGAGGGCTGTCGTTCGTAGGGGGATGACAGCTGGTTAACGGAAAAAACAATTTTAAAAACAATTTTTTTTTACAAAACAACAATTCCATGATATACATGAAGAAATCTCTCAGTGGACATCGATTTTTGACTCTGGAAGAGTTGGTTGGCGCACTGGTGTTTTGGAAATTCTTCATTCGCTTGAAAAACAATAAAAAAGTTTCCCATGTTTCCGACATTTTATTTTTGTCAGTCAATTAACTGCATTAATACAAGAAGAGATTCTTCAGAACCAGTTTCCCCACCAAAAGTAATTAATTCAATTCAAGACTGAAAAGTATACGGGCATTTGTTTGATTTAAGCATCCATAATGAAACATAAACATTGATGCAATCTATACAACGAAGACATGCACTGAATGTTAATAATTATCGACGGAGTGTGTCGTTGAACTTTCCATTTCCCAGTCTATTTTTATAACGAAATGTCAGACCGAACAACCAGGAAGCCAAAAAAATTCAGAAGGTATAAATTTGCTGAAAGAAAACCGTAAACTACCCAGATGTTTAAGGTTTCGAAAGTAAGCCTTGATGTACTCCATACAATTTCACAGCAAAACGAATAATCTGACCAGATATACAGTGTGGATACTCTGTCAGTACTCAACATTGTGTTCGATACTTGTATTAATGAGATCTGCTTGCTTGAAAGATTTTGTGGCTTTGAACAACTATGGATATATTTAGATTGATTATAATCACCTTGAAGCGGAAAAATTGAGTTACATTAAAGAATAATTTCTAACAGGAGTTCTAATCAATCTCTGATGAACTTTCGCTACAGTCAGAATGATTGATTATTACTATTGGTTAGGATATTAGAAGCAGTTTAGAATGGAGTATTATATTACCTTTTCAGTTCCGATTTAATTTCAGTTGAAGGAAAATTCTGAAATTTCGTAAATTATTTATTTGATTTATTTAAGGCTTTTGTTTTGTGAAAATCCTATCGAATATTTGATATTTACACTGCAATGTACGATTAGTGTCGTGAAAGGAGCAAATGCAGTTAAAAACATTTATTCGAATAAAAAGAGTCTGTTTTCATTGAAAGTAATCATTGGTAGGTATTATGCACTAAAAAACAATTGTTTTTGCAACACACAAATGCACAACATATTTATGACTCATCTAATATGTTCTGCTCGTGCATTGCGGAAATTCATCACGAGATACAAAGCTCTTATCATCAAATATAGAAAAATAATAGTAGCCATCACATCGGACAGGACAGGTTGTTTATGGTGGTAGATTTTGCGAATTCGCAGAAGGCGAACCACTTCTCGTTGCTTCTTTGTTAATTTATTCCAATGAAAGCCGAGGCAATTTATGGACGAAAGTTTAGTGTAAATAATGTTAAAGCTCTTATTTTTCAAATGAGATAATCTATATATTCCTGCATATTTCAATAGAGCTTGAAATAATCATTCCAGAAACGTAGCACACTTGATGTTTTGCTAGAGTAATCTTTGAAATGCGGAGCTTTTAGATTTTTTCATGGAGAAGACTTCGAAACGCACACTTTGAACAAATAGGCTTTGGACGACTGGCCCATAAAACAAAACGCAAATTTTATTGATAGTTGTCAATTTTTTATTTAACCAGTAAAAACGTGGTTTTTGTTCAACTTTCGAACACATTTGCAATGATAGTCTGTTTAATACAAACGAGGAAAAATGTAGAGGCAGCAAGCAATGTGTAACTATAACGAGATGTAATATCGAGAGAAAAGACATCCTTCTCGAAACATTTTCGTAAGATTACGACACATTATTTATAGTCAATTTGATAAGAAAAGGTCAAAATTATATGCACCAAATAGGGATTTGGTTTTGAAGTTTTTCAGAGACTGTTTTATCTTTTAATTTTCCTTATGAAGCTGACGATAAGAAAAATAGTTACATGAATGATATCATATAAAATGTTTTCTGTATTAAACTTTGCGAAATGACGTTATAAACAATTCAAACAGGAATTGTGTAATCAGCTAAACCACTTAAAATCATTTGAACACTGATTCATCAGGAATTTATTGCCAGATTTGAGATACTGAAAACGAAATGTATATATGTTCGTGTACCCATTACAGATATACTTTTTTTTCGAATATCACATACGAAATAAACAACTCTGCGATAACGATATCCCGATATTGAGACGTTTAAAAACAATACTTGTCACCACCTTCATTCGCTCAGTTTTATTTCCGATATCAGGAAACAGCGTCAGACACATTAGATCGCCTGCTAATTTAATCGATGACATTCATTCAACATCTTTTATCACCGAGTTAACGATTGTTTTTTATTTTGAAGGACAATGTTGATTTATTGAAATTTATGGTGATTTTATTTGCATGATTCCTATAGAAGAAAGAAAACTTATTCACAGCAAATGATACTTTTTTGATGAGCGTGTTTTTTTATCCTTACATCAGAAGCCATATATAATTGCGATCACGGTGGTACTGATGTCAAAAGGGCTTATTGTTTTCTAGTTATTTTATGGCATATGAACCATTATCCATGTTCAGGACTTCAAAATAATTTTTGGAAACTGTCGATTCACTCATTGAGATTCTGTAGTGATACTTTTTCTTCGTATCTTTCTATATGTCAAAGACCCACAAACTCAATAACTGTGTTATGGAAAACTCCGTCGTAGACATAAAAAGTGTTACCATCAGTGGTAGATGGTCTCCACTATCGTCCGATGGAGTATTATCATATCGACCAATATGTGCTGGGATTATCCCATTTTCCAGTGTTTGGTCGATAACTTCCGGATACTGTTTCCCTGTCCCCTTTTATTTTCAGGTCTCCTTGTAACAGTAACTATGATGAGGTGTCCCCTAGTGAAATATTCTGAAAGCAGCATTGAACAATTTGAAAATATAGTTTTGTTACATCTGCGGACTCAACAAGTACATCAATGACGTCCACTATCACTGACAAGTTGGAAAAACTGGGTATTCTGGTATTCTGGAAAACTTCTTCATTAGCAA
Source organism: Chrysolina americana (assembly GCA_958502065.1). Lineage (NCBI taxonomy): Eukaryota > Metazoa > Arthropoda > Insecta > Coleoptera > Chrysomelidae > Chrysolina > Chrysolina americana. The sequence goes on from OY293413.1 coordinate 84,192,346, forward strand.
GGTCCAAAGGCTCTGACCTGGTTGCGAATTCCAATATCGATTCAGATTCACAAGTCTTTACTGTAAGAATATCCTTTCATGCCAACGCGATAGTTTGAAGCCGGACGACTTTGACGTCGTTCGAACTAGCTGACACCAGATATATCTACATTTCTTTTCTGCCTTTACTCATCTTCTAGCGACCTCTTTGATTTTTCATCACCGAAATTGGACTATATCCAGCAAAACCATCTAACAGCTGAAGTTTTCATGATAGGAAATTTAAATTTACATAACTTTTAATACTTCAAGATGTAGCCTTCGATATCACGTACGGTATTCCAAAGACCAAAATGTTATCCCCACTCTTTGCTCTTTTTTACACCACCAAATTATCATGACTGATAAATATAGAGGAAATGAAAGCTTCCAATTTACACAAAGAATATATACTTGTGAAGTCACGCTTACACTTGTTTCGATACACAGTGTCATCATCTGAGCTGAGTTGAGCTGAGTATGAGTTGAGCTGAGTTGAGCTGAGTTATGAACAGTTCATACTCAGCTCAGATGATGACACTGTGTGTCGAAACAATGGCAAGCGTGAATTCACAAGTATATATTCTTTGTGTAAATTGAAAGCTGTTATTTCCTCTATATTTTTCAGTCATTGACAATATTTTCAAACAAATAACTTCCACAGGAAGATGTGGAGATGAACTTATAGAAATCAGCGTAAAAACTCAGTATTCCTGAATCCAACAAATGAAAAGAACAGAATAAGTTTGATACAAACTCAAAAATAATCAAACTGATTACGGAAATCTTGAACAGACCACTTACACACTCAGTTCATAGCTGCATGGAGATGGGTTAGTTGAAAAAAATTGATTGATATAAATGACAGTTATAATTATAGATTTATATAACAATTACCCCCATAATAATAAAAATAATTGAAGTTATCATCAAAGCAAACCAAACAAGCTTCTGACGAAAGGAAAATTATTTCAACGACCAGCAGTATGACTTTCGATCTCTCATATCAACATCACAAGCTGTCACTGAAATGGTTCATCAAATGTCAAAAAATCTAGGTGAGATACACACACGTGCAATCATGTGTGACCTATTGAAGGCCTTCGACAGTATCTCTTACAGCAAGCAATCTATTGACAAAGCTCTATATGAACTTGAAATATGCGGTCCGGTTCTTCGCCTTATCAATTTTCAAAAGATAGACAATAGTATAAATCTTTCAATAAACTTGGTCTCCAATACCTCAAGAATTGAACATGGGGTACTTCAGGGTTCAGTACTGGGACCATTGTTGATTATAAGATATTTCAGATCCGATTAAAATCAATGAATTTTTCGGGCAAATCTGGTCCGGCTCATCTAATGATAAGTGTAAAGATTCTATAGAATTTTATGAAAACAAATTAGTTGAGGAAATCAAACTTTTTAATTTCAAGATGGCAACTGTTCAGCAAATTCATGAATTACTCCTCGAGATTAAATCAACAGCTTATGTAATTGATATATCAATCAATATGATTTTATATTGTTGCACATTTATTGAAATTTTCATTACTCATCTGATTAACTATTGTATTGAAAAACATACAGTTCCTTCGCTGTAGAAAATATCTCTAGGGCGTCCTTTACCAAAGATATCTAGACCGACTGAATTTTATGATTTAAGAATTATCAGTATTTTACCGTGCATGTCGAAGATTTTGGAGAAACTTAGAGCGGTTCAAGGTAATGAGTATGCCAGAGAAATTAATCTCATTCCCTCATGTCAAACAGGCTTTCAAAAGAATCGAAGTACCGCTGATTCACTTGTTAAAGTATTGGACGATATTGTGTTAGGATTGGACAAAAAATAATGTTCCATACTTGCTCCACTTGATTTTTCTAAAGCTTTTGACACCATTAATCACAATCTACTCTTCGCTAATTTGAAGTCATATGGTTTCTCAAGTGATGCATTACTGTTAATCCAATCATATTTTAGTAATTGAAAACAGAAAATTTTATCGAATGGGAAACAGTCGGGTTATGTGAACATTACTACAGGGGTACCACAGGGCAGCATTCTTGGTCCTTTATTGTTTATTATTTATACTGCAGATATACTTAAATCTATAGTTATTTGTAGGGTGTGTGCATATGCTGACGATACACAGATTGTCATCAAATTTCAGTTGGATAATCTTCAACAAGCCCAAATTTGCCCTAATCGTGAGCTTAATGCTATTTTTGCTAAAAGTTCGGCACATAATTTAAAATTGAATTCTTCGAAGTCAAAAATACTAATTATTCCCCTAGTAACCAATATGATTATATTAAATCAAATTTTACAGTTAATATTGATGGTAAGCAGGTGAGTGTTGATTTTAGATGATGATCTCAGTTTCAAAAATCATACAAATAATCTACTCAAAAGAACCTTCACTTCTCTAAAAAATTTATATTCCAATAGAGAGATTCTGAACAGTAAGTTGAGAATACAGTTGGTGGAGAGCCTAGTTTTATCCCAGTTCACGTACTGCAATTTTCTCTATGGTCCGTTCCTTAATGCTGACTTTAGAAACAAAATACAAAAAGTTCAAAATTATTGTGTTCGATTCATTTTTGGGCTCCGTAAATTTGATCACGTAAGTCATAAATTGAAGGAGCTCAAGTGGCTCAACATGGAGAATCGTAGGAAATTCCATCTGGCAACGTATTTGCACAAAGTAATGTTGGAAGGCCCTGACGAGATAAAAACTAAACTTATGCCCCGTTCGCAAATGCAATCTGTCAACATCAGACATAAAAACACCATGACCATGCCTCAACACTCAACACCTCTTTTTCAAAAAGGTTTCACATACAACTCCATCAAATTGATCAATTCTCTACCTTCTGACGTCATACACCTTAGCAGAAGTGCTTTCAAATCATGGTTCAGGCAAAAACTTATGGGTAACTTTTAGATTTTTTCCTCATTTGTTTCTCAGTTCCTTCTTTTACTTTTTCATCATCCGACTGTAAATTTATTAGCTTGTTCGCACTAACACATAGGGATAAAGATCGTTATGGGGTTGGATGGAAGAGTAGCTTAGGCTAAATCTCGCCAACTAGCGATCAGCTATTGATTTTTTGTATTGTAACTGCTTCAAGAAATAAAGACGATTATTATAATCTATAATGATTTGCCAACATTCCAAGATCCAATTTTCAATGGAAGATAGTAACTTCGATGAAATAGATAGAATGTCAGGTGAGACACTGTCACGAGCTGAAACCTACTCCAATGCAAATGTCTTATCCTAAAGTGAAAATAAAATCAAAGAAAAACCTTTCACAAAGAATCAAGATAATGCAAGGAAAATGCCATTCAAAACACTAGGTTTTCACATAGAACCTGACCTAAACATTGCAAAGTCTTCCAGAGTTACAAAAAAAGTTGTTTAAAAAATTGCTTGAAATTGTTTTTTCCGTTAACCAGCTGTCATCCCTCTACGAACGACAGCCCTCAGAAGTCGAAACTTGTGCGAGCTAAGGATTAACGAGGTCTTACCTTCTAACGTGCGATTCCTAGCACATTCAAAACTCAATTTTTGTTAAGAAATTTCAGATAAATATTATCAGTTGAGGAAACTGTGTAATATGGAATGGTTTACTGCCACTACCTGGAGTCTGTTCTACTGAGGAGTACTTTTTGCTGTTGAGCTTCGGGTGTTATCGTAGGAAATTTCCAGTCAGGCCCTGTCTCCGGAGCTCCGATACTTCCGGAGGGCATCTGAGCAAATGCATGTAGAGCTCATGCGATGTTGTATCAAATGCCTTGCGATAATCGATCCAGGCCATTAAGGTTACTCTTATACTGCACGGAGTCCTGTGTGAAGCATCTGTCAATCATTATTATCATTATTAAGAGGAGGACTATTGCACACATGTCAGATGTTATTCAATGTTCGTAGGACTTTGTAGAAATTATTCGTTTAATTTATTTGAAACACTGTGTACCTCAAGTTAATCCTCGGACTACCATAAACTAAAGTAGAATAGAGGCCTACTATTACATTTTACGTTGCAAAACTCCACCGATGGGAATAAAAGTTTTTGCGCCATATACGAACGACAATAACCTATTAGATTTCTGTAAGGCTATTTATATCACTGAACGCAATTCACTTTCAGTTTTTAATTGGTATGTACAAGTGATTGTTTCGAGTAGTTGCACTGAAATTTGTGACATCAAAGTTAGACAGTAATTCATTGTTGTTGGGAAACACAATATAAGTGATTTCATGTTCAATAATTGCTTTTGATTAGCAGGGTTTTCCGTTTCGAACATAGATGTGAATATTGTGATGAATAGTATATTGTCAGAACAAATAGGGTCATGTCAGGATGTTTTTTTATTATGTTTTTATTGGGTTTTGAACCTTTCACAGTTCAACAAATCAATAAGTTACTGAATTTAGGCTGACGTCTATGTTGTGGTGGGATTCTGTGGAGGAAATTTCATTGTAACTCCAACGACAATGTCTACGGAAGTAGTCATCACGAACATTGAAGCTGGAATTGGAAAACTACCTGGTGTTGTCGAAGAAGAAATATGAAGCGAATCTGCAAGAATTTTGAGAAAAACCTGACCTCCAAATTAAATATTTCAAGAGGTGAAAAGGAAAACGCAACAGTGGGTTGACTAACAAATGCAAGCTCAACAATCTTGTCAGTCAAAAAACGTACAGAATAGTACCAAAAGGCTCAACAGAGAAGATCCTGAAGAAGACCAATCAGCTAATAAAAGAGTCTTCATTACCACCGGAGACGAAGAAGAAAATTTGAAGATCGGACAAGGCTCTATGAATTACTGAAAATTAATAAAGGATATTCGAAAAAAAAATGTTTTTACGAATCATAAAGGCTCTTATGAACCCAAAAGTGACATCAAGACTGGTATGAGAATGTCGCGAAGAACTCAGTGTTCTAGCAGAACGCAACAAATTAATCTTGATGTGGGTTCCAGGACACTGTGGCATCCATGGCAACGAGAAAGCCGATGAAATAGCCAGAATGAGCTAATCAAGGATGCATTCGGGACTGGGTCAAACGAAAACAAAAAAAAAAGAGGTGGAAAGAAGCCCCTCTAATGCACCACGGAAAAACATTCATTAAAGGACTGTCAAAACAGAAAACTGAGGGGCAGCCTACCACTGAGCTAAAGTGATTCGGATTCCACTTTTCTTTAAACTGTAGGTCCCGGATCTCTCTTGCTCGCATAAGCTCTGCTTTTGAGGGGTTTTCTCCGAAAACCTAGTTGATTTGTAAAAACAAATTTTGTAAATTAACAACATTTTTTGCTTAAATTGAGCAGAAATCAAGTTAGGACTATAACGGGTCTTCTCAATGGTCACAGTCCAATAAGGTGACACCTGCACAAAATGGGGTTGTACAATGGAAAACTTTCCTGCAGATATTGTGGAAAATAGACAGAAACGGCCAAACACGTACTATGATAATGCGAGGAATTAAATAACAAGCAATATTCGGGAAACCTATGCTTACTCCCGAAGAATACAACAGCCAACCGTTGAAGAACCTGTACAGACTGATACAGGGGACTACAGTCACGAAGTGGGTGCTGTAAACTAACCCGGAAAACAGGACAGGACCAGCATGCGAGGAAAAAAAAGCTTGTCCAAGTATCTGGGACCTGCAGCTTAAATAAAAGTGGATTCCGAACCACTTTAAGCTCAGTGGTAGGCGGTGGAGATCGAATCCGTGGACGCTCTATCACCACAACCACATCTACCTTCAGAGACCGATATTTAGTGCCATAAGATCACAAACGTACAACATTGACAAACTAATGAGCATTACCTTGTAGTCTTAGTTAGCGTCGATACTGTCTCAAGAAAGCCCCCAGGTAGAAAGCACGTTCGTTGTTTGGAGCCACGGTGAACAACAAAGCGTTGAGAAAATGTGAAATAAGGTACATCGACGAAGAATTAAAACACGTAAGAACTGTGTTACAAGCGAACAGATACAACAAAAAAGGCATGTGCTATGTGCCCGAAGAAGAAGTAAAGGACCGCCAGTAAAGAGCAACCTTAAGGCACTGTCATACAAAGACGGTGTCGCCAACCAAATTGGAAAAATCTTGAAATAATAAAAAATGAGCACCGTCTTTAAACCAACAAAAAAATAACAGAATATTCATCTTGAGATCAGTAAAAGGCAGCAGAAATCTACTAAAATCAGTTGGAGTTGGAGAATTCCATTCAATTGTGGTGAGATTTATACAGGGGGTTCCTCCGGGAGCTGCATCGATCAATATATAGAAAACCATAGGTGGGCCGAATTTGAGAATTTGGGAGTTCACTATTGTATATCAGTGCTATCCGGCTAAAATATTTTGAAGATTGTGGTACGAGCTAGCATGATTGATTACAATGACATTGCCGTGGCAGTTGATTGTTTTCAACGCAACCGCGGGTGCCATGGCCAACTAAGAATAAGTAAACTCAAGAATAAGAGATTTTCTAGAACTGAGACATGTTAACTCGCCAATATTTCGAAAACTGTTGGGTGTAGGCCCACTTCTAGTACAACCAGAAGTGCCACAATCTTCAAAATATTTCAGCCAGATAGCACTTATCAACAATAGTGAACTCCCAAAATTCGGCCCATCTATGGTTTTCTATTATATTGATCGATGCAGTTATCGGAGGGACCCCCTGAATGTTGAACAAACGAAATGGACCATTGGCCGTCTACTCGAGCATAAGCGAAGTTGTCAATCGGGACAGACCGGGAAGGTCGTAGTCGCCGAAAAAACATTTCTTTCGTACGTGGGGTGAGTGATTACTGGACCCGAGAATCGTGTGCACTGAGTAGCTGGAGCGAACTAAGAATTACGGCCTTTTGCATTCTTCTGGCTGAGATTTCTGCAGTATCACGACAAGCCGACAGCAGCATGTCCATCAGTCCTCCATATAACCCTTTGATCAGAACCATCATTTTAACAGAATGGTTTGGGTAAAATTTGCCTAGGTCAAAGAGTAAGTCTTGAAATTTAGTATGTTTTTCCTCCTCTTTTTGGATAATGTTCGTTTCACCAGGAGCTGAAGCTCTATGGCGAAAATCGTTCCACTTTGATGGCCGTAGAAGACTATATCATGCTTATTGGCTTGTATTTGCCTAAGAGTGGGGACTGAGTAGTTCCAATGGATTCGTCACAACGGACTCAATAGCCCCCGGAGCGTGATGCAACACTGGTATCTCGTCTATATCGTAAGAGTGTTGTAGGTGATGTTATAAGTAACACTCGTAGCGCTGCGATATGCCTGTTTATGCATAAGCTTGACAGGGAGCCCTAATAATAATTAATAATTTTACTAACAGCGAAACCCAGAAACCAATCAAAATTTGATGTATTTCACCAAATCCCTTCGTTAGGAAATGGAAATAACCGTAATTTTTCTTAATTATGAAACGTGAACAGTGTGCTATCTTGCTTAGGCCGATTCGTTTTCAGTTCTCCTTCGTACATAATTTTAATGAAACTTCTCACGTAGATTAATGTACTGATCTTTACACTCTGGGTTCTTATGAAGAATGCGAAGTTGATATTACTTCTGATAGAAACTAGAGGTGTCAAAATAATTTTCATCTGATTATTTCTGACATTTCTAGAAACTTTCAATTCTATTTATGCCCGCACGTTTTGGCTAAAGTTTACTTCTCTATTGGCCAGAGTGAAGGTGAGGCTTCATTCAAAAAAAAAAAAAAATGTGATTTACCTTTCGTAGTTTTGTCTCCTGATTACGAATCCGAATCTAAATTATTGCCTTTTTTTGTCGACACTTCAGGCGCTAATCTACCTGATTAACAACAATTACTAGCACCAAAAACAATCGTTTTACACAAAAAATTTGACCTTCCTATAACCACAAACATAATCTAATTTTTTAGTAACTTTCATTCTCGCGGTAACTTGATCACTTGGAATATGCGCCGCCGAGTATTTAAATTCAAGTAGTGGCAGATATTATTATGAAATCAATTTTTTTTCAAGAGCCCGATAAACTTATCTTTACCATTTTTTTATGTAAAAATTTTCAAACTTCGCTTAGTTTTTCTCTTCTCTAGGTAAGTGGTCGTAGTTCACCCTGTATAGAACAGTACACAGAAGTTTGATAGGGAAGAAAATAATTCTCAAGATTCTTTCTCAAACTTGTTGGCAAGTCACTCGAGCCCAAGTTTTCTAAAGTCTGTAAAATTTTCTCTTTATTGTGTTATTATAAGTAATAGTAATAACACCGATAAAATCTTGATCCATTACAATTTCGGATCATTTCTTCGTGGGTTTTATTCACCCGGTATATGACTCACTCTATGTACATTCAACATCCACTTCTTATGAAAGTAAAAGAGATAAGGCACCTTATCAAGACAAACCTCCGTATTATGTTATTCACGTTATGACTTTGTTGTTAGTTCGGAGGTGTTATTAAAATATCAAAATAGCATAAGCCATGGACTCATACTGAACGTGGTGTGATGCAACGTCAGTCAACTTTGAAGATACGCGTACGCATATGAAGTGACGGATAGTTTTTATTCGATAATTAGTGCAAACTTTCAGATAAAACTTTGTGACATCAGTAAGTTGATGTGGAATATTTGTGGTAAGTTACTTGTTTTCAGAGATATAGGTCTAGGAATTCACCGATTTTTTTTATTTAGTTCCGTTGTTTCTCACTAGAATACCAAAATAAATTTTGGTAGAATATTTTAATCTGTTGATATATGTCTCACTTTTCTTGGAAGCACCCCCGTAACATCAGTAATTATCGCGGTAGAATAATAAAACTCTCAGGACTGAAGAAAATTATGAAAATGCATCTGTCGGTTCAATGGTGCAGGCCTAAGTGATATACACGGCTCGCCAGTCGCAATGAAAAAACCTAGTTTTACGGATAATCATGTAAGGGGTAAAAATAGACTAGAAATTCTTTCGAATTCGTGATCTCGTGATCAGAATCCCCAAATCATTACAGATATATATATTTTTCCTGAAAAAATGTCAATCCGAATTTATATCACTTTTCATGGAAGCACCCCCGTTTCTTCTGTAATCGTGTAAGAGATGTCCTAACGTTGGTATGGAACCAATTTTCTTCTGATAGCGTGTAGCTATCTACCGATTATCAAAATTTTACTTTCTTCTGGTATAGTATAAACCCTTATCGAAAGTGTTCACATGATTGAATGGAATTAATTGAAAAAAATAATATACGAAGGCTCAACCAACGTACGGAAAAAACGTGTGAATACCTTCCAAACTCTAATTCTGAAAGTATTCCTACTATTGTTCTATACAGTGACGTTACCACGTAAAATATTCATCAATAATTATAGAACAATATGACACGTCTTTCAAAAACTGTAACAAATAATTTTTGACCACAATGAAAAAGATTATCTGGACCTTGATACAACCATGAACCATAAAATCGCTCAGTCACTCAGAATATAACTATCTTCTTCAGAATCAGCACAATGTTTAATAAGACGGAGGTGCTACACATTCTTTTGGACCGGTGATCCATTTTGAGATTACAATTTTAATGGCAGTTGGATTTATAGGCAAGGACCATGTATAATGGCCTACTACATCTCCTGATTCATCACCGTTGGACCCATTTATGTTACTGAAAGGTTGAAGTTTTGATAATGACACACCCCTTTGTCGTTACTTCGGTGACTTCTCAAAAGTCTCTTTCCTTGATTTCGTTCTTTAAACTTGTTCTTGTGGCATATTCCATAGGGAAGTGTTCGCTGAGTCTTACAGATTCTTGAACTTCAAGAAAAAAATCATTTCCTACCTACTTTCTCTTGATTCTTTCTAAGTTCTGGGGACATTACATGATAGCTACTGCTTTTCGTGGAAACCAGAAGTTGAAAAAACGAACAGTGCTCGCTGAACAAATTAATTCCCTAGAATCTAACGTGTTCACCCAACTAAAAATTTTGATTCTTGCGTCTTTGGTGTTTTCGTTGAATGATCTGTATTATTTATCGATATTTTTACTTATTAAACTCCGGATATATCTAAAGTTATGAATCAGCTTGTAAAAATAATTCAGTGAGAAGTAGTAATTGAAGACATGAGATTTTGTTTTCGATTCAGTTGAGTAATATCTCCAGAAATAGATGAGTTCTTATAGTTTGTTATTTCTACTCCAATATTGAAAATAAATCACCAAGCTTTTATAAAATTTAATTTTTGCTGTCAAGTTTTGGGGTTAGTTCTAGTATGGCAAGTGAATATCCAGAGATTTTTTTTTCTGTGCTATGGATGTTGATGACGTATTAACGAAATATCAAAAATTGTCACGAATATCAGTAAAAGTCCAGATGAACTTTCCAACTGGAGAACAGTTAAAGACAGATCAATTCTGCGAAAACCAATCGACTCAGAATAAAGAAATCAGTATACTCTGAATTTCGAGTTGATCAACGAAGTTACTAAAAAAAGGTCCCTAAAAATCATGGAAAATAAAAAATCATCAGATTCCCTTGAAATTCGCAATATTCACTCGAATTTTATGCTGATTCCCAAACTTTATGATTTAATTATTCTCAGATATGAAGTTTAGAAAAAAAGAATAAAACGTCAATGCTCCCAAAGTCTATCAGAATCAAAAAAGCTGTGTCCAACCAAGGGAAATTGATAATTATAAAAGTTATTGAGTATTAGGTAGTCGGTGGACCAGTGGCTAGGGTATCTACCAGTGGAATTTCTGGCTCGCATCAGACAGACGTGCGAGGCTCCGGTACGCGAGAATCTTTAGGTGACCACATCCCTTGTTGTAAATCAAGTGTGGTGTGAGTTGGCTGGATGCCAATCCTGACGTCTGACGTCTGGTGCTAGCTTAAAGTGCGCACAGACCACTGGGGGTGGTGCTGTGAGATTCCCGGGTTTTCCTAGCAACACTGTGTACTTGAACCCCACAGTGAATCGACTGCTCTTCCTGGTCAGTATATATGCATGATTTTAAATGTAATCTACTACTATAATCAAATGAAAAATTCTTGTCCTAGCAGGAATCGATCCACGCACCCTTGTCCCATGACTCGAATGCACAAATCACAGCACCATGCCGCCAGATTAAATCCAGTGATTTGATTTCATTTCCTGCTGAGTGCCCAAGATTTGAACAAGTTGCAGAACTTGATGATTCATTCTCTCACCTAACCAGAGACGAGAACTGGTAACCTTGTACAAGGCCATCGTATAATTTTGAAGCTGGCGTGGACGACAAAAGAGTATGGTGTATTATACTTGATACATGTATACCTTTCATTTTGTTACCAAGGCTATTATTCTCAATACTAAATTGTTCGTTTAAACAATTCAACACTTTTTAAAATACGGGCGCGTACCACAAAGAACCGCAAATATATTTTTTTGGCGTTCCATGACATTGACTTTTACTACTCAACCTTAAGATTTTTTATTGGTTAGAGAAAGATACAGGATGCAAAGAATTGTGCGATGACTCGATTCATGAATAATTATATTCAAATGTCAATGCCTTTAGCATCATGTGTTATATTTTACACTCATAGAACCCGTATGACAGCTGCTAGTGCCGAACGCTATGAGCTGTTCATTATGACATCATCTCGTTACGATGAAATTAAAATGAAGTCATTTTGTCTTGGTGGTTTTTTGGGTTCTTGACAAACTTACATATTATTAAATCCCCCCAACAATATCTGTAGGTGTGATATTTCTTCACATTCTAATCCATCCAACATATCTTTTGCGTCAAAACATTTCTATTTTTCTCCTTCATATCCAGACGATTTGAAAAATGTTCTAGGATTTTAAATTACAAGGACCTGACAAAATGTTCGCATTGAACAAAAAACAGGTTTCCGAGAGGTACTTTTGGCAATGGTCCTCATACGATTTTACAAAGAGAGAGACTGTTAAAGGTAGATTAGATTAGATTAGTTTGTGGATTTCGTGCTACAAGCCTGTATTGTAGCACGATTGTTAGAGTTCTCTATCTAGCCCTGTCTTCGTTCCGAAAGTCCATAGGCTTGTTTTTATAACTTCCGTGTATCTGGGAGCTCTTGGTTTTTCTTCTTCCAGCGTTAGAAACCTTAATCTTGACAAGCCCTGGCATCAATGGCATAGTATGTGTACTGATGTTTCCTCTTCTTCCTGACAGAACCTGCATAGCATTTCTCCTACCAAACCAATTGTACTCAAATGTCTGTTGAGCCTTCTTAGTGGTGCCCCTCTTCTGGCTTATTAGATAATCTGTGAGAATGTTGGCTGTGGTTGTTTGATTAACTTCTTGGCCTGTCTCATTCTTGGTGAGTTGTTCCACCATTCTTGAGATTTCTGTTGGATCCATGATTTGGTGTTTGTTTATAGTACAGCTTTTGTCTACCGCAGAACGGTTCTGGGTTATTAAGGGCCTTACTTGCTTCGGCTTGGTTCCTTATATGCCGGCTCCTGAACCTTCATCAGTTCTTGAGCCATCCGTGCAGACAGCGATTTCTGCAGTGATGGGAGGTCCTCCTTCCACGCATACCTGTCCGTTATACTTACCTTAAGAGTTTTGTCAAAGCTATATCTGGGAAGATGGCATTCTTATAAAAGGACTGTTTTCCAACTCTTCGTATAGCTTGTTGTAGTCCCTTCCGTGCATGTTACTTATGGTGCTTGTGTCTAAGCAACCTTACCGTGACTGACCTGACTTCGCCTTGAATGTATAGGTGTAGTAAATGCGGTATGAGCATGAACTCTAGTGCGGCCGTTGGGGTGGTTCTCATGGCCCCCATACCACCGACCTGGTCTGATAACTCTAGCATAGAGCCATGTAGTCATTTTTGGTTGTTGCTCCCAATTTTTTCTGCACATTTTCCTGCACAAATTGAAGGCTACTGTACTTTTTTCTATTACTTTTTGTAGGTTTTGATTCCATGTTAACTTATGGTCGAAGATTCCTCCTAAGTATTTTGCCTCTTGGAAGAATGGAATCCTTATCATGTTCAGGTGCTAAAGGTAATTATAGGGGGGAAATGGAAACATCATTGAAATGGCGACTCCTGTCATAATGGATTGAAAATCACATCCTTTGAATAATACTCAATTTTCGAAATGAGCCATGTGGCACCCTGCTATGGTGGTCAACGCTTCAATAAGTGACATCTCGAGAATAGTTGGCTTTGCCCGGAGTTACTGGAGCCATCTCCAGCACATCGAAGATCAGCCTGGCGGTAATACTGAAGCCCCAGATTGAAGTGAACCTACTCGTTTGATGTAACATACACAACCATCATACAATATGGAGAAGTAACATCAAGGGTTCTAGCAATGCTATCAACAAGGCAGATTTGTTATTGGGATGGCTGTAAGGCCCTGTATAGATCTCGGTTTGGTCACAGGCCTAGCTATTAAGGGAGTTAAGCAGTTGCTTTCAGCAGTGAATTCTGATTATGAAAATCACTACTCTGCAGCGCCACTAGAAAAATCATTTTCCCAGCGCGAGCGCTTATGAAAAAGGCGTTTGAACCCTCCTCGCCATTGATTAAATTGAAAAAATCAAGCTCGGACAGATTTTTCAATGACCAATAAAACACGGCTATTTGCTACCACAGACTTAGTTTTAGCACGACAATTTTCATCACTACTATCAAATCCATCGGCAAAGAACAAGCCTGGAATACACTACCGAGGTAGGATATCATTCTAAGCCTCGGTACTCAAACCTCTATATTCCAAGACGAGGTTATGGCTATTTCCATGTGCACGAGAGAGATTTTAAGGAGTCCTAAAATCCAACCCGTAGTAATTATCTCTGACAGTCAGGCAGCCATAAAGTCTTGCGATTTAGTAGATTTTCTGCATAAAACTGGCCTAGGTGCGTGGGCAGCAATAATTGGACCAGAACCAGCCTGTGGAATGCTGTTTGGGGACATCAAGTAGGAAAGGAAGAAATGGGTTAAGCATCTTCCGGTAAGAACTCCTCAGGCAATACTCTCTAAAAATTGGGTCAACAGGCCAAATATCAGGACTCCTCGCACTGAGCCAGATCCATAGGAAGGTGAGAGGGTCACTTGAAGAAACATATGAATCTGCTGGGAATACGCCAAAACTCCACAGTGTTCAGTTTCTGTGATGTGCTGGACAGAATAGCCACCCACATACTGTTTGAATGCGAGGATATTGATCTCATGAGCATGGATATCTTCGAACACTGTAGTGCAGAAGATATAATCCAATAGGATCACCTCGTGAAATCCCCAGTACTTCATCGGAAGATCCGGATAGATCTTAAGTGGGGTGTAGAAAGGTTCTTTGAGTGTAAACTGAAAACCCCTCTTCTTCTTCTGGCACGGATGGGCGGGTTTTGAAGCCCCTGCACGTAGGCCTCTTAGTATGGGCCCTTTGTGCATCCACATGTTTGGCCTTGGTCGGAGGCACCTGAGGGGGTTCCTCCAGCCTTAGTTGTCTCTTGGGAGTTTTGACAATGGCTTTTCCATAGATCAAGATTTGAAATCTCTTCGAGAATTTCGAAGTTTTTCAAGGTAAACAATTTTCAAAAGACCTGTGGTGGGATTTCGTGTACCATTAGAATTCTATAGTCGATCAAATGAATAAGATGTCATTCATTCTATGGTACACGGAATCCCACCCCTGAATTGTGATATATTTCCAATTCATTGATCAGTTCCATTTTGCGTGTCCTTCAATTTTTCCAATATAAATATGTTCTGTCTGGGTTAATTTATTTTGCTACATGCATCTACTCTTCACCCAATAAGTATATAAATTCACCTGGTTACATAACCAAATTCAACAGATTATAACACGTTGGCACAATTCCTATGAATAGTCAATTATTTAGAAAATAATGTTTTTCGTCGTTACTTCATACACATTTCATACAAAATAAATCGATACTATTTGTTTACCTTGAAACACCTCTATTATTAATATTCTCTTGAAACGTGCCCACTCCTCTATTAATAATTAATTTTCATTGTGTTTCATGTCGAACAACAAGGAAGTATAAATCCTGAGATGGCCTGGATATCAAGCATGATTTGTTTATATAAGGTTTGAGACTTAACGTATTGAAAGAAATAAATGCATTATTCAAATGGAATATAGTAGTATCGGAGCCTGAGAAAATCAATGAGGTATATTTCCATGAAACATGTTTATCACTTGGAAATTTCGAAATTATTGTGGCATATTGGAATTCACATCAGAAACTTGTGTTATCGTGATTCACCGATACCTGGTGAAAAGGTATATAGTTTGATGGAAATGATTTTCTATTTTCAACAGCTTTATTTTCGAAGCATTTGTAAATAGTGATGTAACTTTGTTCCTATGAAGTTCCATTATTTCATTTATTATTTCATTCACATATAGCTACACCTATGAAATTCCGTGATCGAAGTCACATGATATGAACGGCTATTTAGGTAAACACGGCTATTCAAGTAAAGAAAGTCAAAGTAACTGACTGACTCTAAATTAAAATTTCAACAATAATTGCCTTTCTGAATTTTTAATTATCAATTATTATTATTTCTTTATGTTCTTGTTAATTATGAGTATTTCTTGGTGCTTAAATATCACTCGAAAATGACAAATGAAGACTATTATTTTCTTCAATTCATCTCAAGTAACAATTCGACTATTTGAACATTAATAATCTGATTAACTCCCGAGAGCTTCAGCTTACGAATATTCAATCCACATTTATTGTTGACGCCTTATAGGAGCAATATTCATCAATTTCTATAAGTATTATTGAATTTTAAGGTTTAAAATTTAGAAATTTAGGTATTCAATACAAAACAGTTTCAATTTTCGAACTTAAAAGTCGAAGAAACTTGAAATTTCGAGACTTGAGAGGGGACTCTTTTTTTCAATTCTAAAATTTAAGGAAATTAGACGTGGAGAGATTAGAAGTGGAGCTGAAGTTGAAACACATTTTTTTATTTAAAAAATATCCATAAAGGGAAATTTACTGAAATTACAATCAAGGATTGATCAGTGATATCGTGTAAACCCAAACCTAGATCATGTAGAATTATCCACTAGTATATTTGTAATATGCAGGGTGAGCTACGACCACACCAAAACTCATACACTATGTTCCCCCATGTGACAACACTGCAGGAGCACATAAGTGCGAAGTATGACTATACGGTGTCTTTCAAAAGTATCGGAACGGTCTCATATTTCAGAAACGGCCCAGAAAAGATTTCTAAATATTTCGACAGGGTGGTTTTTGATGATGCCCGATTCAATAGTGATATCGCAATGTAGCCAAATCAACAGTTTTTCAGATATTGAGGGCAACTCAATTTTTTCAAATGGAACACCCTATTTATTTCCATTGCAATCAATTCAGCGACGCCTCATTACTTTTGTCTCCAATCAGATTTTGAATTAATGTAGTTTCTGAAATATGACAACATGGCTTTTTCGTTCAAAAGTCTGGGAACGTTCCAATATTTTCAATACAGTTCAAGAAAAATTCGTGAAATTTTATAAAAGACGGTTTTTGATAATGCCTGATTCAATGGTGATATCGGCAATGTTGCCAAATCAACAGTTTTTCAGATGTTGAGGTCAGCTCAATTTTTTCAAATGGACCACCCTATTAGTTTTCATTCCAATTAATTCAGCGACGCCTCATTACTTTTGTCTCCAAATATCAGATTTTAAATTAATGCAGTTTTTGAAATATGACAACATGGCTTTTTCGTTCAAAAGTCTGGGAACGTTCCAATATTTTCAATACGGTTCAAGAAAAACTCATGAAATTTTATACATGCTGATTTTTGATGTTGTCCGAATCAATGGTGATATCGGCAATGTTGCCAAATAAACAGTTTTTCAGATATTGGGAATAACTCAATTTTTTCCTATGGAACACCCTATTTGTTTTCATTGCAATCAATTCAGCGACGCTTCATTACTTATGTATCCAAATATCAGATTTTAAATTGATGTACTTTGATCAACCAGCAAATTTAGAAATTTAAAAAAATAAGATATGTCGGGCAGCTCTTTTTATCACGCCCCAAATGCTAACTAATACCTTGAGGGAATTTTATGACCGCTTGGGCTATTGTTTAGCAAATGATAGCAAACATTTCAAGCAATTGGTCAGATGGTTTTCAGTTTCTGTTATTTGATTCAAAATTCTATTGGAAAATCATTCAATTATCAAAAATTTGTTTTAACAAAAACCATTTTGCATGAAATTTCATGATATTTTCTCGACCCCTTTGGAAAATATTGGACCGTTCGCAGACATTTCAACGAACCATGTTCTCATATTTCAAAAACCACATTAATTCATAATCTGGTATTTGGATACATTAGTAACGACGGTGCGCTGAATTGATTGCAAAGAAAATAAATAGGGTTTTCCACTTGAGCTACCCTCAATATCAGAAAAACTTTTGATTTGGCAACATTGCCGATATCACTATTGAATCGGGCATCATCAAAAACCATTTTTAAAAAATTTTACTAATTTTTCTTGACCGTATTGAAAACATTGGACCGTTCCCAGACTTTCGAACGAAAATGCCATGTTGTCGTATTTCAAAAACCACATTAATTTAAAATCTGATATTTGGAGACATAAATGATGATGGGGCGCTGAATTGATTGCAATGAAAATAAATATGGTTTTCCATTTGAAAGAATTAAGTTATCCTCAATATCTAAAAAACTGTTGATTTGGCAACATTGCCGATATCACCATTGAATCGGGTATCATCAAAAACCATCAAGTATAAAATTTCCCGAATTTTTCTTGAACCGTATTGAAAATATTGAAAGGTTCCCAGACTATTGAACGAAAAAGCCATGTTGTCATATTTCGAAAACTGCATCAATTTGAAATCTGATATTTGGAGACATAGGTAATGAGGCGTCGCTGAATTCATTGCAATGAAAACAAATTGAAAAAATTGAGTTATTCTGAATATCTCGAAAACTGTTGAGTTGGCAACATTGACGATATCACCGTTGAGTCGGGAATCATCAAAAACCACCCAGACGAAATTTTCGTAAATTTTCTAAGGGCCGTTTTTGAAATATGAGACCGTTCCGATACTTTTGAAAGACACTGTATGTTTACCCAACTCCCATAACTCAGCGGCGCTTCTATGGAGGTTTTCATACAGAAAACTTATTTGAATCATTACGGATACCTCGCAAATTTCACAGGTGCATTCACCCATGACAGACCACTACCCCATTTAAAAATTCGGTAAGTGGTGGTAGTTCACCCTGCATAATATCTTCACTTTGAAAATGCATTTCAAAAAACGCAGTTTAGTTCAATCTTTAGGACTATGGACAAGGTGAATGATGACTGACTACAAATGTTTATCATGTTTTCTGAAAATAAATCTATTATATTCTATTCTTCTTTTCTTCTCAGTTCAGGAACAGTCTATGTTGAAAATGAAGAGACGGGTTTTCAGAACGATTTTCCATACAATGATCATTTCACAACTATATGAATGATACATTCTATGAATAAAATAATATAAAAATACTTTTTAAAACTTTTACGAATCCAGTTCCTTAAAGATGGAAATTGTTTATTTGCAGGATCCATAATCAATTACCAAGTCAACCAGGATCATCAATAATCTCCTTGTGTGTCAGTTCATTGAAAAAATATAAATATCTTTCAAAAATATTTGATGCTTATGAAATTTTTTTTGAAATCATAAAATAAAAAAAAAAACTCAAAACAATTCCTCAGGTAACGATTCAGTTATATTATGTACTGATAAGAAATCACTGAAACTATCTCGAACTGAAGAAAACGGCTGAATGGTTCCAGATTATATATAACTGAACAGTTAACCTCCTGTTGAAGGCAAGCCTAATATCTTCTTAAATTTTGGCACTAACATCTCTTAGACACTGAAAAAAAAAGAAATATAACATTTCCATAGCTGAATTATTCCCCAAAAAAACGTTAAAAGCATTCAGTTGAAATTCAGTAAAAATCTTACTTTCATTCGAACCATAATTTCAAAAAAACTCGGTACGGAAATGCTTCATCTCCTCCCTTGAAAATTAGCTATTTCTTGGATACAAGAAAGCTTTTTATTTGTCTTATTTGTATGTTTCTTTATAGGGTTCTTGGTGATTGATACACTGTCACGAAATAACTAAGCAGAATTTGTTTTCCCTTGTATATAATTCACGAAAATTGGCCTGTAAGAAACAATTGATGATTGCAAAAACAAAAAAATATGTTTTTCAAAGGACCACTTTCTCATGAACAACAAGCATCTACACATTGCTTTTCTCAAACTAATTCAAGGCAGCCTAGTTTTCTCTTGAGTTTATTTACTTTTTGATTGTTCATAACAAAGAATTATTCTCGCGATTATATCACCTCATTGTCTGATGTATTATGCTTAATCAGCAATACCGAACTTTTTTCACAACAATTATGCAATACGCCATTTCATTCATTAATAATAATAAATTGTGTCACTACTCTGTACTAGTCTGTATCTAGTTTGAGTAGTCACGGTGATATATTTTTTTGAGATAATCGTGATTTGTGATATCCCAAGCGTGAAATGATCAGTCGATGCTATAAAGAAATGTATAGGGTCATGTTCATTTGTTATTTATTTATTTTAACCTACACGTCTTGAAACACAATAAAAAGTTTTGAATAGATTCGACCAATACTTTGTACAAATCTGCTATTGCAATGATGACATCACAAAATTATGATACCTCTAGATAAATATACAAAATTCTTTTTCATGAACTGAAAACTGATTACACTGGCTTCAACTGCATTGATTCTCACAACTCGACTCCAAACATCCTATGATATCGAACTGAAACTCCTGCAATTGCAGAGCAAAGAAAAACGTCCAGTTACAGCAAAAAAGAATATTGATACGATAGTGTCCCTTCTGAAGTCGAAGGCATTGCGCAAAACATTGCCAATTCCTAAGTTCCCAAAAAATCAAGAAAGAGGGCATTAAGGAAAAAAGAGAGGTAACGCTATGAGTGTTTTCAGCATGGAATATGTTTCTGACAAGGCGAAGACAACGACTAAATGTCTCACTAGATGATCATCCGGGTTTCGTTTCTAAAGAAGGGAAGGGGTGGGACCTCAGACTGAAAACTAATATGGAGGAGGGAAGCTGCTTCTCTCTCTTCTCTTTCTTCTGTACACAGCTGTCGTAAGAACAAAGATCCAAAATGAGTCTGGGATTGCGTTTATTCATAATGGATACATTGAAGATGACTCCAATTGCTGCTTTCGGTCCTTTCAAAAAAGAGGCAGTGGCATCCCTTTTGAGAATGCGGGACTGACCGCAGCTATGAGACAAGAGGCGAAAGAAGTTCTCGAACATAGAATTTATATCTATTTGGATAATCAGGCAGGGCTCCAGAGCCATCTGTCATCCTGAGCCAAGCTTAGCTCTTGTACAGGAATACGGAGATACACTTGAGAAACTAGTCAGCTGAAGGCATTCCAATTAATTTGTGGCTGGCACCAGCAAGTCTAGGGCGGCATGGCTTTTAGACAGAGATCGCCAAGCACTACGCCTTCCTACAGGAATACTAACAGGCAGAATGTTGAGGAGAATACACTTCATCTCACTTCCTTGATAAGTGCAAGGCTTATTAAAAATTGAAATCTTTGGAGTTGAGACGCCAAAAAAACTAATTGACTGGAGTGGACAGGCATACTGAGAAAGAAGAAGTAATGTTGAAATGTGGAGAGGATGAAGATGCAAGAAGAGCTCATGGGAAGCGGCAATTTCAAAATTACTACAACAACTGCTACTACTGCGGTGAAATTCCTATGATGGTTATTTTGGTGAATTCCCGGAAAAACAACCTTCCTTGGGTTTGGTTGTTAATCACTTTTACCCTGGATTTGATTGGAAAATTTCTAATGTCTGATGAATGCCTGCACCATGCTTTCTTGGCTCATTGTGGTAGGTTGTTATATGTTTAGTCAAAGGACTTCCAAGATTAAAGTAATTTGAATTAAAGTATTAGAACATTTCGGATAAGTTCGATATGTTCTTCAATAGTAGTAGTGTTGGCTAGCTCGGGAAATGCGTCCAGACAGATGTACCTGTCACTCTTGGTGACGATATGGAGTGTTCTTCAACTTATCGTCTCAACATATGAGTCTTGGCGAAGCTGCAAAAACGCCAGGAAGGCGTATGTCATCGTTGGCATGTGTGTGAAGTTGGCAATCAATTTTCAACAGTAACTTCAGATCCAGCAGTAAAATCACCAGTGGCACCGGTAAAAATATAATTTTCACTGGTACGGTTAATAATTGAATTACTGTTCACAAAATGCACGTTCTTTATTAATTTCATCCTCTTGCAAAAGAAATGAAGGCTTGAAACCAAACCTTTAAAAGAATTAAAATGGGACAGTGCCTTAAAAAAAACTGACAACTTGGAAGTCACAGAATAAGTTTGCAAACATAAAATGAACGTCCCGTATAAATTTCAACCACTTACACAGATGAAGGGTCGAAATAAACCCTCCAAAATAATTGAAATGGACAAATGCCTTGAGAAAAACCTGCCAACTTTTACATGACTTGTTTGTATACATTTCATTTATATCTCCTTTTATCTTCCTCTCCTTTGCTATTGGATGAAATTGATACGGGACGTTCATTCCATGTATATGAATGTGTGCTGTGAATTTCAAGTTGGCAGTTTCTTCCTGAAGGCATTTGTCCCCTTTTAAAGTTAATTAAATTGATAGGGACATTAATTCCATGTATACCAACTTGTCCTGTGAATTTCAAGTTGGCAATGTTTTTTCTGAAGGCAGTTGTCCATTTCAACGCTTTATTTACTTTGCAAGTGGATGAAATTGATACTGGACATGCATTTTGTGAAGACTTCTTATTCACAGTATTTAAATTTTCATCTAAACCAGTAAAAAATATATTTTTACTAATGCCACTGGTGGTTTTCCTGCTGGATCGGAAGCTATTGCTGAAAATTTACTGCAAACTTCACACCGGTACCGTTGGCATGATGATCTGATTCTGAATCTTTGTTTTCCAATGCTAGCTTGAACGATCTGGATATCAAAAAATAAGCTATTTTGACGGCCAGTATTGCTCGTTTTCAAGCTGACATGTTCATGTATAGTTTACCTCCACGCGGATCAAGAATATTCAAATATATTTTTCAGAACCCTAATCTCCCAGAGAGGTTCACGTTTGTAGAGGTGTGGATTTTCTTAAGAGCTATGACCTTGAATATATCTGGGCGTCGCTCACAGGCAACAACTCACAAAATTAGTGAAATGGAAATCAAAAACATTGACTCAACTACTTCACTAAAATAGCCTAGGCTAGCCTAGCCTAGCCTGTAATAGCCTATGTTCAGTAGACGACTGCCGAACCGTAAATTTGTTCTCTGCGACGGTATGAGTCATAGCTCTTAAGAGAATCCACTAGCTCTAAACTTATTCGTGTAATTTATGAGTCCTATCATATCAGGATTCATCAGCATCTTATGTTTCGCTAGATACGGTATGACTAGCCTGCTATAATCGATCTAGCATAGATATCTGGGTTGTCAGCATAGATAGCCGCGTCCGTCCACAGAAACATTGGGACGCCATATACATATATATTTTGAATATAAAAGTGGAGAATATCTCTAACACTGCTGCTCATGACGGCAGAATTGCGGAACTAAAGTTGTTCTAACCTTGAAACTCCTATTGAAGCATTGCCATGTCAAACTAATAGAATTATTGTAAATTTTGTTAATCGCTTCAATTAGATCAATGTCTTATACATATAAATAATTAATTCTTTTCCAGAATTTCTAGTATGAGTATTCAAGAGTATACCTACTCCTTTAACTAATATAGGTGGAGCTGAAGTGATTCGAAATCCACTTGTACGTAAGCTGTAGGTCCTGGATCTCCCTTGCTCGAACAAGCTCTACTTTTGTGGGTTTTCCTCCGAAAATCTGAGTGAAAAAAAAGTACTCTGCTGAGCATTGTTTAAATCCCGAGCATTAGTAAAGGTTTAAGAAAGTGAGCTGAAGTAAATTTTTTTTTTCGTTAGACACATATCATTCATTGTTACAGTAGTGGCCTTTTGTTGAAAGCAACAACATCAAATATTCAATAAGAATAATAATAATGATAATAGCTTTTATTGACAGTATATTATATAAATATCCTATCAAAAGGCAAGACTGAATAAACGAAACATATCTTCCATCCAACAGTTACAGAAAATTCAAATATAATTATTAATCATTATTGATACAATCAGATACTTTCCATAGGAAAACATATTGCCTGCTTACCTAATATTCGACATGACAACCTGAAAATATTGCGTATATTCAACCAAGTTTTCCCAAACCCACTGGCCATGGGCGCCATGGCCCCCCCTAGAGTTTTGAATAAGTACTTAATATTGTTCAACAACCAGTGTGGATATGTAACTAACCCTGGATTGATTTTTAAGAAGAAAACATAAGTAATACAAACCAAAATTATTCGTATTCGTATTTTTCGTATTGAATGTTTCTTCAAACACTCAAACATCCCAAATCAACACGTTTTTTCATTTCAAAGGAGGCATTCATCATCTAATACGACCAAGAAACAGAAATATTCTTCTACTATGCAGTGCGAATATGTGAAAAGAACACAGGTGGTCAAACCAAAGGGCGGCAAAACGGATCACGATAGAAGAAAAATAATTACTTTCGGGGACTACAGTACATATTTCAAATACAGACGATGTCAACAAAAGCACGTGAACGCCAAACTAGAACAGAGACGCATTAAGCTTGTCAACCCAGTGAAATGAATTTGAAAATGTAACATCATCCAAAACCAACCAAGAACTTTACACCAAAATAAATATTTGAAGTTAATAATCAATAATGTAATTAAAAATACAAAAATAAATCACCGCTACACCCTCAAACAAAACGCAGCTTTAAAAATTGTTACGCAGCTAAGCTCATTACATCTCTGCAAAAACATTTCATTTCGTGTCGTGTCAGATTGATGTTCTATCGACCAATAGCATTACGAGAATTGGCGATCACGAGGTGGACATGCTGCAAGCATGCATTGATCACTGTTCACATCGAGCGTATTTGAAATATGAATACACTGTAGGCTTCAATAAATGCATTTTACCATTAGTGGTAAGCCGTGAGCGGTGAGCGCTAATATTCAAAAACAAAGGAATTAAGTAGTTGTTTTTTATCGGAAACCGCACAAACAAAGAATAATTCTATTCCACTTGGTTTTGAAGGAAAAGGATCATTCGACATTAGGACCTCAAACATATCAGTAAGATTCAGTTCATATTCCTATGGATTTTATTACTTTGGTTACAGGCGCGTATTTAAGGGGTGGTAATGGGGGTAAACATCCCCCCCACAATCGAAGAAAATTCAATGTTTTAATAAAAATTAACATTTACCTATATATGTTAAAGTAAAATGTATTTAGTATCAGAATGCATCTGTTGATATCGTTGAATTATTTTTTCTTTTTGAATAAAACAGACTGAATTTGACATCATTTTTTTCCCAACTTTATGATACCCTGCTGATAAACCTAACTATCAATTTAAAGGCTTTTGACCTTGAACAAAAAAAAAATTTCGCCTGTGCCGCTTTTCTATTTTCTGTCAATTCCGCGCAATTACCCCCCCATGGAACAAAGCTGTATACGCACATGTTTGGTTAAAAAAAAAATTATCAACTCATGGTCCCTCCCTGAAAAACTCCGTAGATCCGCCAGTGCCCAAACCATATTAAGAAAGTGTCTTTACACGATCGATATTGAAAAAATATCGTTTTTCACGTCGATATGGCAGCTTATTCATTCACGCTGCTTTTTTTGTTCATTGGCTTCGTTAGATCGCCGACTAATGGAGTAAATCATTAACGAAATTATCCGTGGTAGACAGACTATAACTGTATTGCAATACTGACCTACATTGGTTAGATATTAGCGTTACAATTTTCCGGTATGAGTAATTAGTTTTCGCTATTGTTCGACCATTTTTATGGTTCATTAGCGGGGGCGCGGATGGCATCATACAATACACTGTAGGAGGATACCAGCTGCACCGGATGCATGACAAAGAATGAAAGGGAGTCATACAAAAACATTTGTTCAATGCGTTTGCTTTCCTGCTAGGAATATCCAAAACTAAGGGGTTGAATCAGTAAAATGTATATGTAACCGATGCGTGAATACAGAAATATATGATACTCCACTATGATACTCATATACAATAACGCAATATCATTAAAGAATATGATTGACTTTGGTGTACCACAAGGAACAGTTTTTGATTCTTTGGCGAGATGGGAAAGAAATTATTTTCATGGAGATCGAACACGAGTCATGATTTCTGAGATCCTCTTGATAGTCAAAGGACTCCATTGTACAGTATTCCTGATCCCAATTGAAACGGCAATAGAAATAAAGCACAACTAGGAGTGTTCATACGCACTGCCCGGCAAATGGGAAATTGATACTTATATTACCAGTGTTTTTACTTTCAAAGCATTCCTAGTACATCATACATAAGTTATGTCGTGTGACCCTAGTCGCCAGATCATTCGTAAAGGCGCTATCAAATATATTTGAGGAATAAAAAATGCTCGGCTAGCTGGACTGGACGCCCGTTATCTGAAATCAAATGATTTTGCCAGTTCACAATATTTCCTAATCAGTGCCGTCTGTGTTTCACGTGGGGCGATCAATTGCTATAATTGTAAGAATAAATAACTGAAACAATACCACTGACAAATAATATACCGACGCCTATGTCAAGGCGGAACTGGAAAGGGAATTCCTTATCGAAACTTGCCAGTACAGTTATTTGAAATACTATACACAATGAATATTATAGTCTCACTTTGATACAAGGACTCCACCAAACTTTTACATTATGTCCTGCCCTCTTAGAATGTTAGATACTGTACTATTACCCTATCTTATTGGGTTTTTGATTTGCCCAATTTGCCACCATAAGATGGCTCCGTACGTTATCATTGAGCAAATGAAAGTTGTGTAGATCCACGTACTGTCAAATGCCCAGGAAGCAGCTGTGGCTCTCCGAACTTTATTGTTCGATATGCTCGTTCCAGTTTAGCTTGAAGTCCAAGATGATTCCAAGGAACGTGACTGAGCCATTCATCCACGTTGAGGGCCCTTTGCATCGTGCCTCTCACGAGGCCAGACCTCTGGTCATCGACCAAGACGAGGGGTAAACCGCTGAGAAAATTGTGTACACTAATTTCTCTAATACCCAAGTAATTCCCTAGTAATACCGAAGTAATGCCACTATTGCCTAACTAATTCGTCTAATACCCGAGTAATACCTCTCATTCACCAGTAATACCTGTAATTCCCGACTAATACCGACTTACACCAACTAATACCTACTAATACCGACTAATACCTACTAATGCCTACTAATTCCTTGCTAAGGCCCGATGCACACATCCGATTTTTAACGTACGGTGCCGCTGCGGTGCCGCTGCAAGTCAATGCACACCTGGACGGTAAAATACGACACTAGTACGCATTCAGCAGTCGACGATGGGTGTCTATCGAAGAAAGCGTGTCGTATTTATGTACCTGGTATACGAAAATTATCTTTTAAAAGTAAATAGACGATATTTGGTACATCCATTTATTGATTCGAGACTAACTGGTAGATTTCATACTTCGTTCGCGGATTTGCGGAAAAATTCGTATACATTTTTCAGTTACTTTCGAATGAGTGTTCAGTCTTTCGACGAGCTTGCTGACAAAATTGGCAGATATTAATCCATGCTGCTCTTTTTATGTTCAATCATGGTAGCTTTCTTCCGCTACATTCCATATTCTCGGATACTTCTTCACTTCTCCAATCAACAATTCAATGTCGATATCATCGACATTTTCTTGAGCCATTGTATATTTCAACCGGACTTACGATTAAAAACGGGCGTCTGCATCCCCCAATAAACATCAAGGTACTGCTGGCCGGAGTTGCGGGTGCGTTACCGTAGCGGCGCGGTGGGCACTTCCGTACAAATGCGGCCGCAAGTTAGACGTACGATACCGTAACGTCGACGGAGGAAGGTGTGCACTACCCAATATGCAACAATGTAACCAACGCCGTAATTGCGGTACCGCAGCGGCACCGCACCGTTAAAAATCGGATGTGTGCATCGGGCCTAAGTTCTATAGACATAGATTCACTATATTTCTGAGGTTACATAAACCGTCAATTGATTTTGTTAGAATTTTATTATTTCATGCCATTATAATGTACCAACCAATATATTTATTATTTCTTCACAACGAATCAATACTCATTTCATATATCTATTTTGTATTTGCAAAGTAGTTTATTTAATGTATTTTTTTATAGTACAACCTTCAGAGAGCATTATACTACGGCCTTCCAGCTGACACCATAGGGTGCCTAACTATTTTATTTTTAGAGTTAGACCCATAGTTACTGAGAACAAAATCCCGATCTCGAAAAAATACGCATTTTTCAAGAAATTCTGTCGTCTGCCTGTCTATCTGTCTGTCTGTCGTGCCCAGATATCTCCGGAACCGTTGGAGATTAAGTGACGAAATTTTAATGACGCCAATAACAAACAAAAATAGTACCTCGAAAATTAAAAGTTTTCGCGATCGGAAAACTAGAAAAAATTTTAGGGCTGTTTTTCCGAAAATCGAATGTTACTCGATAGGGGTCGGAGCTTTCGTTTTTTCGAACAAATTTTTTTCTGAAAGACATGTTTTTATGCCCTACAACAGCCTATAGTATTTGGTGAAATTTGAAAAATTATTAACGATTTCCCGGCCGATTTTCCAAAAAAAAAATGTTTTTTTCTTTAGAAAATTCATTGCGGCTAAACCGATAAAGAAAATCAGGATTAGCTTAAACCGGAAAACAAATGTCAAAGAATCCGTTTTATTTTTTGAACGCTCTGAAAACTAGACCGATTTTTCCGACAATCAAGGTCCTCATTTTGGAAAATACCGAATAATTCGAAAACGGCTGCGAATTCTCAAATTTTACAGAATATCTTTTCTAATCGCCTTTCAGAAATACATAACAAGTGTTTAAAATTTTTTTCCATAAAATCAATAGTGCAGGAAATAATCCAAACAACAGAAAAATCAATATATCTTCGAACTAAGAGGAATATCGGATTTTTTTTTCTTGTCTTACGAGTTCTACCTACATTACGTTCATAATTCCGTTCCATCGAATTCATAAACAGCGCGGAAAAAAAATTAAATACCAAAAAATCAGCGACTTTTTTTGTAGAAGCACCTAAAACTCGAAAACTGAAAGAGATATCGAATAATTTTATACGAACAAATGGATTGTGCTCGTTTAGATGTAGCCGGAATTTTTGTTTTATTCAAATTGAAAAAGAAAAATTTTTTGGAAAAATTAACACCTTTTTTGATCGCCCTTTAACGTTCTTCAAAAAGTTTCTATTTATTTTTTTGACTAGTATGGATAGATAGTCCGGGAAATATCCGAAAAAAACGGAAAAATGAATTATCACCAAAACTCGTGAACTAAAGGAGATATTTTTTTTTTATTGTACTCGATCCGATGAACGAAAAATTCCATTACATTTTCTTCATTTTCTAAAAATTTTCAAAAAACACTAAAATCTTGAAAACCGAACTAGATTATGTATATCTGGAGTTTCATTGATCTTAATTAGATCTACAAAAAATGTGAATGACTTTTT
The DNA here is from genome assembly GCA_958502065.1 of Chrysolina americana. NCBI lineage: Eukaryota > Metazoa > Arthropoda > Insecta > Coleoptera > Chrysomelidae > Chrysolina > Chrysolina americana. The sequence continues at coordinate 84,221,212 of OY293413.1, forward strand.
TATCTTATACAAAATTTTCCGAAAAAAATGAAAATTATGGACTTGGAATTACTTCTCATGAAAACAAAAAAACTCGAAAATTTCGAAATCTATACACGTGGCGAAAAAGTTCATATGAACATTTTCATAGCACTTGAGATTTTCTTTAATATCGGTAGTTGAGGAAATGATAAGAAAATTATAAAAAAATTTGAACTTGGAAAAATTTCTCATGAAAACAAAAAAAACTCTAAAATCTTCAAAACCATACACGTGACAAAAACTTCATACGAACATTTTTATGAAACTCGCATAGGTAAACAAGAAATTTCAATAATTTTTTTCTCTAATACCGATAGTTCGGGAAATATTACGAAAATTTATGAAAATTTTGGACATTATTTTCACAAAAATCTCAAAAACTTGTAACAATATGTAGTGAGAGCAGATAGAGTACAGAGTGTTATTGTCACATCAAGTATATTCAAAACACTGATGGAAAACGATTTTATTAGTCAAGGTATCTATTGAGGTATTTCTTCAAATTCGTGATATACAGTGTGTTTCACTCCTCATGGAAACACCCTCGTATTTTCAGTAATTTTTGACGAATAATCATGAAATTTTCATGGCTTAGATACACCGGAAATAAACTCGCTGCACAAAAAGGGTCATCCTACGTGATATACACTGCTCGCCAGCAGCGATGGAACCACACATTATTCCGAAAAGTTATATTAGGGGACAAAATTGGCCCAAAATTCCTTCAGATTCGTATTCAGGATCCCCAGATTACTAAATACACCTATTTGCTGAAACATTTTCAGGTCCCCTAATAAAACTTTCCGGAAAAATGTATGTGTCCATCGCTGCTGGCATGCAGTGTATATCGATCCCGAAAATTTCATCATTCTTCGTCAAAAACTACGGATGATGCGAAGGTGTTTCCATGAGAAGTGAAACACACTGTATATTTAGTTAAGAAAGGATCACTTAGGTGTTTCATTGATTATTAGGAATCGCACGTTAAAAGGTAAGACCTCGTTAATCCTTGGCTCGCACAAGTTTCGAATTCTGAGGGCTGCCGTTCGTAGGGGGAGGACAGCTGGTTAACGGAAAAAACAAATTAAAAACCCTTTTTATTAGGAGAGTTGAGAGGCGAGTAATTATGTTTATGCCGGAATTGAATGAATCCAAAATGAAATGATCAAGAAACATAATATACATTTTTCCCCTTGGAAACTTCTATATTGACATTTTTCTCTGCATTTGAGTCAAAACACTTTGTTACCTTGGTGACTGTAGCAGTTGAAAATAAATGTTTTTGAAAAAATGTCCTATTTCTGAATTCGTAAAAAAATAATGGAAGAATTCACTACAATTCTTTTTCTACTCCTGATCCTGTTCTGATCTTAGGTTTTTGACAGTTACTAAATAGTTTCAACATATACTCTTTGTTGTGCAATTTTCATTCGGCCCAACATATAAAAAATACTTCGTTGTTGTAGTTATTCCCTGTCTCCGATCAAATAACATAACCTAGATGAGTAACTCGCCGCACACGCATTAAGATTTGTATGTAAGAGACATCTTCCCCCCAACGGCAGTGTCGTGTGTTGTTAAGGTTCAATCAAATAAAAATAATGGAAACCCTATATGGAATGGAAATCTGAAATTATGATGAAATAATGGAAACCCTATATGGAATGGAAATCTGAAATTATGATGAAATAATGGAAACCCTATATGGAATGGAAACCTGAAATTATGAGGAAATAATCTCCACAGGATTTTGTGAACAGCCGATGGTCTAATTGACATGTTATTTCATAATTCATTCATTTTTCTTTTTTCCAATTTGATTTCCCTTTCTCGATAGTTACGACACTGGTAGCTTCAAATGATTGTTCTGTCAAATATCAAATGCAGCGTTGTCGTACTGACAAGACTATACCGACAACGAAGAATCTCCGTTCGGTAATGGAAATACTATCGTTTTTAGATGCTCCCAACAAGCTGCAATGAACGTTTCAATTGCCTTCTTATTGCTATATATTTCATCCAAGACAGTATTTTTGGGTTTTCGTTGCCATGAATATACCCGACAGATATCGAAATCTAGCTGACGTGCATATTGTATCCTTAAAAAATTGCGATATGGCAATAATGTCATGATTTGAGGAATAACATTATGAATAGATGTTACCTTCAGTTCTATTTGAGTATTACTCATCTAGGTTGTGTTACTTGATCGGAGTTCCCAGTCATAAATTTATAACTTCATTGTGAGTTCATTGAGTCTCAACTTAGACTCTTTCATCATTATGATTTCTAGAAATTTTTTCTAGTTCCCGAATAATTCCTCTAATTCCCATGTAATACCCGACTAATACCACTAATTCCCGACTAATTCCCAGTAATACCTAAAAAATTTCAAGTAATACCTCTAATTCCCGAGTAATGCCCAGTTATACCCAAAAATTTTCAACTTATATCACTAATTCCCGACTAATACCCAACTAATGCCACTCATACCCAAGGCATGTACACCAAAATTCCTTAGAGGTTTTCCCCACGGACCAAGAGTGAAGTAACCTAGGTCTTTTATTTTCACTAGGCACAAAAGCAAAAAGGGGTAGTAAGAATCCTCCTTGCGGACAGCCCCTCACGGGTATGGCCTCGGTGTAGCTACTTCTAAGAGTTGCTCTAGCTAGCTTTTGAGAAAGCATGGCGTGAATCCATGTTATCATGGTTGAATTCACGTCCCTTTTCTTTATTGCTTGACATATAGAATTAAATGAAGTGTTGTCATTTGCTCCTCTTACGTCGATGAATATATCTAGGGTAGCGCCGCCACGATCTAACCCCCTCTCGATCCTATGAACGTATTCTTCCATAGTTCGAGTCCACCATGCCATCTGACTGGGGGTGAATCGCAGTCGTTCAGGTCTTGCTGTTTCCGATTAGGTCACCAGCGTTCTTGACTAACTATGACTTGAATGTTTTCTTCTATCAGAATGTAGCCCTATCGGTACTGTGGATTCTGGAATGATATAGGCTTTTTATTGATGAACCTTCGTCTGACCTTCGTTCAAAGTCATATTAATCTTAATATCTCCGGATTTTCTCTCGTGAATCTTCCTCAAGCCTTCATGTATTTTTTCATGGGTGAAACCATTTAAGAAATTCACTACCTTCCATCAACTGACTACCATTCCTGCTCAAATAATACATTTTCGACAACCAGGGTGTCCTGTTCCCACATTGACTCGAAACTGTGGTTTCTGTTCAAAATAACCAGGATGGTTCTGTTCTCTTTCCAATGTAGAAAGTCTTCAATATTTAGATCAACTGTTTGGTCCTGTTTTTTGGGGGGATAGTCTATTCGTCTTCACGAAGATGATAGCCCCGTCAGACTGATATCAGTGACTCCTTTATGACATTCAGTCCGTTGATATTGCTTACGAAATTCTGGACGCAGCCTTTCAGATAGGAATTTTTAATATCTGCATATCGGAAGCACACTGTCCTAAGTCCATTTCAGGTAATTTTTACGTTACACTTAGTTTTACTCGCAGTTTTTTGATTTTCATATTTAGAGGTAGGTATAAATACTATATAGAAATTGAAGAAATAGAGACAAACGTGAAAATATTCTCAATTTCTTTTTTAAGGGAAAATTACAATAATTATCAATAATAATATATGGTTCTTCTAAGGAAACAACAAAATGGACTTAAGACAGTGTGCTTCCCGTATACAGATATGGAGATTGTACTGTTTTAGCATTTCCTGGTCTCTATCCGCGAACTCAAGAGATGATCCTGTGCTCGTAGATGACTGATAATATGAAGGTGTCTTCGCAAGTGTTGACGAACGTGGTGGCATTCTCACCCTGCAATCTCATGAAATGTCACATATATATCTATTTCTTCTGTCACATATTTCCAAATTTCAGTTCTTCTGATATTAGGCGTTCTAAGGAAGAACGGACACGTGCGAGTAAAGTTGGACAAGATGATATATAGTGCTTGTATTGCTGTTGCCAAGGCAATACCGGTTTATGTATAAAGTCTAGGAAGTGGAAGTACCACTTCAGTATTCCTAGAGCCTTCTAGGTCAGACACGTGCCTACGGGTTCAAACCCACTGTCTGTTACGGAGCTAGAGTGGTTCGGAATCCACTCTTCAGAAACTTGGTAGATTCGTAGAAAAAAAATCACTCACTGACAGAAAATTAATATTTTTGTTAAAATATCTATCTTTAATCACTAATTTTCATAGTTGTTTCTTTAAGAGATAGTGAAAGTGAAGTTTGGTATGAAATGAAGATGCCACGCCTGAAAGTTCGTACATTTAGGCATTTTTATTCCCAACAATATTTACACAGGAACACATGAGCATTTATCGTCATTTAGCACATTTTTGCGTAATTAGTGTAAGTTATATATTCATTTCATAAATTTTCATCAAGATTTATTTACACATTTCTAAACCGATAAGCATTTTTGAACGACACTGATAATACAATTAACCTGAAGCGAAAATGAAAAAAGTTTGCTGTTTCATTAGTATCTACCTATGGAATGATGAACTTGAAATCAAAAGCAAACTCATTGAACAAAACTCACTATTTCTCTATCAAGATCTCAGGCTTTGAACCCACGACCGGCAGCCAGAAACATTGATTCCAACTACTCGGCTACCTGATCACCGATTTTTTATAATAAAAACTTCTTTTGGCAATTTTGTTGAATATGTCTTGAAATTTTTTTACGATATTGAGTTTCAATAGTACATTTTGAATTGGTATACTTTCTTTATCAACATTATACCTTCAAATGATTTCCTCGGTATATTTTTACAGCTCTCTTAGCGAGACCATTGCATTAAGAGCTATATTATGAACTATTTCAGTTATGTGTACAAGAACATAATTATATGAAATAACAGAGAAAATAATCTTAGAAGTTTCCGACAATTCATATATTAATCCTACTGACTGCGCCATGCTATATTAATAAGTTTTCATTATGCAAAATCTCCTTTTATTCAATTGACAACACATCATTTTTACCTCTGCTGTTCCACTGTCTATTACACCGTATGTATTTAAATCTGAATCATAAAGTATATAACAAGCAATAAATGGCCGGGTGAGAAATTGTTTTTTGTTATGTACTTGCTGTTATTTCACTAAGGCCTAGAATTTCATATCCTGTATTAAATTCAATTGAACGATTTAGTCAGAATTCCGAAATGATTTTAAGTCTGTTCTTCAGTTACATTAATTGTTTTCTTAATTTAGTTTTATGGCCCTGTGTTTTGTGGTTGTTATGGTGGTCAATAGTGAATTATATGATCAATCATCTGAGCAGTCGAGAAGCACGCGTGAATATCTTTCCATTGACGAAATTCCTAATGAAATTCATCAATATCAAGTACCTCAAAAAACAAAAACAGACAAGCGTGGGCAGACTTGATTGTTATCGTTAAAATATCCTAACAAAAACACTCATATGCAACAAGCACTAATCAACTGTTAATGAACAATATACACGTAAATGACTAAGATGTCAGGGATGTCATGACCCTGACCTAATTTAAACTTAGACAGCGGATGTGTAATTGTCTTCATAATTGATATAATTATCCATCTCAATGAGCTCTATTGTCATTTCTCGAATTAGCTTTCGATGAGGAATATATTCGCACGATTGTTTGGGTGTATTGCAATAATTATAATTTAGGTGAAACAGATTCATTGGAATAGACAAATCAAGGAAATGGATATGAACTAGATCTTGCCTAATTCGATTATTTTCTTGAACTCGATATTTTAATTGAATTTTTTTTTTATTACAGGTCATGACCTGAACCCGTACAAAGTGAACATGTCTACAGAAAACGACGCCAGTGAAGGTGATCTAATCGATTTGCACGTCGGATCACCGATTCTTCCAAGAGCCTCCTCAGCCTCTCAACCCGAAGAATCCTACCATCTTCTAGACACAGAACTACCCGTTCTCGAGGAGAAGCTACAAACGGCAGCCTACCAAGCGCCATCTGTCAGCTCGAGACGACCCAGCATCGATATCGAAGATATTCTCATTTCTATCGACGATGACTACGATATAGTGGACGCTCCTCAAGTATGTGACAATAACTCGGAAGCCTTGAAGGTGTTGGAGACTCTGGACGACCTTCTGAACGCATCCTTGGACAACGCTGCAAGTGACGATTCCAGTAAAGCGCAACAAGATATCGAAGATTGTTTACAAGATTTGGATAACTATCTCAAGAGCTTAGATGGCAGCAGCAGCGAAGACGAGTCAAACTCATCAATGTGCGTGGAAGATCTCTCGAGCGTAGAAAGTTCATCGAACGCAACGAATCTTGACGGCCTTGAGCCGGCTACAGAATCAGTGGACGACGATACGCTACGGGATCGACTCCGGCAGATCGAGGAGAACTACCGGCGGTACCTTGCTTCCGGGTGTGTGAACAATGGTTACGTTGACACGGAGCCGGAAAGGGAGCGCAGGCCATCGTCAGCGTGTGGGGTGGTTACCGAACCGAAGAAGAAGAATGCCCCAACCCGTGCTACCGTAGCCGTGATAAGGAGGAAACGACCTTCGCTACGCGAAGTGACGGGTAATCGCGCAAAATCCAGGTGCACTCCGGACCGGAAACTAGGACCAGCTGCCGACTCCGACGAGGACATAGATTGGAGCTGGCTGCAGGATATCGCGCGCGATGTTACATTGGAGCGGCGCGCACACGCAACCGGTGACTGCTGTACCGGAACCGTGGTTTTGGAAGTACCTCGCTCGACACCAGCGCCTGGCAGTTCTTCAGCACCGGCGATGGACGATGAAGACAGTGATGCTCACAAGAGCACGTGGTTGCGCAGTTCTATGCGCCGATTGCGGCACGTTAGGTTGCCTAGCGACCAAGCAAACAACGCGGGTGGTTCCGGTGCGAATGAAACCTTGGTGGTGGCGAATACTCCGGTAACGGCGTCTAGACCCATGAGTGCTCCTTCGAGTATACCCATTGTGGGCCGGACTGGAACGCGTTCTTCTCGATCCAGATCGCGTGAATCTGGGCAAAGTGCGGTGTCTATGGAACCGAATGGACGGGCTAGGAGTAGCTCGGCATCTTCCAGATCGAGGAGACAGAGAAGCTTGTCGTCCAGTGAATCGAGTATTCCTTCTAGCCTGGATTCGACGCCAAGTACTCCTGCTGCATCTACACAAGTCAATCAGGAGTCAGCTAGTCAAACAACGGGTACTGAGAGGTGAGTACTTGAAGGTCTATGATCTAAAAATGAACAGGCAGCGGTTGAAAAAATTACCATCGTTCAGTAATATCCCATTTGGAACTTTTTTTTATAAACAATCCCCAGTTTCGACAAAAACGCTATGTGAAATGAATAATAATACCTATTTATTTACTCCAGAAAATATTGTAGTAGATTGAGTCAAATTATAATGGAGAAGACGTTTCGTCCCGTGCCTAGGACTTCTTCAATTTAATTTATTTCATGTTCATTCTATCATAAGAATTTTCTGATATTACATTTTTTTTATAAGAAACAAATTTCTGATTGGATATTGAATGTGGGGTTTGTACCTGAGTGACATGTAGATTTCTGACATAAAATAACAAAATTTTTGATAATACATTTTTGATTCCTTTGAGGTTTTTATTTCTCATGGTGGACTAAAATCGACTTGTTTTATGTGAAGGATCTTTCTCTAGACAGTAGCTGGTCACGGTGACACTCAAAGAAATTAAAAAAGTATAATCAAAAAGTTTATTTTGTATAATATTATGACCTCTACATGTCACTCAGGTACGTATCCCACATTCAATATTCAATCAGAAAAATTGTTCTTATAAAAAAGGTAATATCTGAAATTTGTTATTATATAGACTGGACATGGAATTTTTTTTGTTTTACGAATTTCGGAGAAAACCACTCAAAAGCAGAACTTGGGCGAGCAAGGGAGTTCCGGGACCTTATGTTTACGTAAAAGTGGATTCCGAACCACTTTTCCACAAGAACTACTTTGCAATGCTCTTTAAATATCGTAGCTTAGATTGTTCTTCAACTCAAATAGGCTTCGTCGTTGTTCATCAGCGAAGGCTATTATGCCCCATTTCAATCGAAAAATTCTTTCAGCTTTTGTTGGGAATCCCTAACATGAATACCGAAGTAGGTACAGCCATCGCCAGGTTTAAGAACTGTTGTTGGGCACTCATAGGTTGGAATACATTACCTACCTTAAATACTTACAGAGCTGAAAGAGAAAAATCGCTAAGACACATCAATTTTAATTTTAAAACGTGCACTTATTGACATACAATTTTTTTGGGGAATGCCATACATTTTTCAATTGCAACTCCTATATTTTTCTGCATACGATACGTAGACGCGGAAAAATAGAATGGCCAACGAGATCTCGAGATCTCCGGACTTATCCCCGTTAGAATTTTTTAAATCTGAAATCCAAAGTTCATTTCAATAGACCTAGCAATCTTGAAGAATTGAAAGTCAAAATTAGACTTATTGGACCCGAAACAATAAGAGAATGTCAACATTAATAGAATTCTCTTAGATCCACTCGCTTTGTATTCCTTATACAGTGCTTCTCAAAAGTCCCCTTGCCCCCTCTTATCTTTGGAACGATTATACATAAACAAGTGAAATTTGGAAACTGAATATTAACACGTTGAGCGCCATGCACTTGCCACCGGTGGTCATTTTAGTTTTTTATGAGAGGACCAAGTGACCACTGGTGGTCATTATTGATTTTGCTTGCTGGGACAGCATGCCCACCCGTGGTCACATTACATGTTTCATTTCAAAACCGTGTGCCCATCCGTGGGAACGTTTTACGTGTATTTAGCAAGGAGATATCTTAAGTTTGGTCCCAGGATGTAAACTTATTTCACTTGGACTTGGCAGTTTGGTCTCCCAATGTCCACAAAATGCAAAGTAATGTTAATGAAAGAAAATTTCATTTTCGGTTTGAAAAACTAATCGAAATATATTTTTAGGTTTTGTAGAGCATAAAAAATTACAATTTTTTATAAATAAAAACTAGCAGCTGCAAAAATATTTTCAAATCCTACTATATATAGGTACAGAAAAAACTGAGAGATCCAAAAAAATTATTATTAAGACACCTAAGATTTATAAAACATAAAAGTAAACAGTTTTTCTGAAAAAAAAACAAGTATAAATGAATATAACTATTCTACCATATCAAAAATTAACATTTTTCATAAATAAAAACGAGCATTGTTGCAAAAATATTTTTAAATCCTACTATAGGTACAGAAAAAGACAAAACGATACAAAAAATATATTATTAGGAGAAAGAAAAGGAAACAAACACAAAAAAAAACAAAATAAGATTCACATTAGGTTATGCCCACTGGTGGACACTTGGTCCCAAGATGTATTGTTACATTCTGGGACAAAGTGCCCACCGGTGGGTCACAAATAAAAAACAGGTAGAACAGGTAAAACAGGAAAATAAGATTTGAATTATCAAAAATAAATAGCACATGGTCATACCGGTTGCAATATATCGATAAAATTGAATAAAAAAATGTTGGTGCCAGCAAGTCACACCAGGTATGCCCACCCGTCAGTACGAGGTCTCTCGTGTAGTTTAAAGAATGACCATCGATGGGCAAGTGGCGCTCAACGGGTTGTAAACCCCTACTAAGTAGATACTGATTCTTAAATCTGTAATTGATATCATACTGAATGGAATTGTAATTTTAATGTTTACTAATCAGCCATTAAAACTGCCATAAATACAAACAAAATTAGTATCATTGAATAGGTTTTTTCGATACCTTATAAAAGAGGTTTCGCTCGCCGTAGGGTTCCGTTTAAAATTATTGGTCACAATGGCCTTGTGACGTCATCTTTGACGATTTCGTCATCTATCATCACTAGTAGGGAAGTTTATAACCTTTAATATTCAGTTTACAAATTTCACTTGTTTATGTATAATTGTTTCAAAGATAAGAAGGGAGGAGGGGACTTTTGAGAAGCACTGTGTATGGAGCACATACGCATATAGGTATCTATACAGTCGGTTGCAAAATTCAATACAAATATTTCAAGGTATTTATGTGGTCAAAATAAAAGTTTTTTTTATGTAAACATTGTGTTCTGAAATTCACCGCCTACAAGTCGTAAATTATGAATTGTGGCTACAATTATGCACCAAATTCTCGAAAAATTAACAGGCCTTTGGTTTTCTAGATGCTTTAAAAATTTCTTGCTTCAGAAAAAATTGAAGGGGGTGAATGAGGATTACCTATAGTTCCATCCATACAAAAATAAAATATCAGCATGAAGTTGGCCATCAAAAAATAATTAAAATTTCTGCTATTTAATTTTTTGAGTCAGCTAACCGTTATCGAGAAAATTGCTGGTAGATGAAAGGGGAATATTGAAGTAACAAACTAAAATACTTAGTACGACTTTTTACTTTTGACGTTCAAATTGTAAACAGCACTTTGATTTACTTGTAAGTGTAAGGCATAAATGTAGCTACCATTCTTACAATTGTTATTATGCTACTTGTGATATCTGTAGTTTGGAGGAGGTGATTTTTAGAACACATGTTGATGGACAAAATATCCTAATTTGTTAATACGCCCTTCAATTATATTCATAAGTACTTTTTTACTTACTTATTTATTTCGTAAAGCTCACTTTCCCATCATGATATTGGAATTAAATATCAGCACCATTTCCAAATTGAAAAGTACAAATATTTCTTGATGAAATATAGTACTTAATCATGATAATTTAACGGTGAAACAATAATTACTCATTACCTAATATTTGAATAAGCAGCCTTGTGTCCAAATGGAGAACGTTTATTTTTCTAAGATATTTTTGAAACATGCACAATAGTGATTATTACTGATAATTATAAAAAGTAAAATTTAATAATATTTAATAATCGAGAATGATGTTAACAGTAGTGTTGCAACTGGCACGTTCCACTTCGTGTAATTTTTCACTGCCAATGTTTATCGTCACTGGGTCAACCAAAAATGTTCCATAACATCAATTTGAGTAACGTGTTCAATTGATGATCTACTATTTATTTTGTGAAAATTCCTGACGAATGTAGGATAGAGAAAATAGTAGAAACTAATGTTTAATTTCCACTACGATTTTTTATTCTTGCGACCATTATCAAGTAAACTATCATAGTAGAAAAAAAACTGTATGACCATCATTGATTCTCTTCTATTCTGCTTTCGGCGATCGTTACCTGTAACAACAGTGTAGGAGCACATGAGTGAGAATGTATTGGGTTGTTTAGACAACTCCCATAATACAGTGGTGTGTTTATGGGTACTTTCGTAAAAAATAAATGGTTCAATCAATAAGGATAGCTCTCAAATTTGAAAGGTGGCAGATAGTACCCCATTTCATTTTCTATAAGCGGTGGTAGTTCACCCTGTATAGAACTGTGCCGAGAACTGATAAAAAGTGCTTCGAACATTAAGCAGTAAGCACTTTTGAAAAGTGCTCCGAAATGTCGAGCACTAAGCACTTTTATTTATATAATGCTTGCGATTAGATACTAAGCACTTTCAAAAAGTAATTCTAGTCTAGGAGCACTAAGCACATCTCAGACTGTTAGATACTTAAAGTTACTGAAATTTAATTAAACATGTAAGATTCTCGCAAATAATTATAACATCGCGATATGTTTCACTACACTACAGCTTTGTCGCGATGTAATATAATTTGTTGAAATCTTACCGTTTTACTTAGGTTTCAGTAACACCAGTTTATAAAGCTGGGAGTAAAAACGACTTTCATAATTACCGATCCATCTCTGTAATAAGTGATTTTGCAGAAATTATTGAGCTCACTTTGAAAAATCGATTAGTAAATATTTTCGAATTTCATCATGTGATAACAAAAAAACAATTTCGTTTTATTAGTGACTCGAACACAGAAAAAGCTATCATCCAGTTTACAAAAACGATCACTGACTCGTTAGAAAATGCCAATAAGTGCTTAGCAGTTTTTCTAGACTTGGCTAAGGCTTTCGGTACGGTACATGATGATCTAATAGACAAATTATATTGGTATGGTATTCGTGGGCCAAAGTTTAACATTTTACAAAATCATTTTTGGCACAGAGAGCAAACTGTTAAAATTGGAAATATCTTAGTTTTTCAAATGAAATTAGCGTGGGTGTTCCCCAAGGTTCAGTATTGAGGCCCATTTTATTTCTGGTTTACATAAATAGCATCGGTTGTGTAAAATCTGTTGATAACCTTATTTTATATGCTGACGACACCGCGATTGTTTTTTCCGGCAAAACATGGCTCCAATTATATCAATCGACAGAAAATGGTTTGAAGGATATCCAGATATGGTTAAACTATATATAATCTCCTCAGTTGAAGGTCATTAAGACTAAATTTGTTTGTTTCACACTCCTGAAAAACCATCAACCAAACGAAAATACCCCATAAATACATACATCCGAATGTCCATAGAGGAAACAATGTGATTGCCCTTCGATAAAAAAAGAATCAAAGCTGAAATTTCTTGGTGTAGTACTAGATCAGCATATGAGATAGGACGAACATGCCCTATATGTTACAAAGCGACTTCGCCAGCTTACCCACAAACTGTACAATTTAAGAGAAATCCTAACAAAAAATCTAATGACAGTATACAGATCGTTGGTAGAATCAGTTTTTAGGAATTGTATTTCCGTATGGGGGGGTTTCAACTGCAAGTCATACAGTCTCCAAGCCATGCAAAATACAATAATTAAAATTATTCTTTGAAAAAAAATCTATACTCAACAGAACAGTCTAAATATTTATCACTGTCTTATATGGATGTATGATAATAAACATATCTACTATAACAAAAATACAAAAAAATTCTAGATCTGCAGAAAATTTGAATGTAATAATTCCCATTAAAAAAAAACCCATACACAACGAACAATTTTTTACTTTGGTCCCAAATTTTACAATTTACTTCGTAGATCGCAAGTTGAAAGAAAACATCTCATTGAACAAATATGAAACTGTTAAAAAAAAAATTCATAAATCTTAACCACCTATTACTGGTGAACTTACTATGAGAAAAAATTTTTGTATGTAAATTTTTATATATTTTTTATAAAATATATATAAGTAGATATATATATATATTTGTACATGCAAATAAGTTTATATGAACGTATATCCATACATGTCCAAATTCTGGGTAATAAAAAAAATGTTTATCATGAAGATAAGGAATGAATGATGTGGCAAATCAACCATGACTAAAAAAAAGAAATCGACTCCTACTAAAATTCCAATCGATAGAGATGTATATTCCCATTGAAACCATTATATATATATATATATATATATATATATATATATATATATATATATATATATATATATATATATATATATATAATGGTTTCAATGGGAATATACATCTCTATCGATTGGAATTTTATATATTTTATATTTTTATATATATATATATATATATATATATGAAAGATGATCTTTCCAATTTTACCTGTTTTATATGAAATTCATCTTGTACAATGTGCCCCCTTTTGTTGAATAACATCGCGTCAAACACCTCAACTAAGATTATCCCTGATGATGGGAACGATTAATTAAATTTCCGAAAGCTTGGACAAACTTAAAAGAGTACTCTTTGATTTTGCTGCATAGCCCCACTATTTACTAGTTCTATATATATATATATATATATATATATATATATATATATATATATATATATATATATATATATATATATATATATATATATATATAAAGTGAATAGAGTATTAGTGACTGTAGATGTCACAAGTTACTATTCATTTATATATATATATATATATATATATATATATATATATATATATATATGATTATCTGGGCACCATTCATATCCTTAATCAATCCAAAAGGGCTGCACAAAACAAGCACCTCAAGGATAATCTTTACAGATATTTTGTAAAATGAAGAAGAAATCAATAAATCAATAAGAATCTGAGAAATGTTATGGATTTCCAAGTAACAACATAGTCCATTAAAAACTCAAATTACGGATATAATATTTACTTGACTTGAGTTTTTCTATTATTATTCTGTGGATTAGTTAGTAACATTCTTGATCACCACTAATTTACCAGATATTTCCCGAAAAATATCGGTAAAATTAAAATAGCTCCTGAAATTCGGTAAATTTCCCAGTGATTGACAACACTGTTGATGTCTCGAATGTGCATAAGGACGTAAACACAAGTTCTTTTAGGTAGCGGGTGCCGCCGGGTGTCACTGCCACGACTTCACGTTTCTACTATTTATGTCTAGTTCCTAAATTGTAGATAGTGACTCATCGTACATTTTCTGGTTTTTACAAGATTTGAAAGTGAGGAGGGGATATACGAAAGTGGTAAAGTAAAACTTGATTTGAAGCCAAAGTACATAGCTTATTTATGTTTTAATTTTTGACCTGCTTTATATGAATTATGAACCGTACAACCAATGAGTCACTATTTACAATTTAGGAACTAGACTATAGATTCATTTATATGGAAAAGTGCTTAGTGATCTCAAAAAGTGCTCCGGAGCACTGGAGTACGAGCACTTTTCGGGAATACTAAGACTAAGCCTTTTCGTTAAATGCTCCGGAGCACTAAGCACTAAGCACTGATTCAAAAAAGTGCTCGGGAGCACAGTGCTTAGTAGGAGCACTAAGCACGGTGCTTTGAGACAACAAACTCTAACCCTGTATATTATAAACTTATTATAAACGTTAGTAGTAGTTACTTGATAATGATGTAAATGTCGTAACAAATAAACCAAGTGTCAGTGAAACTTATACAAATGTTTATAAATGAATCATAAATCGAACTCGTTCGTAAAAAGTACTTTGTTATCACGTTTCTTCAAATTCGTTATCTTAATTGATTGTGACAACGAGGAGATATGCAAACTATCGGGCATGACCAATTTCCACTTGGATTCACTAGGAAGTAATGCAATTTCCGTGTTCTCGGCGATTCAAATAAAATATCAAAAGGAAATTCCATGTTCCGGGTGCGCTCGTGCCTTAAAAAACGAACGGTTATCAATGCAGCCAAAGGTTAACATTCTTCATACATATACAAATAACGATAACAATCCTTGGGTGCTTCACTCATGTTGCGTAAAATGGATTAGCGAATGCGGTCTTCTGTGCTTCCGTTCCACTTTTATCTTCACTTACACAACCACCAAGCACTTAAGGTAACCAAACCGTGTAAGAACCCTTTCCGCGTAATCCGAGCCATTTATGAAGGAGATAAGATCTTATATTTCATTACTGAGAGATTGGGTTATGTGTGTTTCCTAAATATGAATTGGGAGATAATTATCTTGTCGGTTTCACATATTTTTTTGATCACTGAATTTTTTTAGCGAATCATGAAGAAATGGTTTCACTTGACGAACCATTAATGTTTGTTCTACATTGAGGACGTAAAAAGTCCTCCCCTTCCCTTAACTTTTGAACGGAACAAGCTATCGAGATCGGGTAAAATTCAGGTAAAAAGGTACCACTTTTACTACTTTATGGCATAAAAATGATTGTGGTCACGTACCTAGTGTCGAAAGGGCACCATCAACTTTTTTTTTTCAAACGTAAAGGGGGTCACGTGGCTCCTGGTTTTGAAGGTCTTCCGATTCTATATCCAACACTTCTTTGTTTGTGAAAATCGGCCAAGCCGTTTCAAACTGACGAGCGGTTTGAAATTTGTTTCAAATATTTAACAAATAAATTATTTTAACTATTAATTGTAGCAGAATTTTAACTCCGTTACTGATTCCATGAAGCAGAAAGAATATTTAATGAGCGCTTCCCAAATAATCCAATATCTCTTACCTACTTAAGGGAATTGGTCGGTTCTGGCAGCTGTTGTTAATAATCCGCAACAAACAACGAAAACGGTAGCGACGGCTTGTGACGTATCTACGACCACTGTGAAAAAATATCTTAAAAAACACAAATTTAACCCATATGAATTGAAAATTCTGCATCAATTAACAGAAGATGACCCAGATAGAAGAATGCAGTTTTGTGAGATCATGTCTGATTGCATCACCCAAAATTCCGGTTATATTAACTCTATTTGTTTTAGTGATGAAAGTACGTTTTTTCTAAATGGAACAGTAAATAGACAATGTACGTTATTGGTCAGAAGTAAATCCGCACGTTTTTCGAGAGGGTCATACTCAAACTCCAGAGAAGATCAACGTATGGGCTGGTATTTTTGGTGACCATATCATAGGTCCAATATTTAAGGCAGAAAATTTAACTGGGCATCTGTATTTAAATATGCTTCAAAATCAAATCCATCACAGTATTCAAGAAGTAGTTGGGGCAAACCCAAATGAATTTACCATGGATGTTACCTTTCAACAAGATGGTGCAACCCCTCACTACTACAGACCTGTCCGAGAATGGCTTAACAAGAATTTTCCGGGACGGTGGATAGGCCGACGTGGCCCCATTGAATGGCCAGCTAGGTCACCTGATATGGCCCCTATGGACTTTTTTCTGTGGGGGTACATAAAATCTAAGGTGTACGTCACGCAGCCACAGTGACTCCAGGAACTTATGAACCGAATAACAGATGTGTGTTACGGTATTACCCCGGAAACATTTAATAACGTTCGGAATGAATTCCACAACCGACTTTTTCTGTCAAGAAGAGAACGGTGAACATTTTGAGCACTTGTTAAAATAGTTGCAATTGTTACTTTAGGTTTTTAATTTATTTGTAAAATATTTGAACCAAATTTCAAACGCTTGTCAGTTTGAAACGACTTGGCCGATTTTCACAAACAAAGAAGAGTTGGATAGAGAATAAGAAGACCTTCAAAACCAGGAGCCACGTGACCCACTTTTACATTTGGAAAAAAAAAGTTGATGGTGCCCTTTTGACACTAGGCTACGTGACCACAATCGTTTTTATGCCACAAAGTAGTAAAATTGTTACCTTTTTTTTTACATAAATTTTACCCGACCTCGATTGCTTGTTCCGTTCAAAAGTTAAGGGGGGGAGGACTTTTTACGTCCTCACTGTATAAGTATAATGTGGTAACATTGCAATATTCTAAACCGTAACAGATATGAAGATGATCAAATGGAAAAAAAATGTAAATATTGCTCTATACAAGAACAGAATGGTACTGGATGGAGCCTGTAAAGTCATTAGGAGTTCAGATACCCTTCTGTGCTCAGTATGCGATCACGAAGAAGCAGGGACTGGAGCATTTATTTTCAAGGCAACAACCCGTGCATCCGATGAAATCGGTCTCGTATTCGACACTTAACGGACGAACCCAAACCCGTTAAGCAAAAAGCCCACGTCAAAGCTGCGGAGAGTGAAAGGCTCCTACAGTTATATAAGGACAAGCCAATGCATGGGGTCGGTTTATCCTGAAACCTGACATTTGCTTCTCTCAGATCAAGTAGGCTGAAGTCGGAAACCGAGGGATTCATAATGGCCTGCCAAGATGGTGTCTAACACCCTCGCCTATTGAAGTTGCGTGATGGGTGATAGAGGTCCTTGACACTAGATGCGGAGCGTATCGCGGGGCAGCTGGGAGCAATCTAACAAACTTCCTTACGAATCAGTTGAGAGTTGTCCTGAAAATTTTGTGAAGAAAATTGGATTTGGTAATTTGGGAAACACTCGCTACATGAATAGCATTTTACAAGTGATATTCATGACGAAGAATTTCAGGAACGAGATTTTAAAAATAAACGAGAAAGTTTCCTACTTATTCACCAATCTAAAATCCCTGTTCGTGAAATTGCAGTTTTGCAAGAATTCAGCATCTTTCCCACCAATCGATTTCCTGGAGACTTTGAAGTCTACTAGATACTCGTTAGGACAACAAGAGGATTGTTCCGAATTCTTAGGATTCTTATTGAATACTCTTCGTGAGTGGGAAAATAAAAAAATCAATAGTCTTGACCGTTCTGGATCAAATAATTCCGTACAGCTCGTATTTCTAGATCCTTCGCTGGAAAAATCCTGTAGTAAATGTTTGAGAGGCAGTAAAAAAGTATGTGACTTTCTGGAACTTCAACTAACATTTCCTGAAATGTCTGATAACCAGTCCGTGCAAAGCTTACTATTTCATCATCTGAAAACAGAACTTTCAACTGGTGATGATCAACTGTATTGTCCAATATGCGCCAATCTAACTAATAATTATAAGACAATGAGTATAGCCGAGGCACCAGTCAATCTAATAATAACACTGATGCTCTTCAAACATGACTCAACCTCTGGCAGAAGCACCAAACTCATACGAAGATTCGAAATAAATGAACACCTCAATCTAGCAGACCACAATTATATGCGGTTATTGTTCACTGTAATTCCGGCGTTGAATATGGCCATTATTACGCATTGGCAAAAGATAAAACGGACTGGTTCAAGTTTGACGATAGTTGTATTACCAAATACTCAGACGATATCTTGGGTTTATTGGATCCTCTGGAGACACCTTACATTTTATTTTATGAGAGAGAGGACATTGGCAGATCAAGATCTTCAGATGATGTGGTGCTGCAGGTTTTTCCGGGTTTTCCTGCAGCTGAAAAAGCAAATGCGCCACTGGAATCAATCAAGTCGCCCCGGAGCGCCAATTAATTTTTGATGTTTTATATTTATTGATTACTTTTCTGTTACTTTACATGTTCTAATTTAAAAAATAAAATGACCAGTAGTTATGTTGTGAACAATTTATAAAAATCTCTGTAGTATTGTCTATTGTTACGATCTCCGAGTGCAGAATAGAAGAGAATCAATGGTAGTCGTCTAATCGTCTAGGTACAGACATTTCATAAGCACTTGCAATCGTGCACATTTCTCTACAATTCAAATCATAATTTCACTATCGTTCTATTGTCATGGCTATCACCGCGGCAGATACTTACTGATAGTAAGCCAATTTTGTTGGATCCTAGTATATTGACCAATATACGTGGATCCTAGTAAGGATAATAATAGTGTTCTAGATGAAAGATCTCAATTCGTTTAATGTTAACAGAATGATAGTATTTCGATACCTTGATAAATCATGTAAAATTGTGTATAGAGATTCATGGACTAAAACAATTCACTCTACGTAGGTTAAATATGTTTCATATATTTAATATAATCTGTTAGCTTCTGGCTAAGGGGTGGTTTCCCAAGGCATTTCACATAAACGGACTGGAGTCAATAGTATTCAAGATGTTTCTGATAGCACCAAGGGTCATGAAGACTAATTTCTAACTCAAATTACGAAGAAACTTGAGTGGTTTTGTTATTTTTATTTTAATGGTGAGGGAAAGAAGAATTAATGAAATTAAAGATTCTAAAGATATCGAAAATGACAAAATATTTACTTGATTTTGAAGCGATAATTTACATGAAACGAGTCCCAACAGTGAAAAATAATGAATACTCTGATTCAATAAAATAGCTACACTTCACAATTGAATATAAAGGAAATTTAAATATGTTTATTCAACCATAAGAACACTTGGGCGAAATGAAAATCCCTTGACTTATTCAACCCCTGCAGACCATATAGTGAACTAAGAATATTATTTGAATTCGAATTTACTTCGAATAGACAACAATAAATCGAACAAAGTTGTGTTCGGAGAGGATTAACGAAATCAGTAGAAATAAATGGCACAAATGGATGAGAGATGTAATTCAATGTCCGTAGAGGGAAGTAGTTGTTTTCTGTCAGATATTGGCCTCATTTTTCCACTTTGTGGAAATGTGAGGAGAGAAGGGTATTTTCGGCCGTAGTCAGAATTATTTCTATTGATTTAAATAAACACATAATATCAGAAAGGCCAGGTCGGAGCTATTAAATCTCCAACCACCTTTCACTCAACGATCTCGAATCGCTTAATCAAAAATAAAATTTCTTCTGAGTCAGCAAACACTATCCCTCAAAGCTCCCCATATGTGGCTTGGATATCTAGCTAGAGCCCTCTACTTCTATTGGCTGACCCTTTGAACTCGGTTGAGTATGGAATTAACGCAGCCATTACAGTTGCACGCCTTGGTCTCTGAACGGATGCTATGTGTATGAAAAGGCATGGAAATGTATGTCAAACGAACTCAAATATTGATTTTTCCTTATAATATCGTAACTGGGTTATCGCCCTATTAAAAAACAGGTTTAATTTGGGAATACTTCAAAAGAAAAACGATCATATAAACTCTTGTCTTCTTTCAGATATTTTACGATTTCATCGCATACTACCTAAATATAGAACAGATTATATACTTAGATGACAGTATCGATTATTTCGCGTATGGATTACGTATAATCTATAAGAACGGTAAAGTGTGAAACTGAATTAAAAGTATTGAACCAACAAAATTCAATAAGAATGAACTGGGGAACCGAATTAGATTAACTTTGAAGAAATGGAAGAGAATCGAAAAATAAGTCATAAGAATTGAAATTGTCGAACCAATACATCACATGTCCTAAAATTGACACAGAAAAAAAATCATCAGAAGAATAAATGGTAAAACCGAAATTTACAGAACCGAAAACTATCAGAAAGTGGGTCGCAGGTTACTCTACTACCTCAGAGTTGGCGCAGCGTACGGTCAATATAAATAAATTCTGATGTCGGGATTGAATTCCTCTTATATCAAAGTAAAAATATGAATCTTCAATTAAATCGTGAAAGAACGATTTGTTATAAATTCGTGCGACGTGATTCTGTTTGTCATCGATCATAAGCGAGCGCCATCTAGGATGATATAATAGAGCAAGTTTTATAAGGAGTTGATCGTTCCCTATAAGGCTGGTTCATTATTCTCTCCATTCGATTTCATTCGTTTCTACAAATTTATTTTCGGACAATTTGTTGGTTTAACATTTTAAGGTGATGAAATTTTGTTCCGTTAGTTTTTGAATTTGATTTTTTTCTGTTATGAACAGCTTTTTTGAGTTTTGCGATAACTAGTTTTCTTATTTCAGTCACTTTTGTTTCTTAACGAATTCAAATCTATGAAAACTTGTTCTTACGGTTTTCGTATATGATGCTTTATCGATTCTCATAAATACACATTAGCATTTCCTTTCGGATTATAAATCAGTTCTGTACATTTCATTCTGCTATTTTCCTTAGTCTTATAAAAAGTTGTTCTGATAACTATATGATATGAAACATAAACGGTTTTCTTCTTTATTGCTATTACTGAAATAACTTCGTTAATCCATGGCCCACTGAACTACCGAAGTAATTATCGCAGTGATAGGATTTTGCCGTTGACAATTCTGGGTATTTGAATTTTTCCCGGGGATGAATTCTGGTTTATTAATATCATCAGCACCTATCAGTTTCACTCAAAAAATTTTAAGTCATGTCTATCAATGAAGAATAATTTTTTGCACCTGTGCATCGTTTCTAGCGAGGCCAGCGTTATTGAGATATTAGGTTTCATATAAGCCATAATCCAACAGTCACTTGAGTTCCAATGTTACAAAACATCATTTAGCATAATAAATGAATCGTGTGATTTTTTGTCACCTCTCTCTTTGATTATCCGATGGGATCATGCAGGTGCCGGCAGATATGAAATATTCATATTTTGAACTGTTCAATACCGGCGTTTTTCCACCTGATTAGCTGCCAGTTTCATTAAAGTATTCGAATGTACTTGGTTAATTAGTATTGATTAAAGTTACTCGTATGTTGGCGATAGTCATTTTCCATAATGTTATGTAGATATAATTGATATCATGTTTTCGTTAACGACCGCAGTGACGCACCTGCATACAGTGTGTTAAAATTGTTAGACATAATAGTGAAGAATTGTTGACAATTCGCTCTTTTCTGCATTTTGAAGACTTACCATAAGTGAACAGAGTTTCCCCATTAGAGTATGCCGTAATTTATGTGTGTGTGTATGAAAGAGAAAACACGACAGTACAGTGTTGTCGCAGAGTTGGTTTTTCATGTTACGCAACAGAAATAGTGAACTTGATGATTTATGACATAATTGCTCTAGATGGGATGACCGTGATAGTCTATCATCGATAACGTCTCCTAGAAGCTTGACACTCTTTTCATTGCCAGCAATTTGCCAGCAATGCCAAGAGTGAAAACCAGTTTTTGAGATATATTGTTGTTGAATTTGGAGTTCTACTAAACCAGTGCTGTGCCCTATTCAAAGAATCAGTAATGGTTTTTAGAAGACTATCTGCATGAGTGGAAATGTCTATTAATGTCGTGTCGTCAGCGTATGCAACGCATTATTTAGAAGAGATGAAAGAGGTCGTTCACGTCGATAAAAATGAGTGACGGGCCAAGAACGGATCTCTGAGATACCCCTTATGAAATAGTTTGAAAGTCAGAACAAGCCTCGTTTATATATATTTCTTGTCTTCTATTGCTTCGGCAGGACTACACCAAATCAAGAGATACCCATCTGAAGAGTGGAGTGAGAGACACAGTCTAAGGCTCTCAATAGATCACATTAGAAACAGAAATATTCATGCCTTCTTTCAAGTCATTGACTATGTCAATCCCGAATTTGAAAACAGCACGTGTGGTACTGCATTTACTCCTAAAACTAAATTGACAACTTGAAACTAAAACATGCGAAAATTACTGACAAGAGACTGCGATTTAGTCTTGATGATAACAATGTTTTTTGCGCAGGGGCAAAATTGCTGAAAAACTTGCATCTTGATCGTGGAATGGGATAGTAAGAATTACCCAATCAATTTATTCACCAACCAGAGTTAGATCAAAATCTACAAATATCAATTGCCCAATAGCTATAGATTTGAGTTATAAATAACGAAAGCCTGTATCAATCACGTGTCAATTAGGGACGAACTTGCAGTATCTCCGTTTTCAATTACAGAATAGTGCCAGTCACTATTAAAATAAAGTCGCCATAAATACTGCCTGACGTTATTCCAACGTCTCTTCTGTTATTTCCAATTTTGCCATTGATTGTGTTCGGCACCAATTCCTTCTTAATTTATATTGATTGAATTCTTTGTGATGTTTCTCATGGAATGACATGATTCAAAATGAATATTGACGAACGCGGTTTGGTATTTGGTGATGCTTCACGCTATACAATTTTAATAAAAATACACTCAACCATAATCTACCAATTTATTTATAAGACATATAATATTTTTGCCTCGAAATGTTATCTTTGGAGTGTTTTTCATTTCTGCAAGAAATTCCATATCTGCATCGTGAAGTACGATGAAAGTAATTTCGCAACCTTCTAGTTCGGTCGTGGAGGATAGTTACAGTACACCAAGATCTTGATGCCGCGGGATCTGAGTATCGTCTCCAACAAACTTCTTTAAAATCTCCAGTCTAGCCCATCAATTCCACAAGACAATTTTGGGATTGCCAGGTCCATTAGATCCTGATCCACCAACGTGTTCTTCAGTTTGGTGGCACTCTTCCAGACATCTTCATAGGTCTGTTTATTCTGAGAATTCTTCTTGGTAACCAGGTAGTAGATGTCTGGCCGTTCTTGAATTGCAGCACATCTCTAACTTTTGGATTCGGTTCTCGTAGTTCATGAAGTCGACTATGAAGATACCTCTGGACATTTGAAGGCCTTCTGCCACGCAGTGCGCTAGAGCATAATCTGCACTCTGCAGGTACCCCATGTACAAGGACATAAACTTCTGGAACGTCATTTCATCTTCCGTTAGTCTGAGGGTGTGAAGTTTCCTTTGGGGTGGCTCACGGATTTGGTGTCCGAGGTAATTTTTTTATCCTCTTCATGAATTTGTATGGATCTTCCTACGAATTTTGCAACTTTGGTGATAGTCTACGGGACGTTCAAACCAGGTCACCAGCCTCTAAAATCCTCCAGCATCGGCCTTGATGTAATAGGTCTCCTTCATTCTGATGCTGGCAGTCTAGATGTTCAAACGGACTCATTCATGAATGTCGTTCGATCTCTGTCGAAGTTTGCTGACGTAGTCTTCTCCCGCAGTGTCTTGTTCTGGTGGCGTCCCATACTTCACGTCGCAGGCTTTCAGCCCAGGATAATAAACTGTGGAACAAAAGGCCATCAGAAACAAATATAGTTATAGTTATAGTAAAAAGCAAAACTTATTCGTACAAGAGAGATCTGCTTGTACAATTGGATTACAAACCACTTTAGCTCAGTGGCAGGCGGTGGGGATCAAACGAGGGTCACCTGGGTGGGAAGCAAACAGTCCAACACCACGACTACTTAGCTACTTAGTAATATGGCTATCATATAAAACATGTTGAATATAAAAATTTTGCACGATTAGTATTGCAATGAGGCGTTAACTGGAGGCCGTTTTTAAAGTAAAATGCAAAGGTCAATCAAGAAAAATTCAAGATGAAATTATCAGTTGATTCCTTAAAAAAAATTTGACGAAACCTACTGTCAGACTAGAAAATGTGACCAAACCTACTATCACACTAAAATGTTTATAGTTTGATTGTGTCAACATTTATAGATTAAAAACTTTGTACTGGATGAGTAAGAATGGTTTATTTTTTTTTGGGGTTTTTGTATATTTTCATATAATATTTTAAGCTTAACACTTGACTACGAAACATTCAAGATACTTTTTATCTGAAATGTTTATTCAGTATTATACAACCACTACGTTTAAATGAAAATTATTTCATTCATTCTGAAGTTTTGTCTATATACAAATCTCAAATAACCACTAGGTGATGATAATATTTTTTTTATTTCACCGTGTATTTCAAAATCTTAAATTTCACAATTTTCAGTCATTACTTTCAGTTTGAGTACACAATTATGTTGTCAAACACTTATGGCTTTGTTGTAGTCAGTTTTTGAGATACACAAGGTAATACATTAAGAGAGGTGTCCGGCAATACAGTTTGGTCAAACTATTTAACCGTGAGCTACAAGCCCAAAACTGCATTTGAAACAACCAACTTCAGTCCCACATTTGATAAGGGAAGAGACAAAAGGGATTCTGGCTATTCATTTGTTCACATTCAGTGGTGGCACATTCCTACACTCATAGATGATTCTTTTGTTCCAAATTTCACTTAGTTTTTCACTTCGTTTGCTGTATATAATGCAATAATTGTTATGATAGTTTCGACACATACTGTCATTTTGAAGCGAGTATTGAACAATCTTGCATTCAAAAAATCATCTCCAAAAATAATATTTGTTCATTCATAAGAGTAGGTCGGGAATGTTACTAATGACATAAAAATAACTTATTTAAAATAAACTGTATTAATTGTATGGATTAGTATCATCAAAGGGCAATTGGGATATAACTAATGAGAAAAACGATTATTGGAGAATGATACAGGTCTACCTGTTCATTAGGAATTGAACTAGTATTGTTAGGAAGATATTTCTAGATTTCTATACTTGGAACCTTTGATGTAAAAAAATTCTTTATGAGAAAACGTTTTGTCTGTTAGTTGCTTTCCAGCAGGTGTGACGAAATCACTAATTATTGAAATAGATGGGCGTAATATATATATATAATAAAAACATGTAGCTAAAATTAGGAAACTAGATCGTCGATTGAATAGTGTTACAGGTTCTTACTCCAATTTGTATAGTATACAAAATACTGAATTTTTTGAGTTGACGCCTTCCTCGATATCGGGAAGTCAAATTATTACCATTAACAATTGTGATAATGACTCAGTACGTTTTAATGATATGTTTTAATGGTAGTAATTTCCTGTTTGGTCCCACAGACAGAGTGAGAGAGTAGTCATTTCAGTCGAGTCGACTTTAAGATTTTGTTCCCCTTTGAAATTTCATGTAGAATTGTTCATACACAGGAAATTGAAATATTATTTATATTATAATTGATTAAATGAGTGTTCTTTTTAATGCTGAAGTTGGAAACTCATTCTCGTTTTCAACACTATATAAATTGAAGGGTAAAAGGTATTTGTGTAAATTTCCATACTGTACATACTGGGTGACACATGAGACACTTTTTTATCCAAAGAAATAAAAAAATTGGAACTCACAGGAGGTACGTACTTGACAACAAGTTTTTCAACCACTGATCCAGAAACCTGATCAATCGTTGCATGTTTACAGTACAGTAACATCTATGATTTAAGAAAAAATATCCATAAATAACGATAATGAGGAAACTGACGTAGTAACAATTTTTTTTTTTATTTGACTACTTGTGAAGAAACTATATCTTTCATTTTTGCCAGGTAGCTATAACTTAAACATAAACTTGGACGTAATTATTCTTACACACTAACATGTAAAGCTGAATTATGTGTGGGAGTCTGGGTATCGAGGGTTCCGGGTCCAAATCCAGGCTGGTCTTTATTTTTAATTAACTGACATTTCTCATTTTTGAATTGCCGCCAACATTTTTTTCCACTTCAGTAAGAATTTTGGAAATATTAAGTTTTCCGCTTGTATTTGACTTGTGCACTTTCCACTATGTGAGTGAGATCGCAACTCTTGTTGTTTTCCTTCTACATTTCCTCTTAGATCCTTTTTGTTTCAGTTTTTATTGTTCTTTGAGCTGTATTGTCACTGTTGCCAACTGAGTAAACTTTCTGTTGTTTTTTTTGTAGCCAACTGTGCGATTTCTTTTCTTTATTGCCTGTATTTTGGTTTTATTGAATTTAAGGTATTGTTTTGTGTTCAATTGATTCTGTTTGTTTGTCAGAAAGTTGTTAATGTTCATGTTTTCTTCTCAGATTTTCATCAATCCTTTGTTCTTCAACATTCCAACAAAGTGAAGAATTGTAAGACATTCTTGAAATCAGTAGTTTCATTTATTCAACTCCAACTTTTTATTATGGTTATATTTTCAATGGGCGAAATCAAGCGTATTCTCTAGTGTATAGCGCCACGGCAAATAATAATAATAGCCGTCCTCTACCCGCACAGGCTATGCCTTTGGGTACACTCAACGAGTATTTATGAGGGAGTATTATTATTATTATTATTATAGTAAGCTTTTTGTGTTCTTCATATCTTTTTGTCAGTTTAATAGTTGTTTAAATGAAGTATTATTTCAGTTCAGGCCATTGTATGCTAGAAACGCTGTATTTTTTTTTCTTTGTTTTTCCGCTCAGCACATTGGTATTTTATTTGTAAAGGCTGTATTTTTTCAGATGGCTTATGCACGTGAATGCTGTTCATGTTTCATTAGGTATTAGTGTTTTTAGTTTCTTATTTATATCATTCACCTGTATAGCAGCTGAACTTGAAAAAATTTGAATATCCGAAGAAAACTAGAGCAATATATCTAACCATTGATGTTTTTGGCGGCCTATGTATAGTCCAGGAAAACTGGGTTCTAAAATGGCTACGTAATTTTGAAATTTGTTCTTTATGTATCATCAATCGATATCGAGAATAATCCACTTCATTACTTGATAACAGTCGTTATCATAATCAATAATACCAACAAAATTGACGTAAATATCAGTCCTCATTACGAAACAATATCTTAATACGAAATATTCATAAATTGTTGCCAGAACTAACGAGATGTTCTTTTTTGCGAATTTATGATCCCTGAACTTTTTGTTCTACTAAAATGTGCGGAAAATACTTTCTTAAGTTATCTTAACAGTATTATTTGTGCAGATATCGTTATATTAGTTTTATGAGTTTATTAACGGTGATTATTTATCAAGATTAGTGAATAAATCTACCAAAATAAAAGTTAACGGAAACCATAGTAAACTAAGTTTTTTTCGACTTCATTTTCCTATAATGTCGTGGAACTTTTATGGAAGTAGTGCCTTCGACGTGTACGATTATCGATATCCATTTGATATTCCAGAAGCATTTGGGTATGGGGCATATGAATACAATGCCGAAAGAAGAAGAGAAGAGAGGGAAGAAAATCAACAACGGTGAGCCATACAAAATACAGATTAATACCTAACATAAGCTTTTGAGTATTATACGAGCGTTTTACTGCTATATCTGACACTCGTACGGTCTAGGTGAGATCCACGTGTGCAAGGCAATAGCGTAAGATATGGATACGTTATGGAGAATTAGAAGTGCAGAATGTATTGTAACTACACTTCAGGCAAATACATTTTTTCCAACTAATGAAAATCGATAAAAACCAGGAGGGGAAATGCACCAAATATCGAGATCTACTATCTGATCTCCGCAGGCTCTATCCAAAACTTTATCAATCCTTGAATATATCATGTAGTCAAAAGTTAATTCCAAAATATACTCCACTGCCAAAAGTTGTAAAAACTTATTCACAGAATGCCTTGGGAACAAAAGACATAAAGACAATTGTTATTAAGGAGGTGCTATTTTGCTGAAATGAGAAATTTTATGTTTATGTTTATCCATCTTGTCATGATGTTCATAACATTCATATCATTCATCGTCTTCCAGTCAGTTTTGTAATAAACTTCCTACTCAAATAAGATAACTATGATTACTATAATAAGGTGATGAAAGCAAGTTCTTGGCTAATGACCATAGCAGTCGATGCCAATACACCAAAGAAAAAAAAGCAAGTTCTACAGATTCTAAGACATTTTGGAAAATAATTTAATCAGGCAGTAATACTGAAACAACTGAAAGAAAATTTGAAAAATTCAAAAACGTATCAGGAGGATTACTACTAAATAGAGAAGATGTGGCTAATGAATTTAACGATTCGTATTCGAGAATCTGCAAACATATGGCAGATGAAATTATTAAAGACTTAAATAATTAAATGAAACGAACAAAGTTTGATTGTGTATTGTATATATGAAACAAATAATTTGTAAACAGAAAAATACCTGTCTGTCCACATAATTCCACAAAGTGGAAATTAAGGCAAATATCTGACAGAAAACAACTTCTTTCCCCTACAATATTAAGGTGGCCGGTGACTAAGCGGTCTAATGCACAGGCCGTTCGAAACTCCGGCATAGCGATAGTCGGTTCGAGCCCGATGTAGGTATAAGAGATTTGGCTCAAATACTTCCTATCGGATCGATAGGCGACCGTATGCCTTCTTGAAAAGCAAGTGTATTGTGAGTTGTCTAGATGCCAATCTCGTCTAGGGCTAGCTAGGAGTGCACACCGGCCACCCCAGGTGGTGCTGTAGGTTTTCCGAGTTTTTCTACAGCTGAAAAGTGAATACATCACCTAAAACATCAATAAGTCGCCCCGGAGCGCCACGGTAAATAATAATAATAGCCGTCCTCTACCCGCACAGGCTATGCCTTTGGGTACACTCAACGAGTGTTTATGAGGGAGTATTATTATTATCATTATTATGATATATATAAATCTGTCGTCCATTTGTCCAACGTTGTGTTGTGTAGAGAGACAAGTATTTTTCGGTTTTACGAAATATTTGTTGCACTTCAATAATTATATTGTAGGAAAAATAACTGTGTTGAATTAAAATTTCTTACTTTCAACCGATAAAAATGGGATATCAAATACCATTCTTGCTATGAATTCTAAAAAAATGCACTCATGTCGAGGGAATTAATGCTGAAGTAATCAAATCAATAATGCTAGGAATCGCACGCTAAAAGGTAAGACCTCGTTAATCCTTGGCTCGCACAAGTTTCGACTTCTGAGGGCTGTCGTTTGTAGGGGGATGACAGCTGGTTAACGGAAGAAACATTTTTTTTTAAATCTCCTCGTATATCATACAACCTCTAGCACACTTATTCAATTTATTTATTGAATTTAGTATATGACCTTGAAAAAATTGTGAGTCCACTCGATAAAAACGCGCATGTGATAACCAAAATATTCGAAAAATATCTCAATGGAAGGTTATATACCTACCTATTTCCAAATACAATCTAATCTCCGGTAAGCAGTACGGATTCAAAAAAACACTCTCAACTATCACAATAAACAATTACCTTCTCATTAATATAGTACTCGTTTTAGAAGCCAGCCAACACCATACCAGAGTCATTGAGAAATACCATTGCCCCACATTTGTTCAAGGAAGTATTGAAACCGTTCACATGTTCATTTTTTGAAACAATATAGTCAGCGCTTGAACACAAATTTCATATCATTCAAAATTATACATGAATGAGCGTATGTGCGTTTGTAAACATTTATTTCTAAATTTATGTAGGTGTAGGTATAGGTCTGTATATCAAATTATGAGTTGTTACCGAAGTACTTCCCGAAACAAGTGTGAAAACACCTATTGAGTCAACTTTTATTTGTACTTTCATCGCTGCATGATTCATTATTATTATTATTGTATTATTATCAATTCGTGATATTGGTATTCAGTTATTACCACAAAAATTGATGCGATCGAATTACTTTGACAAAGTAACGAGTTAGAAACAACCAGTTGAACAAGGATTTAAACAAACAAACCAAATTACAAATATAGTAGTGAAGATGGATCAGTTAACACTACCATCTGATCAGCATTTTGAACCCTTCCTTTGATGGGGAGCAAACTGTATAGATTCAACTTGTAGTTTTGGTCGAGGGACAATATAGCCAAAAAAATAAATTAAGCAAACCTGAAAACGTGTTTTCAGATGCGAAAACGTTTGATTTATCCACAAAATGCATGAGAGAGAAGTTTCTTTATTGTGCATAGGGCCCAGAACACTATTACCAGAACACCTGCAAGAGAGCTTACCATAAATTCGCTTACATGTATCACTAGCTCATTCACCATTATATCAGGCCAGGCTAGAGTCCAAGGGGAGCAGGTTATCTTCAAAAGTAGCATGTTTCAGAAATGTTCCGTCAGCACTTTTCTTGTCTAAATTTTATCACTGTCATTTTCTGTTTGGCCGGAAAATCCTGCGGATGCAATTATGACGCCACTGATGGCTAAGGGCATAAGGTCACCTATTTATTTTTATATGAATGACTCTGAACTTTACGCTAGGGGAAAGTAGGATGTAGGTCGGTCAGTCCTTGGAAAATCCAGGAGTGACGAATATGCAACGGTTTATTCTTGGAGATGACGATGTATTCGGTTGAATGTGCAGTATGTAGGTAGGGAGAGCATCCCAAATTTTGATATTGGAGGGATGTATACGTATCTCAATATGGTATAACGCTACTTTCAAAGAAAGGTACAAGGTTCAAAAGCCCTATCACAAAGAAATATTAACATCATTATTGAAGGATGTGTCGACGGGAAAAGAAGTTGCACATACTTTTCCTCCATTTGTTCCTGTGATGGAGGTTTTAGAGTGAGTTTGATGATCATCCCAACAGAATGGTACTGGATAGAATATGTAAACTCATCAGGACTATCAGGTGTTTAGATTTTTATGACCAAAAAAAATAATATCAGGCAACATCACTCCTCAAGATTCCATAATGTGGGAAAAAGAAAGTTCTGTAATGTTCACAAAGTAGCTAAGAATTGGTTTTCTTCTTGAATTTGTATAGACTGTAAGCCCATGGAAACACATATCAAGGCAGAGAATTGTATAGCTTTGCCTTTCGTTGAAAGAACAAGCCTTGGGAAAGAGATGTTGAGTATGTCTCCAAAATGACGGCAAAGGGATGCGAAGACTAAGCTCGACGGGTTAGTCTCGATAGAACCGCTAACGGTGGAACGATTGATGATGTTCCATTAAAAATATATCGTACTGAAAGTATACCTCATTCAAGAACACCAAATCCAAATCCGTTTGCAGAGGTTACCTGTTTGCAATGGTGAGCGCTTTCTATTGTTATTGTCTTTCCGCAAAGATCTCACAAAGTTAATGACTGCACCTGTATGAAATACATCGTCTCAATCCTTCTTGAAAATTTATAAGTGACCTATAATTATATATGGATATTTCACTAAAGTCAAATCAAACAGTGGTTCTATATGGACAAACTTTATATATCCAACTAGAATCTTAAGTTCGAACCTTCAACAAGAAATATAGAACGAGGTTTTCTGAATTAATCTCCAACAACTAACTCGTATCGGAGCCTAAACTATGCAATTCCCAAAAGAAATATATGACTCAAAATGGAAAAAATTGCCTCCAGAGAAAATCTCCAGCCTCCAAAAATAATCTTCATCTCAAACTAGCCTCCGGAAGAATTCTCCAGGCATCCCGAAACAAATTTCAGTTCCCAAAAAAACGTCAAATCTTCTGCTCCCAAAAGAACATCGAATCTTCAGCTCCCAACAGAACATCGATTCCTCAGCTCCTGAAAGAACCTTATGAGATAATAACCAGTATCATGATACCGGATTTTGGTCATAACGGAAAGATTCCTAATTACTTCCAGTCCTGTAAGTGACCCTAGAGGTAATAACTACTTCGAATTATCCTTCTATCGGTAATGAATAGTAGAAATCTAGTCAAGGTTGCAGTAATATTTGGGGAGTGGGCAGTGCAAGACTAAGCATCAGATGATATTGTCAACAAACAAATTGACATGTACCTTTTTTTGGGAAAACCGTGTGGAGTTCATTGTCAGAAGTGCCTCTCAAAAACTTGGTTTTCTGTTACGTGCCAAGAGCTGATTATTATTAATAGAGCATATGTACGATCTGCCCTAGGCTACTGTTCAGATATATGGTGAAGCAGCTCCTGAAACACTCTGAAACATCTAGATTATTTTCAGAAAAGAGGCGTTTGTCTGGTCGGTGATGCCTCGCTTACAAACTCCCTCATTACTTCTTTGGAACACCGCGATCTGTCCCTGTTTTATGAATAATTTCATGGCCGATGGTCCTCTGAAATATTTTCCATCGTTCCATTTGTTGTCGCTTTTGAGACATGCCAAACTCTCAGGGATCGTTTTTCCAATGAACGACAAATCTTTGGAACTCATTGCCTTGGAAGAAGTCCCTGAGGCATGCATCTTCCAGAATTCTATACCTATTCTCCGTCAGCACCCGCATTACAGGATCTTCCTTTCCGTGGGAACAAGAACACAGAAAAAATTACTCTGGTACTCTGAAAGAGTATCTACCGCAAATTCTTCCTTTTGATGATTTAGGATTTGGTGGATAAAAATACATCATTTTAGTGGTGTTTATCATAAATACCGTGTTTATGTTATTGTCTGACACATTTATGAAGATCGGTATCAATTTATCCACGTCGCAAAACAGTTTCGAGATTAATTATTTCGTTTAAAGTCTGGGTGCGGTAGTTCGTCAGCAGAAACGTTTCAGTGACATTTATTATTTCTGTAATGTGGGCATTTGCATCTCTGGAATATAGTTACGTCAATGAAAGATTACAAAGTAGAAATATATTTGGTTTGGAAAATGGACAACATGAAAGAGGGACTAGGTATTGATATATTTATTGATTTATATATTTCGATGAACTTTAGTATACTCTTTGTCATCTAGCATTTCAAAGATCATTCCGAATATTGATCTTTGGTGTATTGTGGTGAGTGATTCATCTTTGGGAATATACAGGGTCCTGTAACAGGGGCGCAGTCTTCCATATCTCCATTATGGTAATAGGTAGATGGATGGTCATGTTTGCGTAGTATTTTCATATGAACTACAGAGTTTTTTGAAATTTCAGCTATTACCAGTAAAATTTCAAATTTTTTAAAATTCTATAACAGCTGTAATTGTGGTAAATGTTGTTATTTTTCAACACGATGGAAGTCACTCGTCATTATCCAAATGATTTTTTTTACCAAAAAACCAAGCAACAGTTTGTATCATTTATGTATGGATTACTATGACAAAATTTAAAAAAAAGTGCAAAATGACAATGTAGTTATAAAATAAACTTCAACTTCTAAAAATGTGGTGAAAACAACATTTATTCCCTTTCATTATCGTGCAGATAAATACTTATTATTCAATGTTGGAGTACGCGGAAGCAAACAAGCTACAGATGAGAAGTGAACGAAAAAGAATGTTTGCATTGGTTTCATTTTGCCCAACCCTATAAAATAACTTTGTCGTGAACCGGTGGGAAAATGCAATTTGTCGTGGTAAATGATAAAATTGTATAAAATTCGCTATGATTGTAGAAATTCTGAACTTTACGGGCGAACAACTTTCAAAATAACAACAAAGAGAGAGGCAAGTACTGGATTAATTTTTCGATGCAATCGACATATTTCCTTAGCAATGGAACGCACTTAGCGTTGTAGAATATTTTGCTTAGGATTATCCGCAATGTTTACCTACAGAGATAAACAGTTTACGAAAGATGATTAAATATTTACATTACTTTCATCAAACACACCGAGTACATCACGCGAATGGAATAAAAATGTAAATCAAATGAAAATCATGTGAACCAATTGGAGTAATTTACTGTTCTTTGCTGAAATTACAGAAACTTTGGTCGAAAATGACGAATTCAAACGGAAATGTTGAATGTTCCTACACACAAAATGAAATAGCACTTTCAACAGGAACATCATATAATTTTTTTTTCAGAAACGCTATTAAAAGAACCCCATTATAATAATGAAAAATGTGAGGAATTCAAAATTAGTCACAAAATTTTGGATCATATGGTTGTTTTCAAATACATAGCAATCAATGATTATTGTTATTAGTTGCCAAAAATATTGACGTACTTTAAGAAAAAGCGTCATTTACGTCAACTTTTGATGTAAAATTCACTAGAAAATGGTCCATATCCTGAAATAAGTAAAGCAGCGAGTAGAGCTACTTTCGATTTGCTGCCTAGGAAAGTCCTGACAACAGCACTCATTTTTAACATTAGTGACTCCTAATAACGGTGTCTTAAAATGACATTTTCAATAGAGACAGTTGGCGATTTTTGATAGTGTTTGTAGAAAACATAATTTGAAAGTGACGTATTCCATAATGACGTGACAATTGAAATCTATGACATTTTAGTTCTTAATCTCTACCACATAGGAAAGTAATTTCCGCATACGCGTAATGCACAATTTCTCTTTATATTTACCACCGCTGTCAAGCTGTCAAATATATAAATTCTAGTCAGATTCACTCACGTAATATTCATATTTGGAGCACAAAAAACAGTCAATTTGACCTGTATAATTTTTTTTATATATTTTTTTTTACCAACTGATAATGGGCTGTTTGTTTAGCATTCTGAAAAAAACGTCATAGTGGTCTTTTTTAAGTTTGTAATAATTAAGTAAAGTGTGTCTAATTATAATTTTTACTCGTAGTCATTGTTATTATGTCAAGGAAGGTATTTGATCGTTCAAAATTGATAAAATTAGTTGAAATGGTTCTTAGTCTACTCAGTCCGCCTTTTTGCTCGATTTTTTCCACATATATTGATAATATGGAAAAATAGTCTACCTGACATGTGCAAAAGTAATTTTTTACACTCGTGGCAATGTTGCACTCGGCGTATGCCTCGTACTACAATATTTCCCAATCGTGTGAATAATGTCACTTTCTGAACTCGTGATGTAATATACTATTCCTGCTACTGATAGGTATCTTTTATTTTCCCAAGCTTCAAGACTTTAGAGAGCAGTACATATGTATGGAAATTTATGCGCTGAAAAATGTTCATTACGTTCTCTTAATATACTTTAGTCTAGCATATTCATCAGTATTCTTCCGTGTTCAAACGACTCCATATCATAAATCATTTTTTAATATGAATTAAGGAGAAATTACGATATGAAATCAAGAGTTGTGTACCACAGTATTTAACTTTCCCCAGAATCATTATTGAACACGTTGAGATTTTGTTGAATCTAGCGTAATGTAATCTAACAACAGAGATATCTATAAAGAGGTTAAAGGTTTGGTTATCAGATTAGGGAGGGCACTAATGGCTCTACAAAAATTCGACTAGTCCATATCATCAGATTTATTTCACATTCACCTCATTTACTCAACAAATCCGAAAAATATGTTTGGCCTTTGGTGTGGCATTTTCCACAACAGATTTGTTAGGCCTATATTTTATAATTCATCACAATCTTTTGAATTTTTCAAATTTTTTCAGGATGACTGAAAAACCTTAAGTTCATAGGAGAGATCAAGTGACATATATAAAGCTGAGATTAGTCAGAGATTTATAACTTAAAATAGTGTAGACTTTTTCAATACTTTTCAGTATTTTGATCAGCGCATTTTGTTTTAATTGTCCCTCTAGTTTTGTAGTAGAATATTCAAAAAATTAACAGAAATAATTCTTGAATGGAATCTATCCAATGCGGCTTAATCTAAATAATTTTCAACAATATTCTTTAATGAGGTATATTTCCAAGTATAAACACAATCATTTATTTCACTTTCACCTGCATTTCTTTGTCTTCTGACTCACTATTTCCGGTGTCCATGAAAATTCACTCATATGAATGGATTGCAAAACGATTGTCACGATACGGATTCTCTCATCATTATACCGAATGACAATTTTTTTGTGCTCTGTGCTCTATTAACCTGAAAACATCTCAAGAAATATCTACATCAGTCGTGAAAAATTTCTTCTTGAGTCAAAAATTGGTTAATTTCGTAATTTATTCAATAAAAACCTGATATTAGATGAATGACAGTGTTGAATCTTGATATGTTTTCAAAATCAAAATATCATTTGCCAACACTTCTCCTCGAGACACTTCCTACAGCATGCGAGGTCGACTTTTTCAAACTGACGCTATTCAATTAAGGAAATTGAGCCCATTTACGCCAGA
Source organism: Chrysolina americana (assembly GCA_958502065.1). NCBI lineage: Eukaryota > Metazoa > Arthropoda > Insecta > Coleoptera > Chrysomelidae > Chrysolina > Chrysolina americana. The sequence goes on from OY293413.1 coordinate 84,257,897, forward strand.
CCTTTATGTGAATATATGGGTAAACAAGTCATTATTAACCTGATATCGACCGTAAGTTCAATCAATAAACAGGTAATCCACAGGATTTTCATAGCGTCTCGCCTGAACAAAGTGCCTTCCTAACGATGGATTCAAGACGATTCCGTTAATGAAATCAAACGAAAATTGGAACTTTGTTGTACTAAAAACCTTTTAGTGATCAACGTTAGAATTGAAATGAGACGGTGTTCACTGATGATGGCGACTAATGCCATTAATTTTCACGGTTTATATAGCGTGGTCATAATATGACTTCCATCATTATTATTGATTAAGATGACTATCTCGACTACTTTACTAGGGCATATGGAATGTGACAAAGTTTGCCAACGTGAACTCGGTTTTGTCATTGATCAAACAACAGCAATTTCATTTTTTTTTACCACCACTTACCAAAGTAGCCTTTGTCGCTTTCAGATCTCATCGTTTTCCGAGAATACCAAAAAACGCTTGATCTCTATTGCTTCAGTTGAAGACGAATCCATTTTTGCATTATGTCAAATAATGTCGATGAATTCATAGCATTCTATGCAGTCGGTATAGTGCCATTTTAAGATGGCAAGTCTACCCAGATTGTCTGAAGCAGGCTGTGGTGATACCTATCCTAAAACTAGACAAGAACTATCACCTTTCAAGCAGCTGCCGCCTTATCTCACTCTTCAGTGACGGCAAAGCTGATAGATAAAATTATCTTGAAGAGGCTTCTGAAACTTGAGAAGAGGCTGAAGCACAGATAGTCTTTTTTTGTAAGAGTTAACAACAATTTTCCGACAGGGAAGACTACCAAAGTGGGTGTTCCACAATGTTCGTGTTTGTTTATCTCCCCACTCATACTCACTACATACACACGATTTCCCACTGTCCAAGTAGACGAATGCGGCAAGTTATGTGGATGACACAGGTTCGGGGAGGTCCTGTCGTATCTGCATAAGAACAAAATCAGGGTGAACATGGCCAAGACCGAGGTTCAGCTTCTCAAAAAAGTATCGACACTCGAAGATCTTTCTAAAGTAGGCGAACCCACTTGTTCATAGCCAGAAACTCCAAACCAAGTATCAACAACAAGTTGCTCAGCTACAAAAGCAAATAATTCGCACTGCATACTCTATGCCTGTCCTGTGTTCTGCATTCTAAACAAGACACTTCTGGCGAAGCTTGATAGAATGCAGAACAATGTAACTCGTTTGGCCACAAACAGTGATCGATACATTCGGTTGGCTATGCGTCGGGAGATACGTTGTGTTGACTTCGTTCCGACATAATATCAAATAACTATCATACAAGTTTCATAAATATTACTCACCCAAAAGTCCGCTGACGAGAAATCCACCCTCATCAAGGAGTATGACAATGTTCTCACCGAGGCATGATCTACCAAGCTCTGTATATCTGCCAGTAACGTTAAAAAGAATCAGAACCGTAAGTATTTTATCAATAATGAAAGAACTTTCTACTACCAAAACTATAAAAAATGAAAAATGAATTTCGAATACCATTAAAGACTAAGGGTTACTAAGTAAAAGTTATTCCGGTACTAGCAACATGAAACGTGATGAGAATAGTTTCAATACTGCCTTTTATTTAAGAAAATTAAAATTTTATTCGAGATATATGTTGAAATTTGTAAAAGTCAGAACATCGAATCAAATAGAGTTCATGGTTGTAAGAGATCGAATGTAACGTAAATACGAAATAGTTGCAAACTGAAGCTATGAATATTCACAGGCTTCTTGACCCGAAAACATGAACAAAATGCGATTCGATATGGATTGCTTCTGTAACAAAGCACAAGAAATAGAAACACAGAATATTATCTTCTGTTGCGAAGAAATATTCAGTATAGGTCATCTTTACCTCTGTTGATATCAGCAATTGGCTTCCTGGAAGGTTCTGAGTTTCCACAAGCACACTGGACTAGACCAAGAAATCTGGTACTGAGGGCAAGTTGCCCACTTTCAACAAATGTATTGCTTAACATCCAAAATATTAGTCGACTGGTCAATGAAACAGATTAGGATTCATGATACAAATGAAGTTTCTAAATTATTTACTGAGGCTTCCAAAGTATACTCTGTCGATGTACCTACCAATGGCAGAAGGACCAGAAATATTTCACCTGGATTACAAGGAATCTGATCATGAGTATTATCAAAATCATCATTACTACGAAATGGTAAACAAGACACAACTCATTGAATAACTTGACAAATATCCTCATCAAGTTCTGGTTATTACTAAGATATAAGAGAAATAAATCTCGTATCCCTTGTCTTATGTTCTGTAATGACGAAAACATTTTCCATATGTAAACACAATAGTGCCAGTTTTGAACAAACCAATAAATCTAGCGAATGCCCGTTTATAATAAAATACTAGAGAACTACATTTCATTAAAACTGAGGAGTTATGAAATAAAATTGTTGTCCAGATAATATTCTTGTTAGACTAATTAAATTCTGTGTGGAGGTTCCCTCTTGGCTTATATTCTTGCCAAAGTATAACATTTTCCACCATTTGTAATTTACATGAAGGCGTCTAGCTGTTGTACGTTTTCTCAAATCTATTTGAAGTTAGGCAATTTGACGCAATCAACACCCGTGATAGTAACTACCAAACCGTATTTCAACATGGTTTTATGAAATCAAGAAGTACAGTATCAAATTTTTGCACGTTCAGAGAATACATGCATATCAAATTCGATATTAAATAGATCATCATACTGATTTCAGCATAACTTTCAACGAGGACAAATTGGGAAACTTTGGTATATCCGTTAGCATTCAATTGATATTCAAATACTATCCTAGTGATTGAAAATTATTTGTCTACTGTGAAGGTGTGCTATCTTTCACTTCAAGAGTTCATTCGGTGACTTCAAGGGTCGAATATGGAACCTCTTTGATTCATTCTTTTCATTAGCGACATTTGGTTCTCAATCCATGCGAGCAAACTTATTTTTGCAAATTATTTGACAATGTACACAGGAATCACTATTATTTCATTGAACAATGATAAATGTAAAATCATAAGTTATTTTAGAAATGTTTTCACTTACAGTTAGATTTGGCTTAATATGCGACCGATGGTGGTATAGAGTGGGTTGGAGATATTAACGATTAGAGAGGTGTATTTGACAGCAAACTAATATTTAACCAGAATATTCAGAAAATCATAGACAATGCTACTTGAGAAAACAGAAAAAACTATCGGACAGCCTTAAAATGATCCCGACATCACTATTAGGATTGAGTGGAAGAACATTTTCCTGATGAAGTAAGAGATTGCTTCATTAGAGAAAATGAACTTCGCCCTTTATTTTCCCATTCTCTCAAAAAAAATCAAGTTTTATGTACTTTATGTGGAAAATAATAAAGACGTATTTTTTATTATTTTTTCCATAAGGAATGTACCAGTCAGGCCCTGTCTCCGGAGCTCCGATACTACCGGATGGCGCGCTGGTGTGTAATTGACCCCAGTAAACACTCCCCACGTCCGTGGGGTGAGTGTTTACTGGGTCCGAGAGTCATGTGCCCTGAGAAGACGGAGTGAATCAAGAATTACGGCCTTCTGCATTCTTCCGGCCAAGTTTTCTGCCGCATCATGGCAAGCCGATATGATTTTCAAGTTTGAGAGCAGTGTGTCCATCATTCCACCAAGGACCCCTATTATCAGAACCACCATCTTGACAGAATTGTTTGGATAAAGCCTACGGAGTTCAAAGAGAAAATCTCGATATTTAGTCCGTTTTTCCTATTCTTTTCGGACGATGTTCGTTTCGCCAGGAGCTAAAAACTCTATGACGAAAATCGTCCTACTTTGATGGTCGAGGAGGACTACATCAGGCCTATTGGCTTGTATTTGCCTGAGGATGGGGAATGAGTAGTTCCAATAGATTCGGCACTTCTCATTCTCTACAACGGACTCAATATCCCCAGGAGCATAAGGCAACACCGGTGTATCGTCTACACCATACGAGTGTTGTAGATAGTAGTACAACACTCGTAGGGCCGCGTTATGCCTGTGGATATAGGCTGAGACCGTATAAGCTGGTCAAGCTGACAGCAAATGCATTATGGTCTCAGCTGCCCCACGACACGCTCTGCATCTAGTGTCAGGGGCCTGTATACCCATCACGCGACTACGGTAGACGAGGGTGTTGAAGACACCATCCTGGCAGGCCATTATGAATCCCTCGGTTTTCGACTTCAGCCCACTGCCCTGAGAAAAGCGAATGTCAGGTTTCTGGATAAGCCAAGGTCTTCAATGTTCTTGAAGAAGACCCCATGCATTGGCTTATCCTCATGTAGCTGTAGAAGCCTATCACACTCCGCAGCTTTCACGTGGACTTTTTGCTGAACGGGTTCCAACTCGGTGACAGAGTTCGGGTTCGTCCGTTCAGTGTCGAATACGAGACCGAGTTCATCGGCTGCACGGGTTGCTGCCTTGAAAAGAAATGCTGCTTTTTCATGATCGCATACCAAGCAGAGAAGGGGATCTGAACTCCTGATGACTTTACAGGCTCAATCCAGTACCATTCTGTTGTGTAGACACTCCAAACTCAAAAGTCCACGGCCTCCCCGCTGTCTGGGGAAGTATAACCGGGAACAGATGATTTAGGAGGCAAGCTCCTATGAAGATGCATCATTTTTCGAGTTTTTACGTCAAGTTGTCGCAGCCAGCTCTTCCTGTGTCCATTTCATAACTCCAAAGGAGTGAAGTAGAATCGGAACGGCAGCAACTTTGTTCTTTCCCGACAGTGCTGATGACCAGATCTGTCGGAGTTTATGCTGATACTTGCCGCCGCGGAGAGAGTTTTTGATAGTAGCTACCTCTTGGGTGTGGCGTTGTTCCTCCCCTAGGTAAGTATACATCTCTCCGGCATCCAGATGATGTAGGATGCTTCCATCTACGAGCTGAACGTCCTCTCCGTATTCCTCGCATCGTCCTCTTTTGAGATGAACCGTGGCACATTTGTCGATCCCAAACTCCATTCCGATAGCATGCGTGTACTCTTGCACCACCTTTAAGGACTGATGAAGGTCCTTCTCTCCGGAGGCATACAGTTTAAGGTCATCCATGTAAAACAGATGGGTAACCTTATGAGTCCGGTTGCTGGGGGTGCCGCAGTTGTATCCGCGGGTTTTCCGTAATGCAACGGACAATGGCAGTAGTGAGATGCAGAAGAGAAGAGGACTGAGGGAGTCTCCCTGAAACAAGCCCCTTCTAAAGATAACCTGCTCTGTTTGGACTCTGACTTGACCAGATGTTATGGTAAAGCGAGTCCTCCAGAGCGGCATCAGCTGTTCAATGCATCTCACTATTTGATCGGGTACCGCAAGACATCTGAGCAAATGCATGATGAGCTCATGCGATGTTGTATCAAATGCCTTGCGATAATCGATCCAGGCCATTGAAAGGTTACACTTATACTGCACGGAGTCCTGCGTGATGCATCTGTCGATCAGCAGGTTCTCCTTGCAGCCAGCGACCCCCTTCTTCGACCCTCTTTGCTTGCTCATATATCCGTTCATACACCGGCTCAACTGCGGAGTATGTATAATATCCGTGTAAACATCTTATAACATGCGTTCAAGCATGTTATAGGTCTGTAGTTCTTCGGATCGGAGAAATCTCCGTTTTTGGGGATTAGCATGGTTCGCCCCTCGGCAAACCAATCCGGAATCTGCTGCTCCCCATCAAGCCATGAGTTGAATACTCTTGCTAGATGGTGGTGGGTACATGGACATTTTTTCCACCAATAGTTATCAAAGCCATCGGGGCCTGGAGCAGCAAAGTTCTTAGAGCCTTTTAGGGCCTGTCAAACTTCTTCCGAGGTTATCGGATTGCGCAATTCATTGAGCTCAGACTGACGAAGCCTCCTGCAGAAGGCTTCGAACTGCGCTAGGGCTGGAGTATCTACGTTGATTGGTTGCGGAAACTCATAAATGTTCTTCCAGAAGGTTTCTACCCGATCAGCCGCCGGCGGCTTATCCACAACACGTGAAGGCTCTTGGAATAGGCGAGAAGGTTTATCGCGGAACTTCATGTTTTCTGCGATGCTCCTCGCCCGCCTCACCAGTGACTTTTTTGCAGCCACCAGCATTCGTATCCTATCAAGACAGTGCTGTTTGATGGTAAACAGCACGCCTTGATTTAGTGTGTGGTGAGCTCGTCTTAAATTTGCAGCAATTCGCCGCACTGCGGGCGTGAAGTGCCTATTGGCCGCCACGTAGTCCGCCACACACTGGATACGAGACGCCTGTTGTCTCGCCGACTTGATCTTAGCTTCCATCTTGTGATTGCGTCGCTCGTGCCTCCCAATCAGAGGGGTGGAATCCCTCCTCTTCGCTTAGGACAGGGCCTGGGCGGCGTCATACACACCAGAGTTGATCTGCCAGATGTCAGCCTCTTTTGAAAGGACATTGTGAATCCTCCCATCCAACCGTGCCAGTTGTTGAGGCTTCAGGGGCTTGGTGTTATGAAGCGCCCTGCGGGTTCTGATGCCTTCCATTGGTGGTATGATGCGGGCCACCTCTACAGCCAGGTCAACACGTGGCATATCTGCCACTTCTGCCACTGCGTTAAGACGTATTATTATTATTATTATTATTATCATCACTATTGAATTTCCATTTATCCCGCATTTTATCATAGTTTTTCGAACCAATGTTTCATATTCACAGTATAAATTCAATATCACGAACACACGAATGCATAGCATCTTAACTTCTGTGAATATTTTCTTCAAATTTAACATATTCATTGCCATATATCTGTTCCACCAAAGTATTTATTCTATTGTCCTTCCGCTGTTGTATTTTTTGCAATTTTTGTTTCAATTCTTATTCAATTCATTTTTTTCCTGCTCTTTAAATCTGAAATTTTACTGTATATTATTGTAATTGAGCGTATCGTCTCTAAACAAGTAAATGAACTTTTGTTCAGGTGAAAATTTCATGATTAAGGTGGGCGTCTAATGTCGTGTATTGCGACTTTTAATTGCATTGAGAAACGGTTACACTTAGAGAGCTGAAATTTTGTAGGTGAACTCAAAAAAGATTGGTATTTTGGTCAGCAATTGAGGAAAATAAGCCAATACTGGCTTCTGTTTTATGCCAATCTAATCATTTCATGTTAATGGTTGAGAAGATCGAGAAGTACATCAGATTCATGAGCTTGTACTCGAAATAAATTTATGGTGGTCGTATAGTTTTCTTCCATAAATTTTTCTCATAACATGTTAATTGAGGAGTATTTTCGACTTCGTCAAAATGTTTACCGTTTCTTACAAGTAAAGAAACGTTTATTTCTCATTTTTATTTTCACAGAATCAAGAGAAAGTAATACAGATATAAATGAATACATATAAAATGGGATTCATTAGCGTACTATTCAAACCCTACTGAAAAATAAAATGTTCGTTTGGTGGCAGAAGTGGCATTTTCTTAAGAGGTACAAATATGCCAAATTGTGATCGCAGAAAGTTGAATAAAAAGTAGTGAAGTGATAATAAGATCGCCCCTTTTCATCTTCCGGTTCCCTCAAGAAGAATAACCCAGAAAAGTATGTAGGAATTGCTGTTATTCATACATTTCTGGTAGTTGTAGGCTTCGATAAACATCTGCTTCTGGAAATATTGTGATCGCGGGAAGTTGAATAAAAAGCAGTGAAGTGATAATAACATCTCCCTTTTTCATCTTCTAGTTCCTTCAAGAAGAATAATCCGGAAAAGTAGGTAGAAATTGCTGTTATTCATACATTTCTGGTAGTTGTAGGCTTCGATAAAGATCTGCTTCTGGTAATATTCAATTTCCAAGGGTTTGGGTATCTGACAATCTTCAATCAACGTTTGTTAACTGCCTCAAAAAAATTTCATGATTACCTTTCGGGTTGTAAAGCCGACGTTAATTACGAGTTTGACTCGACATTTCGCCAACACGAGTGGTTGGCATTCTCAAGATGAATTTTTTGTATTTGATAGCTACCCAATTTACTGTCTATTGCAATAGGTATCTGTTCATTGACGATCTTTCCTCTGATTGGGCCATAGTGTTAGGTAACATTATCGCGTCGTTCATACCGTTTTTATGTGGGTAAGAAGCTAATGCAGTATGTTTGAGAACTAGTGGCCAAGCTTTGTTTAATTGTAGTCCTGCTTCGATTCTATTGAAGTTGTTATGGTGTTTCTGAATTTCAATTGCTTCCCGGGATAATCTTGGGTAATAACCAGATGTTATAGAGATTACTTGGGTTTCTTCAAATTCTACCCTGTGATTATCGTTGTTGAGAGTATGTTCTGCGACAGCAGATTTATCTGAGTGTCCTAACCGACAATTGGCCTTGTGCTCTTTGATTCTTATATAACAGAACGTTTCGTGGTTCCGATGTTAACTCTGCCACAGGAACATGGAATGCGGTATACCCCATCAGAAGAGCTCAGCACGTCTGGCTTGTCCTTCCTGATGGTTTCAATCTCGTATTTTCGTAGAATACGTCCAATCCGATCTGTAACTTTGGGAACATACGGTAGGAATGCTTTTCTTCTATCGGGTGTTAGTTTGAATGCTATTCGGTTCACTGTCTGGGCAGTCTTTCGGACCACTATCTACTATCGATTCTTTCGTCTTCTCTCTTCTGTGTTTCATACATCTATCAATATCCTTTGCCATGTATCTGTTAGAAAAAAGAGGTGTTTCAGTTCTGCTTCCAGGTGTTGAGGGTCGCAGATTCTTCTGGCTGAATCTACTACTGTCTTAATTATCTATCATCTTTAATTTTTTTATACTATAAGTACCTAGCATACCTACTACTCCATTTCATAGCAATCATTTTGCTACTGTGAGCCACCCTCTAACTTTAACCTAAAACTCACCGAGACAAACCTTGCATGTCGTCGGTTGATCGAAACAGAAAATAATAATAGACAAAGTAATCAAGTTTCTTCAACGAGGTGCACTTCAATTGTCTCGTATCGGCCCGCTTTCCATAAACTAACAGTAATAACGAAAATGTGGCAGGCGATTCGCAGCGGAATACAAAGAAAAAGATCATCCACTAGAACAGGTCAGCGCTCTCGCTCGGTAACGGTGTGTGCTTCCTCGTACTCTCGACGGATCAGTGTGGTACTGCCGCGCCAGTACCGCGCCGCGTTGTTCTTCATCCTGTTGACGATGCACGGGTGTTGAGTGAGTGTCATTTGTTCTATTCGGTGTTTCTCTACAAGAGGGACCATCCGCTTCCTCATGCTGTTCTTGGGGATTATTTTTAAGTAGGTATTAGATTAGAATTCATTCCAGATCTAATTTATATTCGACATTTCTCTAATTTCGTACTGGAAATTTTTGTACCATCCCCAGGGGCTCAATAGAAGCAAAATCAAAGACATTTTAAGAGTTCTGAAACCTAAGATCCATAATAGTATACTGTATCCAAAGGAGATTTTTAAAATAAGTGCAACGAGTTTAAGGGTGCAACGCAAAGCGGAGTTATAACCTTGGAGGGGCTTGATGCACTTAAACACGTACGTACCTGTAACAATTGGAAAAATGGCTCAATTTCACAAGACTGATGAGGCCTTAGTAGAACCATTGCGAATTATTCAAGGGTTAGAGACTTTCTCATAGCTCGTTCACTATCGAAGTACCTAGTTATTGATATCGCAGAGGCGTCTTTTGAATGAGGTCACGATGGACCAATTCGAACACAAATAGGGCCTCCGTAAAATAGAGGATACATTCAATAAAAATTAAATCGGGGGTTTAAAAAAAAACGCGCGTATCCGAAGGAGATTGACAATATCAAATATTTTTTTTAATAACAACCCCTACTTTCGGGGACAAATATAGATGACGGTTGTACGGGCAAAATATGAAAACAATGTTCCTTCACCATTTGAATATACCTAAATTATTTCTAAATAAAATGTTCAAAATCAGCACCATTAATAAACGGTAACAGGTAAAGAAATGTAATCAGTTTTAATGTTTACGATAATTTTTCTTCTAAATCTCCATGTTATAATCATAGATATTCACATAGCCGTGTGCCTAAAAAGATATGCCCTTTCTAATTCAGCAATAAAGAAGAAGAAGGTTGTCTTTGAAAAAATCGATGTCATGTCTCTTTCTTGAAATATCCTATACAGGGTGTTCCAAATTAAGTCGGCACCATTGCCAACTCCGATATTATTGATGCTACGAATTCGGTAAAATAGGCAAACTAGTAGCATTTTTAATGTCCTTCTCGATGCCGAAAACAGTCGCGTTTTCAGAATATCTCAAAAAAGATATATCTTTCAATGGAACATCCTATATTTTTTCATGCATTTCGATTCGTAATAACATTCTCAACAACAATTCTCATTTGACTTTTTTTCGTAAAGGTGAAAATAGGAAACATTTATTACAAACGGATTTGATAAAGCGCTATAAAATATCGAGTAAATGTTCAAAAACACCGCCTTCTTGTTGAACACATAGTTGAACCATTTGTAGCAATCAATCTGTTTCCAAAACAGCCTCGCAGCATTTTTTACGCCACTGACATTATGTGCTGGTGCTCCATCCTGCTGAAAATAGATCATCTGACGAGCCTCCAGATCAAGATCATCGAAAGAAAAACTCTTCCAACACTATTGTTAATAAATTAATGTAATGGGGTCCATTCAAGAGCTATGGTAGAGAAATGGGCCGATAATATTTCTGCCTCTGAATAGACCACACCAAACATTAATAATAAATCGTCTTTGCGGTTTGTGGGGATGGATTATATCTACTCCAATAATGAAAATTCTTTTTATTATACATCCCACTATTTGAAAAATTAGCCTCATCGCTCCATATAATATTTCTATATTGGATCTTGTCTGCATTTATTCATAAACCACCGACAAAACCCCAATCGTCTCTCAGGATCACCAGGTTCTAGTGTTTGCACTGGTCTTAACTTATAAGGAGAAATCTTATGTTTCTTCAGAATTCGTTGATATCTTCAGATATTACAAAACGTTTTTTTAGTTCTCCTCTTCTAAAATTTATTGTTCCTGAATCGACGATGAAGCACAGCAAAAAAACGCTGATTAGGTAATTCACGATCGGGGAACGAATTGCTGTAGTGTTGGAGTGCTCTTACGCAATTTTTCTGGCATACCGAGTAGGATTCTAACATATCACATTTTTCTGGATGGGAAAACGGCATTTCGAAAAATATTCGAATAGTAGTTGACACAATAATTTATGACATTGTCATGATATACCTGAGAATATTTGACAAATAGTATTTCAACAAAGTATCAAGGTAACTTGATTGCTCATAGTAATTGTGATTTATCGAATCAAACACATTTTTTACAACCACATTCATATGACCCTCCAGTATTTTCTGTTCTGTTCAAAAACGGCTTCAAAGTTATCATTACAGCATTCACAAAATAAATGCGACTAGTGGAATGGCTTTAAGATGGAAATTATCGTTTTGTACAATACCAAATAGCTCAGTGGTGTCAATTGAGTGGTGCGACATGATGATCACAGGTTTCACGAGTTCACATCCCAGTGCCATTTTTTCTTTATACTGTCTTATTTTGCTATTAGTAACAAAATATTGTCATTCGTATAAGTACCAATATTGGGTGTTTGGACAATCATGAGGTTTTATTCGCAGTGAAAGAAATAAATATTTCTACATAAGTCTACATTTTCCAAAATAGGAAGAAAGGTGATATAAGCTATGTTGTTGAGAATGTTATTACGAATCGAAATGCATGAAAAAATATAGGGTGTTCCATTGAAAGAAATATCATTTTATGAAATATTCTGAAAAGGCAAATGTCAATTTTTTTGTTTTCGGCATCGAGAAGGCCATTAAAAATGCTACTAGTTTGCCCATTTAACCGAATTCGTAGCATCAATAATAACGGAGTTGGCAATGGTGCCGACCTGTATATTTCACTCTCGCGTAAAAAAAACTCTAAACTGATAACAAAAATCGACAGGTTGGAGCGTTTTGCACTCTCAATCCAATTTTGACTGAATAATTTATCCACTACTCACTTCCCGAATGCACTTTATATCTTTTCAAAATAATGATGCTTGATAATTAATTGCAAATGAGTTGCATTGTGCTCCACACTCTTCTCGACATCTTATTTGTATCTTATTTATCTTCTTCACAGGATTGTTTGTTAATTGGCAATGTTCAATCAGGACGTTTTTAAGAAAAATAAAGGCTATTCACGTTTTGTCATTATCATAAATTTATTATCCACAATTAGCTTGTTATAAAGTCACAGTGCTTCTGTATACAAACGGTTAATGGTGTCGATAAAACACTGGCGATTCATCATCATAAGGCACATTGTCTCATGCAGTCATAAGACACTGCCTGTTTTCAAAAAAGTCGAATTTGAAGATGAGGCTTTATAGAGTGGCCAGCCAGATCTCCAGATTCAACCCCACGCGACTTTTTCCTCTGGGGTCACTTGAAAAACAAAATCTATGCAACCGAACCAGAATCTCTGGAGCATTTACGAAGTAGAACTATTGAAGAATGCCGTTGAATAACGCCGGAAATGCTACGAAATATGAGGGCTCATTTTGAAGAGAACTTGTACTATTGTATGGAAATGAATGGTAGACAGTTTGAACATTTAGTTCATTGACAATAATAATTATTGCGGCAGTTGCTTTATTAGATATTGTTTTCATTGATTGAGTGAATAAATAGTATATTTTAGATTAAAATACTATTTTTTCGTGAGGTGAGAGTTTGTCCAAGAGCAAAGTGGAGCGGAGCGAGTGTGGCAATCTCAGGAACGAAAAAAACATTTTTCATTTCGAGTATGAAATGCGATTTTTTCTGCGATGGATGTTGTTTATAAAATACTGGAATTTCGCTATCAGAGTCCATATTAATTTCAATTATAGAAACAAGTTCGAATATAATCGTGAAAATGTTTATAAACTGTGAAACGAAGTGACGTTCGTTTGCTGATTCAACTGCCAAGATGTGAGAATAACTGTCATTAGTGTCAAAAATCCATCAAATTGTTTTTAGTATATTCCCTTCGGGTAGCATGATTCATCTCTAGAGTGAAAAACTATCACTCACTTCATGTAGGGTATCCGGTAGAAAAATGGTCATTTTCATATACATGAGTAGAAAAAAGTGACTTCTTAACTTTAAGTTCCTATGTCTCGAAAAGATATCGTTAGAAATAATTTATTTTTGTTGTTTTGTATTGAGAATGAAAATATACTTCAAATGAGGTATCATTTGGCATATGTTGCCATTTAAAAATTTAGGGGTGGCGGTCACACCTTCGAGGGATGGAATGTATTTCGGGTGAATTTCATCGCGAACGATGTCTCTCCCGAAAATTTAGTTGACGTTTCTGAGTGTTTTTATATAATTCGATTCTACCGACCTACAGAGCTGCTGATTCGTTTTGAATGGCCCACTCTGTATATCTTTTTAAACTAATGATGCTGGATAATTAATTGCGAAAGAGTTGCATTGTGCTCCACATTCTGCTCGACATCTTATTTGCATCCTCTTTACAGGACTGTTTATTAATCGGCAATGTTCAGGACGTATTCAAGGATAATAAAGGTTATTTACGTTTTGTCATTGTCATAAATTGTTATCCATAGTTGGTGTATTATATAGTCAGTGCTTCTGTATTAACACGGCTAATGAGGTCGATAAAACACTAGCGTTTTATCATCATAAGACACATTGTCTTAATGGTCATAAAACACTACCTGATTTTTGAGTGATAAAAGATAAACATAATCTAGTCTTATATTTATCGACCCCATTTGTTCCCCCCATTTGTTCCATTCCAAAAATTACGTGGTTGGATTATTTAAAATGGCAAACTGATACTCATTGAAATTATGCAAAAAGTAATCGATGTAGATAGACCCTGATAATCGAAAGTATCATGTTTCCTTTTTTGTAGTTTGCTTCCTCATATTGTTTAATAAAATTAATCTAATCATCAGCAAGCTTTCATAATATTTTCCCGTTTCGGGAATGACACAACACCAAACGTTGGCCAAAGCCGTGACGAATACTCACTATCAATTCATATCAACTTCACAATTTTCAACAAATTATAGATAATGTTTATTGATAAATCGATAAAACCAAATAGGGGACTAATCTAAAATTGTAAAATTTTTGATTCAACTGCAAATTTTTGCGCTGCCTATTGTATAGTTTTGTTGAATTGAATATTTTGCTGTGGCATGGTGTTAATGAAGTAAAACAAGTCTAGCTATTTGTATATTTCGAGCAATGCAATAGACTGTCAACATAGACACTGAACTGGACTAGCTGACAACAAGCCAAAATCTCTCTGGAATGTCGATGATATCTCCCAATGAATGTCACCCCAAAAACCTGGAAAATCAGATTACATATAAATAAAATACAGCACACACGTAACAAACATAAAATAATTAATAGAGCTGCTGAAACTCTGTTCTACATCCTATAAGGTGGGGGTAAATTAACCGCTCTCAGGTTCAGGAGTTGAAGTCTTGCGCTCCTGTTTCCAGGGTACTAAAACCGTCCCACGTCTGTCCTATGCCAGAACCCACGTTGTTGTGTGGGCCATATATACGTAAGTAGTCTCAATTGGTCTCAACTTGGATGTTTCACTGCCTCCTTCAAGAAATGCAGGTGTGTTGGGCGAGTTGTAGACTAGTATCAGTTTATTGTTATGTCGTGTAAATAATTATTCACTTAGGTCCCGGAGAAACGCAGAAAAAGACGGATCAGACATTCTGCATCTATATCTTACTCATCTTCTAGCTGATCATGGAATGATATCCAGCACTTGGTGTATAAGCCACTGATGCTCTCTTAGTACATAATGGTAACTGGTTCTGGTTATGTCCGTGGTGAGGAAGTCATCGGTGGCCTGTTGACGTACCTATTGTTCTCCCTCGCCAACTTGAAACTCCTCGCTATTAACGGGAATATCCTCTTCACTCCCCCCAGATCGTTGAATTGCCAAGCTGACGTGTTTTACAAACGTTGACCCCTTGTCTATTTATACTCCCAGGTACCGTAAGAACTCTGCCTCTTCTATCCAGACGTAACCACTCCCCGAGATCTACGTTGCTACGTTTCTCTTGGTGAAATTTATGACCTCTGGTTTTCGCAAGATTCACTACTATTTTGTTGTTGGTCTAGTACGACACGACTTACCTTTAGGCCAAGCAATAGAGATAATGTCCTTGACAAAAATACTACCTGGAAGCCGCCTGTGCCATCCCGTGCAGGACAGTCCGTAATTTATTCCCACTATGTCCTCAACTCGAAAATGTAATTTTTTAATTTGTTATAAACAATAAACAACAAAAAATCGCGTTTTTTTCAGTTTTTTTCTTGTAAAATTGTAACTATTGAAGCAGTGTTAACGGTCCAAATGGATGAACTGTAGAGAATTGAATTTCGAAGAGAATGACGGATAAAACAATCCGATCGGATAATTAGAACCGGAGAAAAGCGGGAAAAATCGGAAAATTGTTTTTTCTTTTGTTAAATTTATAACTCTGCCATTTCTCAATATTAAGAGCTGAAATTTTGCACGATAGTAGCTATTGACGTGCGCCTTATGTGTACAAAACCTGGATTCAGGCGGATTAATACTTTCCGCACAATCCTCATTTGAATTTTTTTTGGAAATATTTTCGCGGAGAGCTGGATGCATTTGAGGACCCTCCGGGCCGAAATGGGTACATTTAAAATATGTACATTTTGTGTTTGGGGCCGAAATGGGCTCTTTTTATGCACGGTACCTGCCATCTCGGGCTGAAATGGGCTACGCCGGCGCCGAAATCGCCTATTTTAAAGTCTGACCCATTTTTGCGGTGTATCAAAATGGGATCTATGCAGGTCGATTCCTTATGTCTTTCCACATATCATCATCAGGTGAGGTTGGATAAAAAAAATATTTTAAATAGAAAAATTTGTTATACAGTTTTATTTTGGTAACATATCACCTGATGATGAAAACGTAGCGTTTTGAAAAAACGAAACGGTGTGCTATTTTGAAAACGAAGCGTTTTGAAAAAACGAAACGGTGTAGTTTTGACGCTCTATTGGCAAAATGTTATCAATCAACTGGATCTCTCTCGACTACGTCACACGATGAACGCGAAGCAGTGACGCGTGACCTTGAAAGGAACCAAAATTGCCAGAACGGACCTACATAAGAAAATACATGGGATTTTGTCGGTGAAGCCCCCTAGCCTATTTACTTTCCTCTCCAATTGCTTGTTGCATGGGAACGTTTATCAAAATTTTTGGACCACCTATAGACCGATTTCGGGGTGTTGCTCCTCATCAGTATAGGGTAGGTCTAGTAGTCAATAACTAATGACTGAAACGAATGGTTCGATGTAAATCCCATTTCAGGGCCGCGAACGCGCCCGCATCGTGGATAAATCCAAACTGAGAGTGCCACTTTTATCACAAGTAATTCAATGTTTGTAGTGGCATTAGCCAGGAAGTAGTTATTTTTTGATAGATTTTCTACCCAAATACTGCTATTTTACAGGATATTAGCAATCTTGTGTCTCATATTATAAGCTCATTAGAACTACAGATTTTCAATAACTGAACCAAAAGAGGCAAAGTCCAAACGAAAATCTGAAAGCCACTGACCGGGGGTGGACTGAACAAAATAATCGTTTAGTTTCCGTAAGTTCAGATTTCGTGTTCATGCAGGAAAAAAGGATGTTTTGATGCATCATGTACTTCTAAAAATCACAGCTTGAGATGTTCGAATCTTTGTGCACACTGCCACGAAGATACGTGTTACAATTTACTAATAAATAATAATGATACAATTATGTCTGATGATGAATGTAGATCCGAGGATGAAAGCGATGATTTCATGTCAATAGACAATATTAATTTTAATAGAGAAGTAGCAGAATGCGATGAACCTGCCAAAAATGAAGGATTTTGTAATTGCGTTAAAATAAAAATGTACAGTTATTATGTAAGAAAATTGATTACTTTGTTTTGTAATAAAAAATCTGCTAGCTATTCATATATTGTCTATAAATAAAGATATGTAGCAAAAAACATAGAATACCTACTTATTCTTTCATCACTCATGAAATCTGAGTCACGAATCGAATTCCTCAGGTTCAGATACCCCAAAATCAAGAAAAAGACCAATCAAATAGCTGCAGTACATGCCGAGATAAACAAATGCAAAGAATTATAAGATGAGCGCAGCGCGCGCCTATTTCTATATTATATACGATTCTCCTCGATTCGCACAGTTCCCCACCACTCGATCGCTCACGCGCGGTCTGTCGTTTTCCCTCATGTTCTCACTACTTTTTAACACACTTAAACGCGTTTTATCGAAAAATCAGAATAGACGTTTTGTTACTGCTCACGTCTACTTTCCAAATCTATTTTTTAAATTTCAATCGGACGACCTCACACGCATCCAGCTCTCCGCGAAAATATTTACAAAAAAAATTGAAATGAGGATTGTGCGAAAACTATTAATGCAACTGAATTCAGGTTTTGCACACATAAGGCGCACGTCAATAGCTACTATCGTGCAAAGTTTCAGCTCTTAATATTAAAAAATGGCAGAGTTAGTTAAAAAACTAAAATAAACGCGATTTTTTGTTGTTTATTGTTTATAACAAATTAAAAAATGGCATTTTTGAGTTGAGGACATGGTGGGAATAAACTACGGACTGTCCTGCACGGGATGGCACAGGTGGCTTCCAGGTAGTATTTTTGTCCAAAAAGCAATTATTTGGGGCTCTATAGCTTGGCCTACTTTTCAAGTGTATTGCCACTCAGGCAGCGGTGCCATTGTTCTCACTCGCCTGGGCAAAAATTGCCATGTCATCGGCGTATACCACCATGATCGTGTCTTGGGACATCGGGAAGTCGAATAATGAATACATAATTATGTAGCGCCAGGCATGATCCCTACGGTACTCCTGCTTCAGTCGGTACATTACCGAGCTGGTTTTGTTGATTCTGACCTTGAAATCTCTACCAACCAGATAGGAGTCCAAAAGTCTATCCATATACCCAGGCGTGGCTGCGCTCAACATCTTTGCGTCGAAACCCTGCATCCAGACGCTGTAGAAGGCCTTCTGTATGTCCAATAGGACCGTTAATGTGTTGAGGCTACGGGGGAAACTCTCCCTCATCACATGAACGAAAAACCATCATGTAAGACTCTAATGTGGTCCCACCTATCGATGGTCATTTCCAACCAGAAGGGGAATAATAGTAAATGCTTGATTACAATCCTACTTGAAGGATCATTGCACAAATAAATGCCAGATGTAATGCAATGTTCATAGGGGGAAGCAGTTGTTTTCTGACAGAAATTTGCCTTAAATTTTCCACTTTGTAGGATACTGTGGAGAGCAGGTGACTTTGACTTTATCGAAAATATTCGTTTGATTTATTTAAAACTCTCCAGCTCACTTTCCTAACTCTCTTCGAATTCATGAATTCTGGTTTGCCTAACCAATCGAATGTGAACATATTAACCATAATCATCTTCTATTTCATTTCACAGCCTCCGTTACCATGCCGTTATGGAACTATTATTATTATATGTATTTATATTACAACATTTTAGCAACTGCCTCGTGCAAACCATTGAATGACTGCATAACTGATTATTTCAATTTTCTTGCGCTCCTGTTTCTTCATTTCTACAGTTTCAACGATATTTCTTATCCTCTGGTCGAATATTGGTCTATTTATTTTCTTCAGAACGAACTCTGCTCGTTGGTACTGAATGTGCGTGCACTTTTGACTGACCACTGTTTAGGCACGCGAGGTCACTCGATGAAAATCGATTCTAGATTTCTAAATATAAACAAACACATTTCATCGCATAGTAAGAATGCATGGAAAGGAATCGCCAATTAGGGAGGGGAACATAGTAGGGTAATTTTATAGGAGAATGTCCTAGGCAAGAAGCATAGAATCCCTGGTGCGATCTCACATTCGATTTTGTTTCTACCAAAGTTGTTGATACTGTAATTGCTTTGATACCGTTGGCTTCATTCGTCGATGGATGGCGCAGAAGTCGAAAATGGCCGAGTTTCCAACATTCCACGGTGTCTTGATTAGTCATTTGATTGTTTTTGAATGTTCACATGACACTTGTCGCTTGTCCAACCGTCAATCGTCAATGACAAAGTTAATCTGTAATTTTGCCGCCATCTGTGCTAAAGAAGTGAAACGGTACCAATGCAATAAAAATAACATGAATCAAGTAGGCCATACATCAACACTTTTGTATGTCGGTATCACAGGTATAAGAGATCACACCAGGGTTTCTTTGCATCTTGTTCCTAGGAATACAATTTTACAACTTCAAAACAAAACATATTTATCAATTTGCTTTCAAATTTCAAAAGTCGAGTGCTACAATAAATTCTGCTAATGCGAAAAATCACTATCGCACAAGCAATGTACACTATTTTTCTTACGACCACGCAATAATTTCACCAGATCCTATCGTTGATGTGTTACAGAAAATCGATCAAAACGGTTGACGAGAACCAACTTCATCAATTTTGAATAATTTTTTTCAAATGCAATATATTTTTCATGACAACTACCATATCAAAATTATAATTACATACACTTTATTTTTTTTGACATAATACGAGTTTAAAATCATTATTCGACACACTCACCTATTAATAATGATCACAAATAAAGAATTTTCCCGTATAAAATTTCATTCGGAGAGTAATATTCAGACAATAAGTTGGTATAAGGCGTTGAGCTTCCGATCATAAGTACCCGGGATCGATTTTCAGTCGAATATTTTTTCGTAAGGCAAAATATTATATATTCGGGGAGAAAGAAAAACGTAACTTCTTGTGATCATTTAGAAAACTTGTGGAACTCTAGAAGTAGTATCATAGATCATTGACAAAACAATATCGGCCCCAAGACCGTTTCCTGCCGCACGCCATGTTTGAGAACTCGTTTTTCTCTTGATTTTTCGTTTATTCTAACTTTCTAACTCCAATTTATGAGGTAACCCTTCATAAGCTCATTTTTTCTCTGAAACCAAATTGCTTTGGCGACAAAATATTGTTTCTATTCGAAAAACAATTAATTCTTGTTTTAAATATTTTTCTAATGATGCTGGTTATTATAGAAATCCGTCCATGGTTCGTCATTTCATGTTTTCTTTTTTGTTCATGGATCGGAGTCATCAGTGACTAATCTAGATGAAACTATAGGCCTTAGAGGTAGATATAGAGGTCATAATCGTTCTTTTTTGGTAACACAGTAATTCTATCTTAGATATCAAAACTATTTTGAAATGTAGAAGTGTTAAGTCTCAGACACAATTGAAGATTTATGTAATGAATTTCAAATGTTGTGATTCAGAATATCAAATTTACAACTAAAACAGGATGCAAAACAACATTGTAAAATGGAGCTTGAACTTTACTAACAAGATTATTTGTTGGGCGGGACCAGAATAATAATGGCTATGACAGTTTTGTGTTAAAATGGAATATGAAATTATGAAAAATAATAATAAAAACATGAAACTTCAATTGTGTTTTAGCCTTTACAGAACCTTTTAATGTTACACACATAATGACGTCAATGCAGATTTTCAGTTGCTACTTGAGACCGATTCAGATACATACGTCCCCATGCAGGGTTTTTGAAGCATGGGCGGTTTGAACGCCTTTTAATCACGTTTCTATCACAAGAACACATTTTATTAGGTTCTGTAATAATTTTGTCAATTCTGGAGTAATGTTATTTAAGTTTTTCAAATAATCCCGATGTATTTTTCACTGTATATTTTTTCTCATGCAAAATGGGCACACATGTATCAAAATCGGCGTTGAAGGCATTGAAAAATACTAAAACGGAACCAAATAAAATATGTTCTCGTGATGGAAACGTGAGAAAAGGCTTTAAAACCGACCGTGCTTCAACAACCCTGCATGTGCACTCATATATCTGAAAATTCTCCCGATGTGAGGTTATGGATGACTATTAACATTAATTGTCAAACCATACGGTGACAGTTCAAAATGTAACTCAATATGAGCACTCCAGAAACACAAATTGCCATGAATGGACATCTTCCTAACTCAAGCAGTGCTACAAGTTGTGGACCATTTCGGAGTATATGTGAAGCGATTGATAATGAACTGCCTAGCACCTCAGGCCTTACAACTCGTATACACAGGAAGTTGGAATTTGCCCGCACAGAAGAACTGGATGAACTGCCAAGTCCACTACACTCTCTGGACGATCTTAGTCAAAGATTACTGGAACAAAAGTTGGAGATGGATGGCGGTGAGAGTTTTCTCACAGTAGATCTTTGCGCTAAGGAAGTAGCAACTTGTACGGAATTCGACACGATTATCTTCAGTCGAAATCCCAGGACGCAAGAGGCATTAACTAGAAGTAATTTTGAAGCTTATCCACCCCCGCCGTATTCATACAATGACACTCACCAGTACCAAGGGCAAGTGGGTTCAACCCCAGTTTATCAAGAGGTATACGTCGGTCCCAACCTGCCTCCTCCACCAAGAGACGCACAAAGGGCTCCACCCTATCAAGCAACTTACGTGGATTCGTTCGACGTCTTCGACCCGTTCACAAACAGGAACATTCGTAATAAGTTCATCCAGAAAGTGTACACGCTTCTGTCCGCCCAGCTGCTTCTAGCTTTCGGATTCGTAGCTGCTTGTGTTTACGTCGAACCACTTAAGAGGTTTGTTGTGCATCATTTTTTGCTTCTCATTATAGCTGCGGTGCTTCTGTTAGTTCTGGAGATAGTTCTGTTCTGCTACCAAGCGCCCAGGAGGATATTTCCGATCAATTTCTGCTTGTTATTCCTCTTGACAGCTGCGATGTCGTATGTCGTTGGTGCTATGGCTTGTCTCTACTCCAAAGAAGCGGTCCTGATGGCGGTTGGAGTTACTTTAGCAATGTGTTTAGTGATAACTTTCGTTGCGTGGCAGAACTGGTTCGACGTGACGACGTGGGGTATGGTTTTGTGCATTATGTCGGTTGTGCTGATCATTTATGGTATTATAGCGATAATAATAACGTTGGTGACAGGATCGAATATCGCGTATATCATTTATGCTTGTCTTGCCACGTTGCTGTTCTGCTTTTATTTGTTATACGATACGCAACAAATTTTGGGGGGTGGCAGAATTGCGTTATCGCCTGAGGAATATATTCTTGGAGCCATTTGTTTGTTTGTTGATATAATGACCATTTTCATGAGTCTTCTGTATTTATTTGGTCAGTGTAGGGGTTAAGAATTATTTTTCACAGGTAATAAAAATAATTTTTCATAAAGTGTTTGTTTTTAATTGGAGCCCCTTTTGTTTTTCTATATATTGGCAGATATCCTACAAAAAACAACTATTCACGGAAGAAATTGATTGATATGTCGAAGATATTTATCAAAGCATAGCATGGTGAACAAAAGCAAGTACCTCGTGTTTCAAGCGTTAGAACCCCGTCTAAGACATTATGACTACCTGCAGACTAGTTTCGCACTTGACAGTCAGTCGTTCACACCAGACAGTCAGTCATTCACACCACGCTATTCACTGTGTAACATTCACTTTTCGCAAACGTAGTGTTGTTCACGAAACGAATAATTTTTTTTTGTATTTTGTGTATTTTCATTGCTTTGAATATTAACAGAAGAAGAATCGTTCTTGGCTTGAAAGCAGAAAATGATTTTTTCCATGGGCAGGGAATATGAAACTATGTTTCATTCATTTTCTGTTATATGGTACAATAAATTGTTTCTATACGATTTCGGGTATATGTAAGAGGACGAAAAACATTGTAGTTCCCATTTTGTGCTTGGCCCACTAATTTGTTCTTTGATTTATCCATCAACCGCGCCTTCATGACCAACTCTTAGATATCTTCCGAGAGAATTGTGCGAGTTAAGGAAAACGTGGCCCTTAGCGTTTAACGTGTGATTCTATGCACGGACGAGAATTATTTAAGATCTTCCAAGTACTTCGGTCACCCATCCAAACCGATGGCCACAGTCACCGTTGCTTGGCTTCAGTTATCGACATCACCCGACTTCTAGTGTTGGCACAGAATAGGTCTATATTCTGTGGTGTTGGTTATAACATTAATTGTGTTTTTGAGAAAACAAAAATTCATAATCCAATTACGCAAAAGTAAATATTTTAATATAAGTTAATTTCAAATCATGAAAAATGAGAAATAAAACTTCTTATGTTTTTGTACCACTCGTATTTGTAAAACTAATGTTTCTGCAGTTTCTTTCTAAGGTACATATCTAAGCATTGGCTTATAATTATAAGAAGAAATAACTAAACACATTCTCTATAAGATTATAATAATATAGGAACTTCAAAATAAATATTCACCATCAAGAGGAATGAAAGTAAAAATAGTATATTTCTCAACAAGAGATAAATAGTGTTTTTTCTAAAGGTGAGAGTTTGTCCACGAGAGAGTGTGGCAATCTCACAAACAAAATAAAACGTATTTCATCTCGAGTATGAAATGCTATTTTTTTAAAATAGATGTTGTTTATAAAATACTGGAATTTTGCTATCAGAGTACATATTGATTATAGTTATGAAGAGAAGTTCAAATACAATCGTGATAATGTTTATAAACTGTCAAAGTGACGTTCGTTTTTAGTATATTCCCATCGGATCGCATGATAATATTCATTTACTTCATTTTCATCTCTAAAGTGAGAAACTATCACTTTCATGTAGGGTATCCGATTGAAAATAATTTTTATACAGAGTGTTCCAAATTAAGTCGGCACCATTGCCAACTCCATTATTATTGATGCTACGAATTTGGTTAAATGGGCAAACTAGTAGCATTTTTTATGGCCTTCTCGATGCCGAAAACAAAAAAAATTGACAGTCGCGTTTTCAGAATATTTCATAAAATGATATTTCTTTCAATGGAACACCCTATATTTTTTCATGCATTTCGATTCGTAATAACATTCTCAACAACAAAGCTCCTATCACCTTTCTTCCTAAAGTGGAAAATGAGCAACTTATGTGGAAATATTTATTTCTTTCACTAATACAAAAAATTTCTTTGTTTTGGTACTTATACGAATGACAATATTTTGTTACTAATAGCAAAGTAAGACAGTAAAAAGACCCGCAATCCGCAAAACGATTTAGTAATAATGTTTGATGTGGTCTTTTTAGAGGCAGAATTATCGGTCCATTTTTCTACCATGGTTCTTTGAACGGACCCCGTTACATTAATTTATTAACAAGAATGTTGGAAGAGTTTTTTGATGATCTTGATTTGGAGGCTCGTCAGATAATCTATTTTCAGTAGGATGGAGCACCAGCACATAATGTCAGTGGCGTAAAAAGAATGCTGCGAGGCTGTTTTGGAAACAGATGGATTGATACAAGTGGCCCTGTTGAGTGGCTCCCTCGTTCACCAGACATGACACCTCTAGATTTTTATTTATTGAAACTATAATTAATAGAATTGATGGCCGAACTGTATTGAATGAATGCCACACATAGTGTCAATAGAAGGGCCCAAATATGTGTTCAACAAGGTGGCGGTGTTTTTGAACATTTACTCGATATTTTATAGCGCTTTATCAAATCCGTTTGTTATGCATGTTTCCTATTGATAAAACTGTCTTATTTTCCACTTTAGAAAGAAAGGTGATATGAGCTTTGTTGTTGAGAATGTTATTACGAATCGAAATGCATGAAAAAATATAGGGTGTTCCATTGAAAGAAATATCATTTTATGAAATATTCTGAAAACGCGACTGTCTTTTTTTTTTCGTTTTCGGCATCGAGGTCATTAAAAATGCTACTAGTTTGCCCATTTAACCGAACTCGTAGCATCAATAATAACAGAGTTGGCAATGGTACCGACTTAATTTGGAACACCCTGTATACATGAGTAGAAAAAAAATAACTTGGCCTTATTACCATCACGAGCAGGTAATATGGCCAAGAGTTAATATTCAAAGATGGTAATAAGGCCGAAAAATCGAAACATTTTAGGGCATGCATTCTGGGCAGGTGAAGTCTTCTTTTGAGAGTACCCAGAACCACATGCTACACATGATCTCATATCAGTCACATCATCATTGTCTCAAACTGAACACAACCAGACTTGTGTATCAGCAATTTTGCTAGTGGTCTGCATATCAGCGGACTTATTTTCATTTCTTGGAAACGATAATTTAATGCCTTTTTTCGTGCTGTACTTTCAGTAGGCTGCATGCCGGGCTAACTAGAATAATTGGCGTCATCATTGTGGATATTGGGATCATGGTTCTCAATATTTTCATACTGATAACGTTGCGGAGAAAGACTGGTCGCAACAGCATGTTCCGGTAAAGCATTTTTGCCTGTCGCTCTAAATCCTCTACATATGTTGCTGATAGGCATACTCTGTCCCCAAACTGGAGTAAAGAAATCTGAAAACCTCTCCTTGTTAAGTTTTCTATCTGGATGTTGGCCCAATAATTCAGGAATTTTTTAACCCAGTGAGATTCAAACGAACGAAAAACGGACATAGATAAGCCTGAAGTTCGTGGGTCGGGTTGCTAGGCAAACACAAGAGTTCAATTTGTAAGGATTCAACTTTAACAACGATAGTAATATCTAAATAGCTAGATGCGCTATCGAAAATAGATATGTTTGAAGGTGGAGACATAAATTTAGCAAAATTGTCCAAATTAAATAAAAATCTCTGTTGTCATACTTCCTTTTGGAGTCATGTGCACAACAGAGCCTGCCGGAAGCCCACCTGCGAAAATGGGAGGGTATTACGTCACCGAGGGCACTTTCTCATGCAACAATCGTTACATTTTCCCAGTGTTCAAATCCCACCAAATCCACCCTTTTGGGTCCTTTTTCAGCCAGTACTCGCTGCTGATGGTGTAGGCCAGTTTCCTCTAAAAGGTTATTGAAAGTTTTTAAATATTCATCAACAATAAAATTATTCAATTTTCACATGTATCTTGCAGACAATCTCACAATAACCTCAATTAAGTATTGCTGAGTCTAAGCCCAATAAATGACATAAAATTAAATTCAATAAATAAAATTTTACTCTTGATACTGCCATATAACGAACAACAATAGTCATTGACATTCTTATGAGATCTACAGAAATTGAACATTGTAAAGGAACCGCATGCGATTTAATTATCATTAAGTACATAACGTAATATCATATTTGTTGGCGCAGGTCATGGATGTGTGAAACGTGTACATGTCTGGTGAAAAGTGAGATTTGAACATTTGGTAATTTTAAAGTGAAGGCGGGACATTTGCGAACTGCAGTGTTGTTGCTAACTAGGAAAAACAAGCGGCAAACAAATTTCTTTCCTGAAAGTACTTCCATGAGTTTTTTTACGAGAAGATTTATTTTAATTGTAATGAAGTGAGTAACTGCATATTACATTAAAATATTCAATAATCTGCTTAAGTTCGTTTTTCCCATGACTGTCCAACCCAATTTCGTTTTTATGGCTACTAGGCCACATTTTAAGACATGTCGAGGCCCCGAAAGTGGTTTTCCCGCAACGTCAGCTCCAGTGAGAAGATCTATTGGACCATTTTCCATATCGAATATCTAAATTCCCAATTCTTTGAGTTCCTTACTCCAAGGACCATCATAAATAGAAACAACGTCACTGCAAATAATCGGTTGATCCATAACTTCAAGACTGCACAAATAGGTTTTGTCGAGACTCTCCAACATCACCCTATAACAATCATGGTGAGTGACTTCAGAATGACAGCCGCCAAACAGAGCATGAACTATATTTTCCGATCCAATTTTCTCTAGTTGCATATCAATAGCTGTATGTTTGCTAATATAGGGCTTCTGAGAGCCAGTATCAATAATGATTCGTACTCGTCGTGACCCATGTTCACCTTTCAGTTGGATCATCAATGTTTGCAAGAAAACTTCATTATGAGAATGGTTTGAAAGGTTTTCCGTTATGGAAGGTATTTGTCCAAGTTCACTCACATTGGAACACATTGAAGTGGTATGTTTGCCTCCACATGTCTTAAATTTCAAAAATGATGCAGTTCTACATTTTAGAGAAATGTGTCCAAATTTCAAACAGACATGACAACATCCTTTTTCAGAAAGAATTTTCTTGCGTTGTAGTAGTCATCTTGGAAGCTTCGGAACATCCATCACTAGCATGATCTTGTTTACAGAATACACACCTAAGAGTTTTGGTGTTGACCAAGACATGAGCACTTGGAGAAGAGGGATTATAGTCTTCTTTCATTCTTTATTGCTTTTGTAAATCGAAACTTGTGGAAGCTAAGGAAATTCTTTCCTCATTTTCAACTTCATTTTTTAGAAATTTCGTTGAGTGATCCAAACGATTCTTTACACTATTTTCAACGGAATAGATGGAACTTCTCTGCCAGACTCTTAAAATTTCTTCAGGCAAGCATGACTCAATCAGAGGATATAACATAGCTGCACACATTTCGGATGTTACACCCAATGTTCCTAGTGCTCGCAGTTGCGTTTCTATCTTATCATAAAGAAAACTTAACTTTGGTTTGTTGTTCAGATTACTCAGGATCAACTTCAGTAGCTCACGCACATACACTTCGACTAAAAGATCATCCCTGCCAAATCTAGATTTGAGACTTTCTAAGGCTTTGAGATAGTTTTCTCTTGAAGGTGGATAGCTGTCCACAATCTGCCTTACACGAGATTTCGGGATCGTTGCTTGTATAAGGTACTGTTTATCTTCGTCGGCTAACAATTCGTCTTCATGCATGTATCCGTTTGAATTGACTCCAGAACGGCAACCACTCTCGGATATCTCCTACAAATTTCTTAAATTCGATTTGGGGTAATTTCATCTTACGATGAAACTGATCTGGATAACTGCAAATACTATAGTGATTCTCATCCTGAATGTTGATAGAGCTGAGTGTATTAATAACTCTCAAATTCAAATTGTTGAATTGCAGAACATACTGATCTGCTCTTTCCATTTCGATGTCGATGTCGGTGTCTAGGAGTCAGAATCCAACAAAAGATCAACAAATTTCTTGTCCAGATCTTTGATTATATCCATCTTCTGCTCCAGTATATGTAGATTACTTTCCAGTTCACAGGTATCGGGATTTGGTGACTGAATTGCTTTCATGGTAGAATCATATTATATATATTCTTGTAAAAGATGTTCGATGAACGTCGAGTGCCTTTATCATTTTCTCCATAATTTCTTTTTCAAAGAGGTCCTGTCACGGTGCCAAATATTGCGTATTAAAACCTAACTGGTCGTTGAGAGGATATTCGTTAAGAAAATAGGTTTATTGCGCGTAAAATACAGCGTAAAGACAAGTTACAAAATTTATATATGACAAATCTATCAAAACTAAAAAAACATATTGGAGTCTTGGAAACGTGATGATCAAAACACATAAAACGGAGTATAATTATTTTCATCAACAGTTAAAGTTTTCAATTCTCAACATTGTATTCTCTAGATAAGGTATTGTCTCGAATTTTTTACTCATTATATCTGCATGGTAGTCCAATATTCATAAGATTCCAATATGCATAAGAAGGCGGAGGCCAAAACATATATTTAAGGCTTCCAAATAATATTGGTATTTTGGTTTAATGGTTCCAGGAAGTACTTATATATCATTTTATAGCTACATCAATTCGCTAAAAATCGATCTTGACCACTTCACATTTTTGTGCCAAGTTCATGATATCGCAACATTTCCTGCATATTATTGGCCTTGTTTTCAACATTGGCTTATATTAGCATGCCAATCATAGTAAGCAGAACAAATTATATTTTAATGCGTTTTTCCTTTTTGCTGCCTTACGGCTATTCCATCTAGGACATTCATTTATGCGGGCACACATACTGGCACAAGTCACGTAACTGCAATTGGAATTGTTTTAATGAAAAAAAAAACGAAGGTGACCCATTATATATGAGTATCAGAAGAAGTTATTATTTTCTTTAGTGATTTTGTAAATTTTACCAACACCAAATTGGTATCTATTATAAATACAGGGTGAGTCATAATAAGACCGACAAACTTTGTACACAGATTCCTTACCTCATTTCGAGGTGAAAGGTTTTGTTAATGTTTATCCTAAAACATCCCCTTTGAGAAACGGCATGTCAAAAGTCCTAAAAAATTAAGATTTAATTTGTTTTCTTCAAAATTCCTGAAGGAAAAAGATTTAAACTTGGTACACTAATCTAGGTTTATCAATGTGTTTGAATTTTGTAAAGCAGTGGCGTAGTTACGGTGGTATGTTGCCATATTTTCTGAATTACACCTTTTTAACTTTTAGTTTGAGTATCGATGAACCTAAGTTGTGCCAAACAGGTGTTTATCCATTCACCAAAAAGGAGGAATCCATGAATAGTACAATATCTAGAAAGTTCGTTTGCTCCTTCATACATCCTCACAAATCATTCACAAATTCTATGGTGTCCATAATTACCAGCATTTTGAGCCTTCAACTCCTTTGGACGAAATGACAATGGTTTTCATGAGCTAAAATCTCGGCTAAAATTGTTAATACTGTTACTTTCAGGAGTTTTGGAGAAAATAAATTAAATCCTAATTTCGGACATTCGAAACCCTATCTCTCGGAGAGGATGCATTTCAGGATTGATAGACATTTTTCGTAGTTTGTCGGTCTTATTCTTGGGCCGTGATGGTCATGATGGTAGAGCGCTTGTCTCTTAACCTAAGGGTCATGGGTTCGATTCCCAACATGGTCATCGGTCTCGTGCATGGCATCACACGTTAAAAGGTAAGGGCTGCGTCTTCCCTAGCTCGGACAAGTCTTTCGAAGACTTTTGAGGGTTGTACTCTTAAGGGTGTGCAGCTGGTTGACGGAAATAACAATTTTAACAATTTAACAATTTATTCTGACTCACCCTGTATATATGCAGTAATCCAATACAAACGAAACAGACGCCTCTTCTAGTGGTTAGAATCGATTGAAAATGAAAATGTAGAGCAGGTTAAATTAATAATATGCATTTTCAAAGCACTAATATAAAACAACATACTTTTTCAAATTTAGGGAAATGTGTGATGAGTTGTGTGTTAATTGTTCTTTCACTATTTCAAAACATGTTCAATGCCAAGTAACAATGAAGATATTTCTATTTTTGTGCAATTTTTTTCGACAGATAATTAATATTTTCTGGATCATCTAACTACACTGAAAACAGTTTACGATTTCAACATAATATAACAACATATAGAACGAATCTTTGAATAATTAAAACCTAAACAATCTTGCTAATATGCAAAAGTGACAAGTTCAATGGGGATGGGATTTTTTTTTTACTTCATCACCGACTTTCACGACTTGTCTTATGGGTGATTTAAAGATATATTAGAGTAAGATCTGGCAACGCATCCAGTTAATTGAATCCATTTTTTAAAGAATGTTCGTCATAAAGTATTTTCAATTAGAACATGGCGAGTTCAGAAATAAAATGTTCAATGACCGATTATAGTCTAAAAGGATTGCGTTCAACTTGGATAGCAAAGTTAAGTCAGGTTAGGACATTTCCTCCTTATTTTTTTTTCTAAGCCGTAAGATGGGAAGATAAACCTTTGTTTCTGGATTGTGAGCAGGCTCATGAGCTCTTGCTAGTCCATCTCTTAAATCAATTCCTAAAATTGTTAATAATTGTAGCAATCACTGAAACACATATCAACCCAAACTTTTGATTTTATTCAAATCTGGGATATTTTTTATTTTAATTCAGATTTGTAGTGTGAAATCTCTTTATAAATAGGAAAGAAAATATCTGAAAAGTACAAAGGCATATCCTGGGTGGGTAGAGAATGGCTATTATTATTATTTGCCGTTGCATATCTTGATATAAGAGGTACTACTTTGAATTTAATCAGCATCTATTTTTGAATAATCATTCCAAAGAGTTTTATAACAAAGATTTATCCTACCCGAGATCAATTCACATAGGTGTACCACAGGAATGGGTTTTGGGTCCACTTTTGTTCTTGAGTTTTTTTTTTTCAAATTACATAATTTCAAGTTATCTCAATATTTCAACTTCAATAAACAATTATTTATTATAAACCCCCAGACAATAAAATTGCATATTTATGATATTTAACAAAATTTATGGCACTTTCATGAGGCATCTCGTCAACCGAAACTACAGACTCGATTTTATGTCAAATAATCTATCACAGTAAGTCATGTTGTAACAGATCTGATATGGAGTTGATATGTTTACCAAGTGCATTTAAGTGTTATCTATTATATTTTGTGCTTCGCATTTAATACAAGTTTTTTCTCTTTCTAAAGGTACTTATTTTAGTCTTCTTTAAAGTGCATTTAATTCCAACCTCTTTATTCTTGTGCATGTTTATAGTCACTGAATGTAAAATTTCTTGTTTTTGGACTTGCTACAAATGTACATATCAAGTAAGATAGTCGATACAATTCTAGTCCATTTCAGTTTAAATAACAATAATATCCAAAATAAATTTTGAGTAAACATCTTCTCTATTTGCATCCAATAATCTGATCAAAACTGTGTAACTGCAGTTGGCCAAACGCAATCTACGATTTATTGAAAAAAAAAACATCAATCAATTCCATTCTATGTTCTGTTTTTTTTTCAGGTCATGTGACAGGAACAGGCAGACCGACATGCCAGAGGTCGAGAGCCCCTTGGGCCACTGGCCTCACAGCCTGAGCTCCATGATGGCATGCCTTTCATGCACCTTGGGCCTCTTCAACATCTCCCGCTTCTCCATTCTCTCGGTCCATTTCGGAGCCAACTTCATTTTCCAGTTCTGTTTTTTATCCATAGTGTTCGGCCTGCCTTTGTTCACTCTCCAGCTGTGTCTGGGGCAGCAGCTAGGAGCGGGGGTTATAGACATGTGGAGGATATCGCCTCTCTTTCAAGGGGTCGGAGTGTCGCTGCTCATCGCGCAGGCGCTGATGGGGCTGTATAGTGTCGTGGGAGTGTCGTGGATGTTCGTGTTCTTTCGAGACTCTTTCATCACCAAGTTGGATGCATATCGATGGGCGGAGTCATACACACACTATAGACATGGTGAGTTGATTATAATAAAATACTGGGTGGGTCATTCCCCAGTTAAGGTGCAGAGTGGCTCTACAATCACTATAAGATACCGAGTCAGAATTCAAACGTACTACTTCAGAATTAGTTAACTCTGAGTCAGAGACTTGTGCGAGTGCGAGCTAAGGAAAGTCGTAGCACTTACCCTTTAATACGTTTGATGTCGGTCAATGTAAATATATTGAAACTACATTGCAATAATAATATATAGTCCTCATTGCGGTCTTGGAAACAAATTATATTCATGTGCTTTTGGGTATATTTACTGAACCTTGGATTGAAATATACTAGAATATCAGCTAATAGTTCGTAGGAAGTCACTTTCTTCGAAGTGTAATGTGGGTTGCCTCGATGCCAGTCCTGTAACTCTGATTTCAAAATTATTGCATGAAACTTGGCAAATGAAATTAAATTGGGATCTACTATCCAATTAGGTTCGAGTCATGGTTGAAAAAAAATTATTTGCTTTCTTTCTAATGCCTGATAGGATTTTTCAATTGGAAAACATATGCAAATTCAACTGTACATATTATTTGCTATGCCAGGAAAAAATCTTTCCAAGCTATATTTTGTATCCTGAAGATGAAAACGAAGTAAATAAAAGAAAAATAATTCTACTTCACTTTGCAAACGTATCCCAACTGAGCTGACAACTTTCCTAACTGATGATAAAAATAGTTTTTGATGGGAAAACAATATCTGGCTGGATTTTTGAAAAGTTCCATATTGGATCCCTATTTATTGAGCTTTAAAGATCCATATACTACAAATACTAACGAAATGGGTAATAAAATCTGCTTGAAATGTAGCAAAATGGGACAACTAATGGACTAACGGACTTCTGAGCAGGTTTGGTTATGGAATGGTTCTTTCAGTCCTCATTGAATCACGATAGTCAGACGAAAGGAAAAAAGATTCGAGGTTCTATTTACCTACATGGCAAATATGCCTTTTCAAATATCCCATGTTTCCAGAGAAGCTCCTCTAAGAACTTCTGAGGGCAAAGGAGATCCAAAACCTACAACTTACGTAAGAGTGGATTCCGAACCACTCTAACTCATTGGCTGACGCGGATTTGAACTCAAGCTGTCTATTTCTGAATGACATACTGAGAAAACTGTTGGACAAATTACTGATAAAACGCATTACCCACTACCTGAAAACCAGAAACCAAATCGACAAAAATCAGTATAAGTTCAGGAAGGGATACAGTACCATTGACGCCATCACAACAGTCATACAAAATAACAACAATTATGATGCGAGAAAATTACATACACAAATGGTCACCCTGGACATGAAAAATGCCTTCAACTGGGTCTGGATACGAGAAATATTGAAAAACGAAAGGGTGCACGCCACAAAACCTATATTAAATTGATAAGAAGACGCACCCAGGAAATTGCTGATAAGCTATTTATAGTTGCAAATGAGAATGGGGTCCCAACAGGTAAATACAA
The DNA here is from genome assembly GCA_958502065.1 of Chrysolina americana. Lineage (NCBI taxonomy): Eukaryota > Metazoa > Arthropoda > Insecta > Coleoptera > Chrysomelidae > Chrysolina > Chrysolina americana. The sequence goes on from OY293413.1 coordinate 84,291,587, forward strand.
GCGGTCAGTCAAAGCCCTATTACTGTACGGAGCTGAAGTATGGGGACGAAGATCGAACGATGACAGAATCAAAAATCACCTAAGATCAGCTGAAACGTTATATGCTAGCAATCATGAAAGCCTGTCGCACAACACTTAAGGATGCCATACATGTAGTAGTTGGTATGACGCCGCTACAAACAGGAATGACATGAAAGCAAACCAACTCATACATCCAAGACTAATCCCACCCGGCAGAAATAAATAGGATAATCCAAGAAACAAGGCCTGAAGGCATGTAAGTCTACACAGACGCGACAACAGTAGGACAATCCAGAGGATATCGAATTACAAAAACTAAGGATATACTGGACATAAAAGAAGCGTATGGAGACGGGAAAGGTATAAAAACGGCTATCAATTGGATACAGGACGGCGACCAAAATACTAAAATAGATTCCAAAAATGCCAGAAAATTTATATAAAAAAATAAATAACTAATAAAGATATATGTGAAATCCAGAGGAAGACCTTATGGATAACAACCAAAGGGTAAAAATAGAACCTGCAATTAGTAATAATGCAGGGATAAAAAGAGCAGAAAGAAACGCAAAAAGACATACGAACGACGAAAGAATGAAAGTAGGTACACTACATAACCAAAAAATAACTCAAAAGAGAGAAAACGAGTAAGAAAATTAAAAGAGATTTGACAGTGCAGAGACGGCAAGAAAAATGCGTATGACATCTTTCCAACAGTGGGAAAAATAAAATCCTCAACTGGAAAACCACTAAATTATTCACCGAGGAACCTGCAATCATATTATGACATATTCAGGCTAAGAGAAACAGATGGAAGATACTTATGTGGAAATAGGAACGAGGATCAACCGCATGCGATAAACAGTTTCAATTTAACAGAAGCAGTAAACGAGCTGACCAACTACCTGCAAACCAGAAATCTAGGTCACCCAACATAAATTAGAAACAGATTCAGGGAAATGTAAGTGGCGATTGTCACCTGGGAAAAAATCGTATTCGTCGACGACCAGTATTTAATAATGAGTTGTCACATTATATACCACTTAGAACCGAGGTTTTCAAATGTCCGGTGATACATTTTCAGAGGTTTTTTGACAAGCTTACTTTTGATTGGTTCCGATAGGTACGATCTGATGAAATGGTAGGGTTGGCAGCTCTGAGGATTAAATTTCAAAGTATTTCACCATAACCACTTTGTTGTTCACTAGGGTCTAGGACCCTTTCTGTCATTTGACTGTAAAAATAGTAGTTACCCTAACAATTACGGAAAGAGTACTCATTGATGCGGGAAAAATAAATTGCGTGCAGATATAGGCTGAATCACGCACGCTTGTAGGAGAAATAAAATTTTAGAGTACCTGGATATAAGTATAAAACTTTTTTTCAGATTTACAGCTAGGCAATGAAACCACCAAACTTGAAGAAACCTTGCCAGACTACTTCAACGGCGTCGTTCTACAAAGACATCACTTGCCAACGGGGAACGCTTATGCAACGATAAAATTTCAATTGGCCTTCAATCTGGCCGTCGTGTGGATGATCGTTTTCGTGTCACTCAGCAAAGGTCTGAGATCTTACGGAAAAGTCGTCTATGCTTTCACACTGCTCCCGGTATTTGGAACCTTCATTTTGTGTGCCAAGATTTTGGGGATAATGCCGCCGAAGTATGTGAATGTCATCTTCCCAGAGACTTCTTGGGGAGAGTTTTTTCTGAATCCCAAGGTGAGTATTGGGTTCAGGAAGTATCAATTTGTAATAGTGGACTGAATAAAAATAAATTCATTAACAATTTTTAAGACATATGACATCCGGTGAGACCACATCCTTCTTATTACTTCAAGTCGTGGTGATAAATAAAGGCTTCTCCCCTTTGTAAGGAAGTCATTCATTTTCAAAAATGTATGTTATTCAACCCAAAACAAAATAGGTGGAAAATAGATTCATAGCAGGTAGATTCTCTAATGAAGTAAATAATTGCTACACAATTTGATTATGAAAACAATTAAACTAGAACATTTACTGTAGAAGAGGCTAATGCGTGCAATTGCGATAAGCCACTCAGATAAGTTGTATTCAATGGGTCTAAAATATCATATGTAGTGAAGTAAGTTCTGAGCTCTTGAGAATACCAACTTTATTGGCGAAACTCGCATCGATTGAAATTGACGTAGTTGTGTGGTTTTGGTAGTTTCTATTTATTGAATTTTATTCACACCTGAGGTTCCAAATATTCTTTTATTAAATGTATCCTAATATTGAGCCAAGTTGATACAGACAGTTCTAGAGGAGTCAAAATGTATATACAAAAAAGGTTTGGAAGCTGTTTAACGGGTAGTTGATAATGATCGAAAATTTGAAAACTTCGAAAAATCTCCTTTGTAATAATTAGCCAACTTGATTCCTAGTATAGACACTTCTAGAAAACTCCAAAACGTTATAAGATATAATTGATTTGGGATCCGCCTATTGGGTATTCATCACCTATTTAAAAATCTGAAATGTTGTGGAAAACTTTCTAGAATATTATCGATTTCTGATATAGACTTCCAGAGGTCTCATGAGATTGTGTATTTGGCAGCCATCTGAGTTTAAACTATGCAAAAATAAAAGTTGTTGAAACATTTTCACGACTAGGTTTTCGCCATAGAGACTTTCAGAGGACTCGGATATGACACAAAAGTTAAATATTTTGAAAAAACATTTGAACCTACTCTATACCTGTCACAGTCTTGAGAAATGGAAGTACGTTTAAGTAAACTTTAACCTCTTTAATCTTTTTTCAGAGTTGGTTAGCTGCCGGTCAAGAAGCCTTCCTAACGTGGGGGTTACTGGGAGCTGCAACAATGCAAATAGCATCACACAACAAACACAAACATTTGCTTCAAAGAGATTCTAGTCTTGTAGCTGTAATAACCTTAACGATTTTATTATTAGTTGCATTTTTGGCAAACACTTGTGTCCAAATACTCAAGTCCCATGGGTATAGTTATTTGCCTAATTCTTTCGGTGAGTATTTTCGATTGAGTATATATTGAATTTATATACAATAAGAATCTATTTGGTGAACATTCGATCGTTTTCATTACACACGAAGAAAACATAAAGGCCGAACTAAGTGAATGAAGTCGGACTAGTATGTATATTTTGTAAAATGAATTCTGGGGAGGAGGATATTCGGGTATACAACTTTCACGAAATTCGAACATAATTAAAATTTGCAAATGGTTGCAAGAAAGTAGATATATTAAAAATGGCTTTTTTGATGTTGTCATTAACGCCATCTTCGAGAAGTATTTTGTACTCTTTCCATTCAAGGTTAACCCATTCAGTGTTGTCTTTTTAAACCAGGTTACCCACTCTATTAATATCTCTAGAACTATATACAAGGAATCCCAGATAGCACAATATCATTCATAGAATATTTATAGAATATTTGCCGAGAATATTTGAGTATTCACAGAATGTTCTCACAATGCAATACAAATATTCTAGGTATGTTCTATGAACATTTGGAATGGACTGTTTTGAATATTCTGAGAATATTTTCTGGTATTTTCTATAAACGTTCGTAGAATATTACTAGATAATATATTTGAATATTCTCAGAACATTCTGTACACGTGTACTTTTAAAATTAGTGATATTATGGAAATATTCCTGGCATCTATATAGGGAATATTCATAGAATGAATATGAAATATTTCTGGGTACTGGGTACAGCAACAATAAAAACTCCTTCAATTCAAAAATTATTAATTTACTTCAAAACACAGAGTTTTCTTTTCAAAAACATTTAAGGAACGTACGGAAAAAATGGAAACAACATGTCTGCATGAGCTAATAATAACTAGCTAGAAAGATGTTTTATTTTGATACTGTTGATTCCTCTAGCTGTTTATTGTTTGAATTTGGAATTCACACAGTTGACCAAAAACGACACGCTTATTCACGATCACGAGGAATGATTAATATAGTTAATGAAAATTAATTCAAATTAAAAATACACTGAACTTTGTTGTTAGGTTAATATAAATATACATCCTATTTTGCAGGAAAGAAAATAATCCTGATATTCGACGAACATCTGCAGAAGTTTTTCTGCCAACTCCAACTCTCCAGATGTGGTGTTACACGTTTTTCCGGGTTTCCCTACAGCTGCAAAAGGGAATAATACGTCGGCCACCGTATTCATTCAAGTCGCCCCGGAGCGCAGATTAATTATTTTTCATGTTGATTTTTCACTGTTGTATCCAATTATTGATAAAATACATTTTGACAAAGATCAAAAAACATGACAAAAACTCATGACAAAACCCACGAAATCACATACAAAGATCACTTGTCAATGTCAATTGTCAGATACTTTGCGAGCTGAAATGACGGATTTTGTACAGTTGCCGCTTACGCTTTAATCTTAACAAAAGTAAATGCACAGTGCTTATTATATCTTAAATGAGAATTATGTCATCAAAAAGTTATCCAAATTATTATTGATTACGTTAAATATACTGATCAAATTTCATAGTTTTGAAAAACGAATGGCTACTGTGCTGAGTCATTCCATATTTTTTATATAAGAAATGTGAGGAAATTTCTTCATGTCTGGGCATCACCGCATGTAAAAGAAAAAATTTGTTTTTACGAATCACTCAGGTTTTCGTTGAAAACCCCTCAAAAGCAGAGCTTGTGCGAGCAAGGGAGATCCGGGACCTACAGTTTAAATAAAAGTGGAATCCGAACCACTCTAGCTCAGTGGCAGGCTGTCCCGGGGATCGAACTCGGGCCGTCTGGGTGGGAGCAAATACTCTAGCACCACGACCAACTTCACTATGTGCACTATGTGCTGCTATATTTCAAATTCCAACTTATTATTTCTTTAACAATTATAATACAACTATGTAGTTTAAGTCATTTCAATACAAAAATAAGGTAGGTATATACCTTTATAGAAAGGACGGTCAGGACAGGGGAAATTTTTACCTATCTGAGAATGAAGAATAACATCAAAAATACGATTCAGTATATCCTCAGAATATTAGAACCGTATATTATTAGAATATATGGATTGCAATATTCATAGAATATTTGCTACAGAATGAAGATATTCCAAGAATATTCTGAGAACATTTCATCAGAATATTCTAAAATAAAGTATATTCATGGAATATTATGTGCTGTCTGGGATACCTCCGGTAAATGCATCGATCAATATTTGGAAAACTTCAAGTAGGAATTTGAAAATTTGGTAGTTTGGAAATTGCGTATGCCACACTTTACTATAATCTCTTTTCGGATAAGTAACAAAAACCTCTTACGCATCTAACAACACTAACGCAGATTTTCCTTTTTTTTTCCAGAACGAATGTCATCATATACATTTTTACGACAAGTGAAAGACCCTCTACCACCAAGTTTGGCAAGTATTCCCGTAAGGAACATGGTTCACAGCTCATTTATAGTAGGAGAAAGAGTTATCAGACCTGGGGTCGATGTCACAACTGAAAGTGGATACCAGGTTAGTTAATAATTCTCTCCTAATATCGAGAAGTCAACAGTAAAAAAGTAGAGTACCTATGAAGGTTTTGAGGTCTTATCGTGATTTTCTACCACCACATCTACAAAAACCTCTTGATATTTGATACTATTAAACTATACCCGTCACCAAGATAAACATAAAAGACATAAGGAAATTGTTAGCAACCAAAATTTCACCCATTTTCTCCCTATCCTCCTACAATGCAGATGATACTATATATTACAAATGCTCCCTGTTACCAACTAGCAAGACCTGCATGCTAGTTTAGAGGTTGATTGTTGAATTTCCTTAGTGAGAGGTTAGGTCATTACAGACTGTCAAGACCTTCTGTTTTCCGTCCCTATGAAATCATCACAACCTCCTGACTGATATTCTCCGAAACCTCGCAGATACAGCATTATCATTACTACAACTCTTATAAATGACTCTTTCAGATGTGGGAAATTTCATCTCTTTCTGAAATAGTGGCTAGTTATCCCCATCTATAAAGAAGGAGACAGATCTATTGCGCTAATACCCACGCTAGCCAAAGTCTCTTAGGCTACTGGTTAAAGACAGAGCACAAATTATGCCTTATTTTGTTCACGTTTTAATGAAGGAACAGCTGCTGCAGCAGTTTTTTGTGATTTCTCTAAAGCGTTTGATTGTGTGAAAAGATGCATCGATGCGGTTTCTAGAAGAGAGAATTTCGGTTGTTTGAGAATTACCTTTCAGATCGTCAAAAAGCAGTTAAAGAAAACAGTATCTGGAATATTTCACGTATAAAACATGGTGTGCCACAAGACTCAGTCTTTGGACCTCTCTTTTTCCTACTTTATGTCAACGATGAGGCTTTTCTTGACATCATAGTAAAAACGCTGTTTGCTGAAGACACGACTATTCTATGGCAAGAAAAGGAATGGAAAAATATCACACCCTAACATACCTATTGGAGTCATTTGAGGAGATCGTTGGACCAGTGGCTAGGGTATCTAGCAGTGGAACTTCTGGCTCGCATCAGACAGACATTCGAGGCTCCGGTACGCGATAATCTTTTTCTCAAGTGCGTGGCCACATTCCTTGTTATGAATCAAGTATGATGTGAGTTGCCTAGGTGCCAAGGCCGACGTCTAGCTTGAAGTGCGCACCGACCACCTCGGGTGGTGCTGTCGGTTTTCCGGGTTTTCCTAAAGCTAAAGTGAATACGTCACCAAAAATTAGTCCTCCCGGAGACCCACGGCAAATAATAATAGCCTTCCTCTACCCACACAAGCTTTGTCTACCAGTGTTGTATACTTATGACTCATTGAATTGAATTGACTATTCAGTTACTTTCGGCTGGTGGTAATGATATAAATTATCAGGAGAGCTCGAAACCCTTTTTGACTGTAGTGTGACGATAGAAGACCAGATCCTGTAGAAAAAAAATTTTGTTTTGTTTTTTAAGAATCACCCAGGTTTTCGGAGAAAACCTCTCCAAAGCAGAGCTTGTGCGAGCAAGGGAGAGCCGGGACCTACAGTTTGAATAAAAGTGGATTTCGAACCACTTTAGCTCTGTGGCAGGCTGCCCCGGGGATCGAACCCAGGCCGTCTGGGTGGAAGCAATTGCTCTAACACCACGACCACTTCACTAGAATAATTGTTGTTGGTAACTCGAGAGAACAATGAAAGCACTGAATGATTCATGAATGAACGATATTGAACAACTTGAGTATATCAGATGAGGATATAAACAGTTGAATGAATTAATTGCCCGCATCAATAATATATGGATAGGACGGTTAGATGAATGTGAACATAATCTTATATTTATGACGTTCAGATGGATATCAATAACGCTAATTAATTCTAATTTTTGTTTGTACAGGTTCTCAGACTAGCGACCGAATTGGTACCAGCAACTCTCGCAGTGATGGGTACGGATCAGGTCTCTCCGTTTTGGGCTGTTCTCTTCTACTTCATCCTGATTATGTTCGGCATAGCTCAGCAGCTTGCTATATGGCATTGCGTCATCACTGGGATCATGGCTATCAAAGCTAAGGTTCTGAAGTCATGGGAAACGACGATCACGTTTTTCAGTTGCGCTTGCGGTTTTATACTAGGACTTCCAATGGCGACGGAAGTAAGTTATTTTCATGAGAAGGTACTTATTGTTGAATGGGTTCCAATATGGCAGACCATACTGCGTTTCATTCGACTATGACTAGGGATTAGTGGCGTTTGTAAATTAGAAAGAAGTGTTGTTGGGAATCGCCTTCTATATCAATTTATCGGCATTCGTAGAATTCATTGATATACGATTCGGTCCTGTGAACTCTCCTGATGGATTCGATTCATTTTCACCTTTGATAAAGGTGATTGGTGATTATTCCACGCCTACCCATTTTTCAACTAGAATTTACCAAAAACATTCGTCTGCAAAGTTATGACGTCGTGAAATTTAGATCCTCACAGCTGATATTCTTAGAAAATTCAATGATTACATTGTCCGACAAAAATTTGGGGGCATTCTAGTTGTCGGCTGGTCCCAAAAGATTGCGGGATCCCTTAAAAACCGCCCTGGTACTAATTTAACAATACCAGGTTTGATAAAATTATGTCAAACGGATGCGATCACTTATTGTTCATATCTTCACAACCGTTTATTAAAATCCCACGAAACATCATTATAGGATTGGCAATGATAACCAGATACTAAAAAATAAACATGGTGAGCTATTAAAAAAATAACCTTGTATTCATATGACTTTTTGAGTCACCCTGTATAATACTAAACAGGGAATCGATACGAAAATACATAACAGAACAAAGACAAAAAAGCCTAAGGGGCTTGGCTTGCAGCATTTTGGGACAAAGGAAAAACGAATACTTCGAACTAACGACAATGCAGATTAAAGAGGGTCGGCTGTTCCATTCCAAAACCCTGTATGTGAAAAATACAAAATTAGGAGAAAAACGAGTTTTAGTGTTTTTGTTTGACGTTGAAGAGGTTGCACATACTAGGGTAGGAGGAGTATGTCTATCTCTGAAATTAGTACAGCTATCAACAAACAGATCGGGTTAAAAGATGCGCCTAAACACAGTATATCCTAAAATATTGAAACTTCATTTTTCGAAAAATTGTTGTATACTGTGTTTTGGAATGGAGCAGCCAGGGTGCAATGACAGTAACAGAGGAAATATTACAGAGTAATCAATCATATTTTCCCAAAGAAGGGCGCATATAAGACGAACACTATAAAATATTGTAGACTGTTTTCATTTGTTCGTAATCATTGAACAACAATTAAATGCTACGAATAATGCAACAAAACGATAACAACGATGTCTGGGAATTTACACTATACGGATTTATAGTATAGATACAGCACAAGGACTGAATTACAAGTAAAGGTAAAAACCCGATTGAAATCCTTGAATGAGAGAGAAAAGAAAATTTTCAAAATGCGTGGAAAATTGCTAATTGCTAAATCCCCCCAAAAAAAGGGAAGAAACGAGTAGATACACTAAAAGTGTTCTATTATCAGCGTAGAGAAAACAGTGTGCATGAGAGAGAGCGTCCGAGTTTGTGTGTGTGAGTGAGAGAGTGTGCATCGTGTTGGATGATCGCCTGTGTGACGTAGTCGACGTAGATCCAGCGCAAAGATAAGGGTAATCCAGTACCAGTAGAGAACGTTAAATGGATTTTTGATAAAATAAAATTAAAGAAATAAAAAGCGTCAATTTTTGGTCTGAACCCACCACTTCCAGTTTATGGAGCGCTCATCGAACAAGCTTGGCTATGAACCTCGTTATATCTGTGCTAACAACACAGAACAAATACAAACACAAAATGACATATAAACTGGCAATAAAGCCCGTGGCTCACGATCATATATTTTGGTCAATGTGCAGCTGCCTTGAAATGACATAATTTCTAATAGTTTGTTTCAAGTTTTAAGAAATTAACCTATATAAATTACGACACTGCGAAGCAGTTTAATTAAACTATTTGCCCGTGCGCTATGGGCTTAAAAGTATGTGTGTGTGGAATGTACGTAGACATATGTTCCCAGCACAGACACTATAGTCTGATCCACATTGAGAAGTCAGTTAACGTGACATACGTCAATGCATTTCAAATGGGACATTTCACGCCAATGTTGCCTACGTCGCTTACAGGTCCGGCCGAGCAATAAAATGTGTCCCTTACGTTTTTGGTTCAACAAGTTGATTTGTTGAAACGTTTTGAGAAATAACTTTTGTTTTTTCTTTTTAATAGTAATGAATGTATTAAATTAACTGAAAAATATCAATAATGGTATGACTTTATCAGAAATAGTCAGTCATAGTTGTTTATCCGCTAGCCAGCACAAGTTGCATGTTTATTTAGAAGTCGAGGGTACATAATTAATTAGGCATCGAAATCGTTGCAATATGATGAGAGTACATGTTCACAAATACGGAAAATTTTACATGCATTCTGAAAAACTTACCTCCAACTCTCAACAGAATCTTGAAAGGGGTGAATAAGTAGAACATCTCCCATGTTTAAGCAAGAGTACCTACTTTAAGAAGGCTATACGATATGGGTTTCATTTACGGAAAACAAAATAGAAATTCCATCGTGATTGAGAAAGCAGAAATAATCTTTTGGAGTCATCAATTCCTTCGAGAAATGAGGAGATTCAGGCAGGAAAGAGCCAATATAATTTACATGGACGAATCTTGGGTCAGTATAACTATCGAATATTCCATTTTTCGAAACATATAATCAACATTTTGACTTTTGTAGAATATACTTTCAAATGACCGTTCTTTTCAATTCACTTTCCTCATAGAGGCAATAAGAGAATCTCTAGATTATTTCCAAAAATAATGCACCTTTTCGTTGTGGCGCAAATTTGAGAATACCCTGTGTAATTTATACTTTGCAAAATTTACATACATATACCTAACTTCCTGAAATTGTTCAATATAAACGCTACTGATATTTCAAAATATGTTCAAAATCAGTAACACTCCTACCGTCAAGCGTACCTGCGTACGGCCCTGCCCTTTATATGTCATTAATGCCTCTTTCTGATGTATGAACTCCGGAAATAGTGTTATCCCTTGCATTACTGACTTTTCAATGAGGATCCGACTATAACATGCGAGACAAAACATGACTACTCACATAGGCCAAGCAATAGATATATTGTCCTTGACAAAAATACTACCTGGACTGTGCCATCCCGTGCAGGACAGTCCGTAGTTTATTCCCACTATGTCCTCAACTCGAAAATGTCATTTTTTAATTTGTTATAAACCATAAACAACAAAAAATCATTTTTTTTTTAGTTGATTTATTGTAAAATGGAAACTATTGAAGCAGTATTAACGGTGCAAAAGGATGAACTGTAGATAATTGAATTCCGAAGAGAATGACGGATCAAGCAATCCTATCGGATAATTAGAACCAGAGAAAAGCGGGAAAAAGAGAAATTGTGTATTTTTTTTGTTAAATTTATAACTCTGCCATTTCTTAATATTAAGAGCTGAAACTTTGCACGATAGTAGCTATTGACTTGCACTTTATGTGTGCAGAACCTGGTTTCAGTCGGAATAATAGTTTTCGCACAATCCTCATTTGAATTTTCTTTTGAAATATTTTCGCGGAGAGCTGGATGCGTTTGAGGTTGTCCAATTGAAATTTAAAAACTAGATTTGGAAAGTAGACGTGAGCAGTAACAAAACGTCTATTCTGATTTTTCGATAAAACGCATTTAAGTGTCTTAAAAACTAGTGAGAACATGAGGGAAAACGGCCGACCGCGCGTAAGCGATCCAGTGGTGGGGACTGTGCGAATCGAGGAGAAACGTTTATAGTTCGGTGGGAACCCAGTGAAACAGAATCCATCGCATAGAAATTAGTCTAGTCAACAAGTGCCATTTAGACCAACTTTTTTCAGCAGTCTCCGAAAATTATGATTGAGGTGTCATTCGATTCGGAATGACATCCAGATGATTTTTGAAAAAAATGAAGTTCCGCATGAAAAAATTGTAAAAGTTATTAACAATTAACTAAAAAAAAAAGATGGCTTTAGTATTTTGTAAATATCTCAAAAACTAATTAAAATTTTTTAAATCTAAAAAAAGATTCAAAAAGAGGAGGAAATTTCCTAAAAAAAAGCTCAATTCCCGGAATTGTAGCATCAATATTTATAATTTTCCCAGAGGGATGAAAATACGGCCGAAAACGGGTACTCTGGCTCGGGCAAGCCACACCCACTTTGGACACTTTAACAATAAAAATTATTTTAAAATACTAAATATGAAAATAAAAAATTGGAAAAATTCAGGCACTAACTGAATAGATTAATGAACAATAATCCGCTTGAAAAAAATTTTTATCACAATTTTTCAATTAGTTAATCAATAGTTAAATAATAATTTTTTTCTGCTTGAACATGAACATTGCAAGTGTGATAATTGTTAAACTATAAATTTAAGATTTTTTTCCTCTTTTGGAGCAATTCTTGAAAGGCTTCAGAATAGAACACCGTTGGAAAAATTAAAAAGATTTTATTTTTCAGTTTTTTATTAACAATTTTCGTTGTTGCAAAATAAAATAATCCGTTTTTATGTTATCAGGAACTAAATAGAAATAATTTTTTTAAATTTTTATCTCTAATTGTTTAAAAAATTGTTATAAACAAATGCGTTGTTTATAAGATAATTGAAATTTTTTTTATGGAATTTCAATCTTTGATACAAATAATGATTTTTAAAAGAAAAATTGTTCCTTAAAAAAATTTTTTTATTGCTTGAAAACGCATTTGTTAATTAACAATTATTTTCTCCCGCTTCTTATTAATATTAAGGAACCATTTTTTTTTTTTAAATCATTATTTGTCTTTCTTTCTGATATAAAAAAAAATCCATTTTATTTAATTTTTCATTGTTTATGCAATAAACAATTTGTTATAAACAAATAAATTTTTACCTTATATTTTTTTTTCTATTCTAATTTCTGTCACAAAAACAGACATGATTTTTTTCTTTTTTAAAATTTTTTTTATTATTTTTTATTTAATTTTTAAATATAAGTTCTCTCTAACTTGTTGTTGAAAAATACTTAGGGAAAAAATTTTTTTTTTGTTTTAATGCTTAAAAATCTTTTCAACTATTAAAAATATGACTACTTCATTCAAGTATCTTATCAATTATTGTTCATTACTCAACATTTTTACCTTTTATATATTAATATCACTTTATTATACTTCAAATTCTGAATATTACCATGTAAACAAAAAAATTTTGCAGAGTTCATTAGCCTAAGTGTTTTTGAAAGGAAGAATGATCTTTAAATTGATTTTCATTTAACAAAATTTATTAATAAGTAGTTATTAACATTTACAATATTTTTTATTTTTTTTTTCATTTTATTGTACATTCTGTTTATTTTTTTAAACGTTTCTTTGATGGTGGCTCATAGTCTACAGTTTCTTCTTGTCTCATGTTTTCATCGTTCTCTTCGTTCTCCAGCAAAGTTTCCACAAATTGTCCAATAGAGATGTCATAATCAGCACAACACTTAGGCTAATGAACTCTGCAAAAATTTTTTGTTTACATGGTAATATTCAGAATTTGAAGTATAATAAAGTGATATTAATATATAAAAGGTAAAAATGTTGAGTAATGAACAATAATTGATAAGATACTTGAATGAAGTAGTCATATTTTTAATAGTTGATAAGATTTTTAAGCATTAAAACAAAAAAAAAATTTTTTCCCTAAGTATTTTTCAACAACAATTGCTATAAATTCAATAAATAAATAAGTAACAACTAAACTTTTCTGCTAAATTTGTTTTTTATGTAATGGAGAATAAATAAGTCTTAAGTATTTTCATCGTATCTCCATTAGTTTGTAAATTATAATAATTTTAAGGATGAAGACCAGGTAAGAATGACGAAGTTAGAGAGAACTTATATTTAAAAATTAAATAAAAAATAATAAAAAAAATTTTAAAAAAGAAAAAAATCATGTCTGTTTTTGTGACAGAAATTAGAATAGAAAAAAAAATATAAGGTAAAAATTTATTTGTTTATAACAAATTGTTTATTGCATAAACAATGAAAAATTAAATAAAATGGATTTTTTTTTTATATCAGAAAGAAAGACAAATAATGATTTAAAAAAAAAAAATGGTTCCTTAATATTAATTAGAAGCGGGAGAAAATAATTGTTAATTAACAAATGCGTTTTCAAGCAATAAAAAAATTTTTTTAAGGAACAATTTTTCTTTTAAAAATCATTATTTGTATCAAAGATTGAAATTCCATAAAAAAAATTTCAATTATCTTATAAACAACGCATTTGTTTATAACAATTTTTTAAACAATTAGAGATAAAAATTTAAAAAAATTATTTCTATGTAGTTCCTGATAACATAAAAACGGATTATTGATAATATTTAAAAATAAAATTTTTTTTCAATGATTAATTTAAGTATTTAATTTTGCAACAACGAAAATTGTTAATAAAAAACTGAAAAATAAAAACTTTTTAATTTTTCCAACGGGGTTCTATTCTGAAGCCTTTCAAGAATTGCTCCAAAAGAGGAAAAAAATCTTAAATTTATAGTTTAACAATTATCACACTTGCAATGTTCATGTTCAAGCAGAAAAAAATTATTAATTAACTATTGATTAACTAATTGAAAAATTGTGATAAAAATTTTTTTCAAGCGGATTATTGTTCATTAATCTATTCAGTTAGTGCCTGAATTTTTCCAATTTTTTATTTTCATATTTAGTATTTTAAAATAATTTTTATTGTTAGTGTCCAAAGTGGGTGTGGCTTGCCCGAGCCAGAGTACCCGTTTTCGGCCGTATTTTCATCCCTCTGGGAAAATTATAAATATTGATGCTACAATTCCGGGAATTGAGCTTTTTTTAGGAAATTTCCTCCTCTTTTTGAATCTTTTTTTAGATTTAAAAAATTTTAATTAGTTTTTGAGATATTTACAAAATACTAAAGCCATCTTTTTTTTTTAGTTAATTGTTAATAACTTTTACAATTTTTTCATGCGGAACTTCATTTTTTTCAAAAATCATCTGGATGTCATTCCGAATCGAATGACACCTCAATCATAATTTTCGGAGACTGCTGAAAAAAGTTGGTCTAAATGGCACTTGTTGACTAGACTAAATTGCAAAGAGTTACTGCTGGGATCTGCGACTTCGCAATGTGGATACAAAATAGAGGTACTGGTAATTCTTTGCGAGTGCTTGATGTCCGCAAACACGCGCATCGCCAGTAACTACCCAAGACGTCGCAAAGCGTACATTTTTAAGTTTCTATAGACAGCTTCAATGCGAATTCACAAAGCAGCAGTTTTTTGAAAGATTATAATTATTTAAATGGAATTTAAATGCACCTCTCGCGGAAATTAAATGAATGTACATATTTGTAATTACTGCATTGAACGTTTGAAAGCATTCCTTTTATATTCACCAAATTGATGAAATAAATGTAGGTATGGAAATTTCTCTAGAATGAATAAATGGAAAGCAATTTGATATAATTTTCAACATATTTATTAACACTAACTAATATAAAATATCATAAAACAACAAAATAATAATATATATTGAACAAACAAAATTTTCAACGGTGGCTAATCACAGAAATCGACGCAACTAAAAAAAACTTTCTTCATTGCATGTAGGCTCCACAAACCTGAAATGAAAAGTTGAGGATAAGTTGCTGCGCTATTTTAAGGCAGTAGTTTGGGGAATACATTTAATGCGCATTATCCTAAAGGCACTGCCTGTAAAGCCACCCCTACTACACCACTACATAATCTTCAATATTTTTACTCCTTCTCAAATAGAATATATGGGTGAAAAATATAATTATTTAGAGAACACAGCATCAAAAATCAGAAAATGGAGCTTTTTCAAAATTATGAAGTGGGGGTGGAAAAAATTATCGAATACTCTTATCAATTTTTATAATTTTCAGTTGCTCATTTTCACTAAAATCATTTTAAGCCACCCTGTATAATTTGAGGGAATGAGAATGAATCAAAAATATCACAAATCTGTCTATCAAATGTTATTATTATTATTTCCTCTATTGTTTCGATTTGCCTCTGCATATAGAAGCCCATGGCCCATACATTTTTGTATGTAACCTAATCATATTCAATAACGTTTTCAGTTATTTATAGTTGTTTTCAATATAGATTTTCTCTGTTGCTACCTCACTTTCCACTTGAAGATGAATCGCGTAATTTTTCATCGAATATGTTTATGATTTTGTTTATTTTACGAAATGAAGTCAAAAAGTTTCACTTACCTTTTGAAAATTTGCAACCTTTCTACACCAAGGGACTGAACTATGCACGAATACCTACAAAATACACAACTTTATAAAGTACCGATACAATAATTAAGTTTTGTTAGCAACTTACAATTCTAAAACTAAATAAACAATAGCGATACAAGCTACAAACAAGTTCACCAACATCAAATGACAAAGTCAAAATGTCTGCCATGGGCCGGCCGTTGCCAGTTGATATCCTCTGCCACTAGTGTCGAAAGAGGCGCTGTTCACTTCTCAAAAAAGTCGCCCGATCATAATCCATGGAACTTCTCGAGTAATATATTATTGAAAATTCAATAAATATCACGAAATGAACGTTAATATAAAACTGTCAAAAATATGTGGCATGGTGGTAACATAGTGAAAGTTGTAAGGACTTCTCTAGATCGCATTGATTTTAACCGCTTTTGAATGGTACTTTGCGAAATCACAATGTTAATATTTATTGCATATCATTGTCTGCAAAGCGAAATCGCTGGTACTTATCTGTAAAATCGCATTGTTGATCCATATAGAGACATTAAATTGAATGCCCTGCCACTTACTGCGACTTCGCTGGTTGACTGGGAACAGCGCCGAAATCGCCGTTTTAAAGTCTGACCCATTCTGCAGTACATGCCGAGGTAAACAAATGCAAAGAATTATAAGTTGCGCGCAGCGTGCGCCTATTACTATATTATATACGTTTCTCATCGATTCGAACAGTCCCCCACCACAAGATCGCTCATGTTCTCACTAGTTTTTAACACACTTAAACGCGTTTTATCGAAAAATCAGAATGGATGTTTTGTTACTGCTCACGTCTACTTTCCAAATATATTTTTTAAATTTCAATCGGACGACCTCATACGCATCCAGCTCTCCGCGAAAATATTTTCAAAAAAAGTTCAAACAAGGATTGTGCGAAAACTGTTATTCCGACTGAATCCAGGTTCTGCACACATAAAGTGCACGTCAATAGCTACTATCGTGCAAAGTTTCAGCTCTTAATATTAAAAAATGAATTAAAAAATAAAAAACACAATTTTCAGGTTTTTCCCGCTTTTCTCCGTTTCTAATTATCTGATCGGATCGTTTTATCCCTCATTCTCTTCGGAATTCAATTCTCTACAGTTCACCCTCTTGCACCGATAACACTGCTTCAATAGTTTCCATTTTACAATAAAAAATCTAGAAAAAACGCGATTTTTGTTGTTTATTGTTTATAACAAATTAAAAAATGGCATTTTCGAGTTGAGGACATGGTGGGAATAAACTACGGATAGTCCTGCACGGGATGGCACAGGTGGCTTCCAGGTAGTATTTTTGTCCAAAAGGCAATCATTTGTGGCTCTATTGCTTGACCTAACAGGACATGGGCACCTGCGAACATATAGACGGACAATGCGCATACATAAACGGATAAGAATGTTTTATTTCTATCAACCGGCTGCATCCTTATGAGCAACACTCAAAAGTATTCCAGAGACTTCAATACTTTTATAAAAATAATGTATGATGTTTTTCAACCCTAAACAGATGCGGAAAGACAACTTGTAGAACAATGACATAGCTGCCAGTCGTCCGCAATAGATAATAATTATACCTTCACATGACTACGGGTACAATAATATGATATAACAACATGGTAAATTACGACAACTAGGACAAAAACGGAAGACTCAAGATAAATGCGCTGAAATATCAAACCAAAAATACAGAGTTGAGGCACCGTAGATTAGTAAACTGAAGTAGGGTCACTCGCCGCCGAATTTTGCGTTTAGCTATCGCGCACCCAAAATAAATTCGAGATAGAATGCCGTACGTGAGACCAAGTGAGACAGGGGAACTCTCAGCTGACCCCTTTTACCCCACCGCATGCCAGAAAAAATAAAATCTGAACCCGATACATCAAAGGCGCCGACTGGGAGTGAATCTACTTCAGTTTACTTATCTACGGTGGTTGAGACAAGTACAAAGGACAATAATTCATTATTGACCAAGGCCAGCCTCGCAAATATTTGGGACTTGTAGATGTTGAGATGGTTCTCCTGGACAAAAGATTTCTTCAGATTTATGCGCTATATCGCAAGGTAGGAAGGCTATTACACGGTATATTTAATTTTTCTTTATTGTAATATATTTGAAAGAATTTTAAATTTTTCGATATAAAAGTTTTCGCGAGCTATCTTAATTCTACAAATTATCGACCGTTTTAATATATATCAGCGACTAAACGACAAATCGTACGTTATATTTCTTCGACAAAAAAAATTGTTGGACAAGTATCAATCTATTTGCATAATATGGTTTATCGGTCCACCACTCGTTTAGTCCATTCATTATTGTCAATTATCACATACAGTTCAAGCATGATATGAATGTATGTTTTCAATGAGGATTACCAAGTAGGTACATGTAGTTAATTGATTGGATTTTCAGATGGGAATCTACGTTGTGTACTTTTTCGATTACACAATTGGAGGGATATGGTGGCTGGTCATTGTCGTCCTCTTACAGATTCTGGCAGTCTTCATGGTTCGTGGAAGACCGTACAGTGGGGATACAGTGGTGACGGCACTCTTCTATCAAAACAGTCACCCTTGTTTCCTGACTTGGGCACCTGCATTGCTATCATTTACTTGGAATGTTATATTGCCTGTAGCACTGATGGTAAGTTGATGTATTTGGTCGAGCATTAATTTTTCTTCCACATATCAAGCTTGTTCGGAAACCGCCACTCTATACTCCATAACGGGTTCATTCAATCGTATATTACATAACAAGTGTATGAAAGAGCCTTTAGAGCATGCCAAACAATTTTAAGAGCACGGCTTAGAGCGGAAGGTAACTAAGATTGCAAGTGCTTTAAAGCACTTATACAAATGTATAAGTGCCTTATACCTGTATCATGACCTCAAAAAAAAGCTGGGAATGAATATTTGATCACGATGATGTTATTATATTTGATTACATCTAATCAGATAGGGAATCTGATGTCATGTGTTATTGTAGATATGTAGATAGCAATTGTCGTTCACAAGCTTGACAGCTCATATGATGAAGGGGAAAACATTTACGTTAAGGAAGTCCGATCCTCCATTATGAAAAAATATCACCAAGTAGTTACGTGGTGATTTGGAGGGCGAGGCCGTGTGTTCGACCTAACGAATTACGAATAACCAGCTGGTTTCATATTAATTGATGTCCTTTCTTTTACAGGTATTGTGCATTGCAACATTCAAGAATGGTAGCTTCAGAGATATGTTCATATGGCATCATGCGCCTCATGCTACATACTGGCCCTTATGGGCACGCCAGATGAGCTCGATACTTCAATTATTTCCTATCTTATGTATACCTCTTGTGGCAGTTATACAAAGCTACAGGTATTTGAACAATGGACCTAGCGATATTTTAGATGTAAGTGAAACTTCTTGTCAGCTATATAAGTATTGATTTTTTCTGTTTGAAGAACCATAACTTTCAATAATTAAGAGAACATAAATAAATGCGCCTATATTTGTATACCACTCCTGTGATTCGGAAATGAAATATTCGTAACAAGTGTATCTTACATACAATAGAAAGTCGTAGAAAATGATTATCCTCATAACACCTAAGTTATATTTCTACAATTCGAAAAATCGTTAAATTTTTTCTCTTAGTTTCAGTGAATATCGAGTACTCAGCACGTCCTGCCATTTTCTATGTATTTTTCCACGATAGTCAGGTAGAGTGATGAGCGCTTTTTTTTTCATATGTGTCGTTAGAAGTTGTGGATTTTCTTAAGAGCTTTGACCTTGAATATATCTGCGCGTCGCTTACAGGCAACAACTCACAAAAATATTGAAATAGAAACTGAAAACATTGACTCAACTACTTCACTATAATAGCGTAGCCTATAACAGCCTACGTTCAGTAGACGACTGCCGAAACGTAAATTTGTTTTCTGCGACGGTATGAGTCATAGCTTTCAAGAAAATCCACTACCGCTAGTTACTGCTGTATTCATTTCTAAGAATGACAGGTTTCAACTAAGAATACTTCCAAAGAAAAACGATACAAAAAACTCCATCTCAGATGTTTACAGTGATATCATCGCTAATGTTGCATTATTTTTTGGATGTTGATTTCCTATATTATTTCTTGAAGAAGTTGTAATTCGACTTCAATGACGGTTCGCTATTCCTCAGTAGATACTAGCTTCAAGGCATCTGGCCCGCAGACTGGAATTTGTTGTGCTTTCAGTAAATAATTAATAGTAGATTCAACCTACCATAAGATATCGGTATTTGCGGAAGTTACGAGAAAAGTTAAACGATTTTGAAAACTGCAGAATTTTGTTAAGCATAATCCCGCTGGAACTTTCCTTCAAAACTTTAACTTTTGTAATAATTACTTTCAACCCTCCAATATGGGACACCATACTGTTCGAATCAACGGGATTGGAACTTTTATCCAACGATTACAATATAGTGTGTCATAAATATAGATGGTATGAAAATATGGGAAGTTTTATTTCTCATTTTGTACTGACCGAAGCAATTTTTTTTTAAATGTTGAATGCTAAGTGTGCAAAATGTTTCATAAACTAATGTTCAATGTTTTTGTTACTGCTCAACAGGAGTACGAGGATCCATCGATTCACGTTAGTATTTACCCAATTCAATCAATGTCTGATTCAATATTTAAAAGCAGGTCACTTTTCGTAAAGGGGGTACATCCGGTAAGGTCCTTTTGGCTAACCGAAATCAAATTTGCAGTGATCCGGAACATACTCGGCCACTATTTGAAAATGGGGAAATGCATTGACAGCCATATAGTTCAGTCGACAGGTTGAAAAAAGTGGGGTTAGGTGGAAAAAGGTCGGAAGTTAATGAAATTTCAGGAAGTTCTTCAGGGATGGTTAATCAACATTTTCTCAAGTTTTGGACCTCGAGGACCCAGTACGAAAAAAGTAGGGGGGGGGAAACTGCAAAATTTCTGACCTCTCTCCGGTTTTTCCTCGATTACTTTTTTCTCTTACGTCCTACGGAAAAAACATATGAATACTTTTTGTAGAGCGTAAAATTTTATACAATTTTTACTGAAGAAACACGTTTGTGTGTGAATTCGCTACAGAGATATGGCACGTCAAAAAAAAGGTCATGTTTCAAAATTTGCTAAGAAATTACAAAAAATGCAAAATTACAGCTTATTTCATCTGTTATACCCGAATTATGATGAAATGTTGTAGTAATTATGGTTCTTAGTTGAAGTAACCGACTTTGGACACCCCACTTCTCCTTCCCACACCCAACCCCAATTCTCAAAAGCTAACTTTCTGATGAAAGCCTACCATACCTATTCACATCATTTTGGTATTGATATCAGTTACTTTTCGGATCGATATCCCCCCGTTCCCCTACATAATTATCCCAGGACAGGAAGAAAAAAAGAGGTAGTCCTTTCGTGAAAAAAATTAATGTTATTAACAATATTAAACTATTCTCAAGGCATATATTATATTGAGGAATAAAGATATTATAGCTAATCATAGTGGATGGGTACTCATTACATTTCCTGCCGAGATTTCTTAGCCGCTGGTTCTGCTCGTAACAGCTCGTCGTCCTCCTGAGCGATAAGGCTGTCAATGATGTCGCTGTCGTCGTTTTCGTCCAATATTTCTGGTGAGTCTTCCTCGATCAAATCAGTTGCGGAGACCTGCTTTCTTGCAGCCGCAAGCTCCGCTGCTACAGTTAGTTCACCTGCTTCAACTCCTCCTTTATAAATAAAACACATGTATGATCCACGAGATATAGACGCCATCTCAGAAAATTACCCAAAAACCAAAACTGTCACTAACACTCGATGCTCCTTTCGCTAACAAAGTTATTCACTTCAAAAGCTGAAGGTTTCATTCTTCATCTTATATATACTGTGAGTGGTTAAACACTCTCAATCCCATTTTTGCCAATCCCTAATTTTAATTTTCTTATTACCTAATTTGACTATTCTACCTCTGAGGTACTCATACCCTTCTATAATTACTATTTTTCGATTTCTTCTTGGAATTAATGAATAATAGAGTCATGTTGAAAAATTAAAATGAAAAGTGATCTAATATGACCTCAAAAATCGAAAACAAATAGGTCTAGGTAGCGCAGGTAGAATAGACAAATTTCATCCTTCTATGTTGAATATTGGCTCATCGTTTGCATTCCGCAGTTCCACAGGAGCAGTGTTCTAACATCTATTGTTTTCCAGCTTTTTACTGCTGTAGCTGATCACACACTCCCCTCGCCCGACACTCTCTTGTCCTTGGGAGGAACGACTTGACACCTGGTGGGCAAGCAGGGGTGGGGGTTATCTAAAGTTGGTGATTTCAAGTAGGAATTATGATAGCAACTACATTTCATCATAATTCTTGAATAACAGAAGAAATAGGGTGGAATTCTGCATTGTGTGGCGAAATTTTAAAAATTACCTATTCCTCCAAGCGCCATATCTCGGTAACAAATTGACACACAAACATGTTTGAACAAATTCGTAGGGAATTTGACGATCTACAAAAAAGTAAAACGACGATTTTGCTGTAGAACGTAAGGCAAAAAAGTAATTGTGGAAAAACCACACCAAGGCTGAAAAATTTGCAGTTTTCCTCCCCCTACTTTTTTAGCACAAGGTCCTCGAGGTCCAAAACTGGAGAAAATGTTAATCAACCATCCCTGAACAACATCTTGAAGTTTCAATAACTTCCGACCTTTTTCTATCTGAAATTACCTGTCGACTGAACTAATAGTCCCGAGTGGAACTACTAGACTCTCTCTAGAAGCACATAGTCGAACACAGAAATTATTTTTCATTGGAAATTACTCATTGAATAATAATCTCATTTGAGGACCATAGAAATCAGGAATGTTTTCACTATCTAACCACCATATAGAGGTGTACCCCACTTTTATCATGTAAACCTTTTTGATTCATTTATTTTCGTTCTATTTGTGAGTGTTCCCCACATTTGTTAAAAACTAAGATAACGAATGCAATTTTGAAATATTCTGGAATGTGATGTGAATAATTGTACGAATTGTAGATCTGTGTTAAATTTACATGGAAATAAATGGATTAAAAATGACTTACAAAAGTTTCTAGGTATAGAAAATGAGAACAAATATTTGTTTTCCCCATCTAGGAACCGAATTACTAGTGTGGTGAAGGGGAAAACTATTTTTGTTCCCATTTCTAGCAGTAATTAGTATAATTTCATCAAATGAACCATGAATGAATATTCCTTTAAATTGTTTCCTTTCTGTTTTCAATTCTTTCGAATGTTCTTGTTTTTTTTTTCAAGAGGATCCAGTTGCTCTACAGGCCACCAATTGGAGAGCACATGGACGAGCTAGCAGTCCAAGAAGCTGCAGCAGCCCTACGCAGCGAAACTAATGCTGCGAACGCAGTCACCGAAGACCCTCCTCCAAAATACACACCACCACCATCATACACCACAGCAACAGGGGCACGCATCGCCAAATTCCTGCGACAGAGCATTCGGAGGAGCGTTAGAAGAATCGCCAATGTCCTTGGGGAGGGAAGTAGCAGGCAACGTGGAATTATCCCTACCACCACGCCTACCAGCGTTCTTCCCCCTCCTGATTACAACGCTGTGTTGGTCGAAATGAATAGCAGGCCCACCTCGGATGACGTAACTGTATCAGTGGTGGATGGAGCTAATCCCAGGCTATCCACTTTGGAGCGGTTGAGGAATCTACAGAGCTCCTCTACCGCCTTGACGGCAGCAGAAGTGGCGTCTATTCTGCGGAGTAGTTTTAGGAGGAGCACGGTTACGTCTAGGAACAACGCGAGAATGGTCAATTTCAGCGAGAACATGGCGTCACTCAGTGCGCAGAATCTGATAGAGTCCGCCGCGCCCATTGGCGAGATGTCGCTGGTGTTGGGCGATTTGCCGAGCCTCGAAACTGGGGTGAAATCTACTAACAATACTTCATCTGTGATATAGTATAAGAATTGAATTGGTCTGAGGAAGGTACAAATTTGTTAATGTGGATCTCTCCGAATCAGGGTTGAAGTTCTGAGTGTGTACCGAAACGAATTTATGCTTTCTGCGTCGACTGTAGTGAATGTTAGTCAAAAGTTCACGTTCTTTACTGTGTAAAGAAAAAAATCGATTGTAATAACTTCCGTAACAGTTAATACTTTTAACGTTAATTCTTGTAAATATTTGATAATTGTTAGTTTTTGTAAGCGAACCAAACGACTTGAGCGACTGAACGCAAAATATCACTAACTATTAAATATTTTCTATATTTTTTCGTATTTGAATTCATTTTGTGAATAAGAACTGACAATTTTTTCAAACTACGCTGTGTATAACGTGTTTTTCCTTGATAAAAACGTATGCTAATGAAGCTGTTTTTTATTCACTAACTTACCTGAGATATCATCTGTCCATGATCCCTTGAAACTCAACACTATTCTTGGATAATTCTGGATTTGAATTACTATTTTGAAGTAGGTTGGATACGATATACTATAGCTTTGAAATGACCGACCCCAATCCCAAACATGGTGGAAATAGAATAATGCTTTGGAATATTATCGATAACCATCTGAGTTTTCTAGTATTCGATGACCAAGCTTGCCATAGAGGTTGAACGTCTCTAGTGCTCCAATCTCAAGCGTTTGGTTCTACTCCATCAAAGATAATTTTTTTTTAGTTCCGACAGAATACCAGGTTACGATGAAATTAAGTATAATATAGGCTATTACTTTCTTTTTGAGAATATTCCAGTCTGGTCTTTCCTTTAAAATTTCGATCTTCAGGAATGCGCGTCCCAGCCACCTGGGGTAATAGGGTTTTGCGTCTTGTTTTATTTCAAAAATTGATATCCAAAATCCCGAAACTTAAAACTTATTACATAAAACTCCCATTGTGTCTACGGCTTAACATAACCTAGATGAGTAAAGCTAAGTTTTCATGTATACGAATTATTCGTTTTAAGTACGAAATCTGTCAAAACCTGTTCAAATATATTTCGTGGCGGCAAATTTTATCTGATGGTACGAATAGATTTAAGAAGTTGAAATAAAGTCAACTCGTCCAAAATTTTAAAACAATGATCAGTGCGGTTATGTATGTTTGTTTCCAGGCATATTAAAAATGTTAATGTTAAATATGGACAGCAATATCATAATAAATAATATGAACGTAGAGCTTGTGGATTTTCTTATGGGCTATGACTTATACCGTAGCAGAGGACACATTTTCGTATCGGCAATGAGTGTGAGTGAGAGATATATTCAACGTCATAGCCCATCAGAAAATCCACAAGCTCTAATATTTTATATTTTACCGATTTTGTTGACGTATTGGTATTCTGAATTAAAGAAAAAAAGATTATGGGAGTGACGTCCGAATATTTCGTTTATTCCGTGAAGGCATTTCGCACAAATGAAAACCGCTCAAAATATCATTCGTACGAAAAAGTGACATTTCTTTAAAATTTCCTTCGAAAAACCAAAAATTCGGATGCATGAAAACTCAGCTTAACTCGCCGCTCACGCCTCAAACTTTGTAAGGGACATCTTTCCTCACCGACAGTGTCGTGCGTTGTTTACAGAAATGTTGAGGTTCAATAAAATAGAAATAATGGAAACCCAATATGGAATGGAAACCGGAAATTATGAAGAATTTCCACAAGATTTTGAGTACAGCCGTTGCTCTAATTGACATGTTTTTTATAATTCATTGATTTTACTCTTTTCTAATTCGCTTTCCCTTTCTCGATATTTACGACACTGGTAGCTTACCTATGAAATGCCATATTTTGATTTTCAGCTTCAAATGGTCTTTTACACATTTTACTATGCTTCACCATTGCTTCATAATAAAAACTAACGATAGTTTAACACAAATTAATACAGAATTTGCCCTTCATGCACAAAAAAGATACTCCAAGCCAAAGACGAAATCAAACAAAAATATTTTGCTGTTCTGGCAAATATCAAATGCAGCGTTGCCGTACTGACCAGACTTTATCGACAACGAAGAATCTCCGTTCGGCGATATCGTTTTTACATGCTCCCAACAAGCTCCTATAAACGTTTCAATTGCCTTCTTATTGTTATAACCTTCATCCAAGACATTATTTTGGGTTTTCGTTGCTATAAATATACCCGACAGAAATCAAACTCTAGCCGACGTGCTCATTGTATCCTTAAAAAATTGTGACATGGCAACAATGTCATGATTTGAGGGATTACATTATGAAAAGATGTTACAGTCCTATTTGAGTATTATTCATCTAGGTTGTGTTACTTGATCGGAAGTGTAATTTTTATGGCTTGAAATCAGCAGTTGTACCATTTCAACGAGTTCAGAAAGTAAATCTGCAGAGTGTTGAAGGTGGATCATTAAAAGTCAGAAATATTTTCGTAATGACGATAAATGACAAAATCCTAATACATAGGACCAATAAAATGAAGAATTAGTAATATATCAGAATGACATTTCATAAAACTTGAAAAGTGCAGAACGAAATGTATCGAAATACCCATATGCAAATTCATCAATTTTATCTTCAGGACACCAATCAAGCATCATATATACATGAACCTTATATCTGGATTCCATAGAACAAGAAAACTGAGTTATTGCAATTCCCAACAAGCTAATCTATTTATAACATACTAAAAACTATCCAAAAATAGCAAATAAGAATATCATTATCATCAATCAACAGTATTCTAAAAACGATGAAAAAGAAATGTGTCAGATATAAAATGATCAGAATCGAAATCGATAATAATTTGTGGATGGAATGAGTTAGTGAAATTGATTCCCTTGCACACCCGTGAATGACGGGAGTATGGAGATATTTCATAGCGAATAACATCAAGTGAAGAAAAAAAAAAGTTTTTGACATGGGCCAACTTTTTGGAACCGGTGTCCGTCGAAAATCAGCTGAGCGGATCAGAGCCGTACGAAGGCGTAGAAGGGCCACTATTATTCACATTTTTATTTTTGTTAATTCCGAGATATTAAGTCGGAATTCCGAATTAGAAACTCAAAATTAGCTAATTCCGACCAGAATTAGATAATTTCGAGATATAGAGTCAAAATTCCGACAAAGAATGTCAGGATTAGCTAATTCCGAAATACTAAGTCAGAATTATGCTAATTTCGAGATGTTAAGTCAGAATTCCGACTTAGTATCTCAGGCTGTGGTATCGGGTAGAAAGACTGAAACAGATTTTATTGACGGTGTCTCACACTGCGTCACTCCTCTCGGAGAGCTAAGTGTATGTCTGGCAGTAGTCCGAAGTGTGCAGAAAAATCGGCTTCTGTAATTGGTAGGCCAAGTTCCAGGGTATAGGTAAGCTTACGATCTATCTTGATGTTTAATTGTTTCACTATCCGCGGAACAACGTAGGTTGATATTTCACGGTCTAGAGAAGGTGACTATGTGTCACGGACGAACTAGTTTTTAGACCACCGCTGGCATAATGTGGTACATCGTTTAGCTGTGTTGTCGAATTTGATATAATAGCAATATATTCCTGAATACAAAGGTGATTTCAAGCGCAGCTGGCGCTGGCTGGAGCATGGTTGGCACGGCTTGGATCGCGATCACTTCCACACTGTCGTTTATGTCATCAATTGCATCTAGGCGCATTTTTTAATGAAAGTTTTACGAGATTGCTGGTGGTGTGTATGCCAATTTATCTCTCTAGACATGTCTAAGGATATGTGGAAAATCTTGGGGTATAGGTCCTGAATACATCCACCGGATATATGTGATGATTATAAACTAATGATCACAGATGAAGTAATCTCTTGGTAGCCAAAATATTCACAGTGAACGGCCCAGGCAAAGCTCTTAGTATACAGAAACAGGCTTGTCTGGCGATCACTGGAGCTGTCAGCAGTAGGAAATCCTTCTAGACTCACCTCCTCTTCATATTTTCAAATGGAGAAAGGCTAAGTGAACATAAATAATTGTGCATATTGCTAGTTGCACACATCATGCAGGCTTACACGGAGCGTTGCAGACTGCTGGTTGACATTGAAAGACAGTGCTCTGAGCTCCAATATAATGCCTCCAATAGTCAGATAACTGTTGGTTCACAGATGGTTCGAGAACCCCCTCAGGTGCTGGGGTGGGTGTATACTCTCATGAACCTAGGACAGAGATTTCAACCTGCCTAAGGTCCTATGCGACCCTATGCTAGGCGGAAATTCACGCCATTGACTCATGTGTAGGGAGATTCGAGGAAACCATTAACACACATAAATTAAAGTTATTTTCGGACAGTCAAGCTGCTTTAAAAGCTTCTGGCTTGTGCCGATCAACGTCAAAGTTAATATGAATCTATCAAATAAATACTAGCCTCATAGGTTTTCCCTCCGATGAAGTAACACAACCTAGATGAGTAATACTCAAATAGAACTGAATGTAACATCTTTTCATAATGTTATCAATCAAATCATGACATTATTGTCAGGTCAGCTAGATTTCTGTCTGGTATATTCATGGCAACAAAAACCCAAAAATACTGTCTTGATGATGAAATATATAGCAATAAGAAGGCAATTGAAACGTTGATTGCAGCTTGTTGGGAGCATGTAGAAACGATAGTATTTCCATCGCCGAACGAAGATTCTTCGTTGTCGATATAGTCTGGTCAGTACGGCAATGCTGAATTTGAAATATCAAATGTCAAATATGACAGAACAACAAAACATCTCTGTTTGTTTTCGTCTTTGGCTTATTGGAGTGTTTTTTCGTGAATAAAGGGTAAATTCTGAGTTAATTTTTGTTAAACTATCGTTAGATTTCATTATTAAGCAATGGTGAAGCATTGTGAAATGTGTAAAAAACCATTTGAAACTGGAAATGAAAATATGTCATTTCATAGGTAAGCTACCAGTGTCGTAGCTATCGAGAAAGAAAAACCAAATTGGAAAAGAGAAAAATGAATGAATTATGAAAAAACATGTCATTATAATTTCAGGTTTCCATTCCATATTGGGTTTCCATTATTTCCATTTTATTGAACCTCAATATTTCTGTTAACAACGCACGATACTGCCGTTGGGGGAAGATGTCCCTTACACACAAATTTTTATGATTTTTTGATCGGAGGGATTTCCATCTATGATGTTTGTTACGACAATACGTATATCAATAGAAAAATACTGAAAAATAAAATCGATTTAATAAGTAAGTAAACATCAAAATCTAGGAAGAATTCATAGAGATCGCAACGTTGATCAAATCATTTCCTAAAAAATAGTCTGTCGCAACGATATTGACCTGTTTTCCCCATTGATCCCGGAACCACACGGTCACCTTTCCATTGGCGTCTTCTGCCAGTTTGCGCAGGTTGTTGGTCCTGAAGATGACATCAATTGTCTGTGGGGTAAGTTCCGCCATCAAGGCCCACAGGGGGTTTATGGATCCCTCTGTGTGGTGAATGTTGATCGTGTTCTGTAAGAATTCCTTAAGCACTGATACTTTGGTGGTGTCTCCCCAGTATTGATGAAGTGGGTGCCATAGCCAAGGGGTGTCTGAAAAATATTGGGGTTATTGGATGAATAAAAATTGGCATGCCTTATTTGTATGGTTGACATCTAGACAACCCACATTACACTTGATTTGGTCAAGCCATGTAGACAAAAGTGTTTTGTTCAATTCTAAGTCGGACCAGGTATAGGCTCCCATGGGGGGTTAATAATATTACCAGTTACAGATGACACCCTGTAGATTTTCATATGATTATAGTATTGGAATTTGGTGGTTTGAGGATATTTCTAATGGGAATATGGTGAAAGGTCTGTGGTTAAAGCTCCCCTACATATTTTAATCAGTCATAGTTAGCCATGAATAATGAAATGTATAATTCTTCCACCAAGCAGGAGGTAGATATTAAGTACTATAATAATACATTGAAAATTAATTTATCAGTCCGTTTTGATCATCATGATCCTCTGAGTGGAATTTTGGAAGTCTCATATCTTGACCAAATATGAGGAAGGTTTGAAGTTTCTTCATTTCACTGCTTATGGCATCACCATCCGCAATGGAAAACAACATGAAAGATATTTTGACTTCAGCCAAATAATAACCAACAATTTCTTCAAATTTTGTGCTGAAACTGACCTTATATTCACCAATTTCTATGCTTTTTTTGGTTTCCATAATGGACCTCTGAATATAACAGTAAATAACTTTACAAAGTACAATAACCACAGACAAATTTGTGCTAACACTGAAGGATGTATTGTAACACTATGGAACTTGGCACGTGACTTCTTGACATCATGTTCAATTGGAAAAAAAATAGTTTACCAAAAAATCAGGGGTGGAACATAAAAAAAATTTGACTGAAAAAAAAATATAAACAAATAATTGGATTTTTTTTGGAAAGTAGAAAAGCTATCGGAAAACGGCTTTGATAGAATGAATGGAATTACAAGGAAGTCCTGTAATACTTTTTGTAGGCTAGGTTAAGTTAGGTTCAGTGAGGTTTATGCTCATATTTGAAGCAAAGTCGTCTTATTAAGCTTTAGAACGGTGTTAATCGTCCTAAAATTGCGATGAAGAATATCTACCATTGTAGACAAGTGGTGATAATATTCATGGATATTATGAGAATCATGAGGATGGCGAGTCCCGGTGATATTTTGCAAAAACCGCTACTAAATCTATATGAGCTATTTTTTTCATAACTGCTCTCGAAACTTCATCCAAACAAGTAGTTGTCACTTTTTCAATAGTTTCAGTTGATGCTTCAAAAACTGTCCTGAACGGTCTATTTCTTTCCGGTGCACATTTTTTGGAAACGGATGAAACAGTAATGCTTTCCAAACTGTTGCTGAGTTTGGATTTCATTGGAGAATATGAATCGATGCGAGGGTCAGGGCTATGAAATTTTTCATTGCCATACTTAAAATTCTAATAACTTGAGTGTGTATAACTGTTGACATTTTTTATGTAGATATTTTTGACGTCCGCCATTTCAACAAGATTTCTGTATGAGAATTCTCTTTGTCTGCCCACAGAAATGAATGTTTCCAGCCCTGCTGGAGTGAAAATACACCAATCCTGGCAAAATATATCTGTATTGCAAATAATAAAAATTATTCCTTCTTTTATGACATCCTTCAAACAAACGCAGATCCAACCATTTAAATCTACACCTATATTCCCACTTATCCGATTGGTATTTTTTTCTATATAAAATGTAAATTATTATTTATAAAAATATATATCATATACTTAATTGTCCTAGGACGGACAAATCTCCATGATTTGTGTAGGTACAAATTTCAATATCCTGAAATCAGATTTGCTGGCACCCAGCTAATATACTTGTGTTTACTCAAGAGAAGATCCGTGCATGATAATATATTTTCCATTATTTTTTACTTCAAATACCTACTCCTGGGGAGAGAATATGCTGATGACTAGTTATCAACTCAAATAATCCCTATAGGAAAAACGTCCACATAACCAATCCAAATGAAATATCTCTTCTATGTGAGAGAGAAAGCTATGGTATATGCATTCGACAACACTATTGTTCTTTGCCAGAATAATTCAATACCCTGACACATTTCCACCCTACTTTTTGTAAAAGATAAGCACTAATAATTTTATAGAAACCACAGCATTTAATACAACTCCAATCCACTCTAAGAATTTTTGACGTCTTGTCTGCTCTACTATAAATTTCTGCTCACTTTCAGACGGATAATTGCAGCTGGATCTATTATAATCTTAATTAGTATCTTTCACTATGAAATTCCTCAATAATAAACTCAAATTTCCAAAGCAAAAACAAAAAGCGTTGCATGACAGTAGGGTTAACATGTCTATAATAAGTCGTAAACCGGCACTGTAAACTACGCTCGCAGCTCATGATCTGAACTGACAACATAGTGAGAAAATGAATAGATAAATTCATCTTCTTTCGTTTCGGATGGTCAAAGGTTTCTGAAAATTCTGTAGTTTGACAAAATTTTTGCAATTATTCCGGATATCTATGATTTTTGCATCCTCGGCAAAAAACACAGTTGGATTATGTAACGTGGTAAAAACAACCATTAAGGTACTCAGATACCCACATGATATTGTTGCATGAAAAATTAGAGGTCTTCACGACCAAAATGCAATTTTATTTTTAATTTTTTGATCATTTTTAGCAAAGTTATTCAGCGGCGGGCTAACACGAGCCAGAAATTTGATGTCGGCGTTCAAGCACGTTTTCTGAGAAAACGGGCTCATTTTATAGGGAATTACTAAGGATCATTCTTGTAGAGAATCGAATGATCTTCAACCCTATTCAAACCATATTTTTCTAAACTAAATTTTTTCCAAGATGACAAAAAAAATAATTTTTTTAATTCAAAATAATTTTTTTTGGCTTCCACCCCTTGATTTCTGGTAAACAGCTTTTTTCTTGTTTGACATGGTTCCAACTACTAGCATGCCAAATTTGTGGTGTTACAACCGATTCTAGTCTCTAAACCTGATTTTTGGCCAACAGATTTTTGATATTTTAAATTATGATAAAAAGACTGTTATCGCTCATATACTGAACTATATATTATACTTACCTCTTACTGTACTTTTATCTGCATAACTCAGTATCAAGGTCTTATTCTTCTTCCAAATTTCATTGATGGTGGGACCCTTTCCAACCTCTATATCTCTAGGTAAAGCGAACGCTCCAAGTTCCTCGTATATTACATCGACGAATTTCTTGTGCAACTGGTAAGTAAAATTGGTAGGGTATGGAAATCTGTGGAAGTCTAAAATGACGATTTCTTTTGGAGCAAGTTGCAAGAATTTCTTGATTTCCTGGAGAAGTGGTTTGACTTTGGTTACTCTGATTAGGTCATGGTTGATGAAGAATCTAAAATTGCACGAAAGAATTAGGTAATTGTTGAAGCTGCGGTTGTAACACATTAATATCCAATTTTAGGTTTTGATTTTCTTGTATTAACAAAACGTTCCATGAAAATATAATTGAACAGAATTTTTTTTTAAGTTTCATACATGGTGAACTATCAAACTATTAAAAATCATACAGTGTACTCTCCCCACCAAAAAAAGTGGAGGAATTACACCTTATTACAACTTTTAATTAATTAACTGACGGATATTTCTGAAGGGTGACATTTGGACGTGCACGACTGTCAGTGCGCTTATAAAATGGCTGTACCTAGGACGATGATTCTTAGTGAATTATCTGGAAGACACGGGTTATTTAGGATATTTATTATGCGATGGGTGTATAAGCAAGACAATTGAAAAAACTGTACAACGATCATCATTGATTCTCTTCTATTCTGCACTAGGCGATTGTACATGAGACAACAGCTCCATACTCTACACCTCTTCTAGTTGTATTTCAGAAAGCTTCAACTGAATTTCAGAATAGTTACTTATATTTCGAAAAGTATCAATTGTATTTCAGAATAGTGACTTACATTTCAGAGAGCGTCAATTGATTTTTATAATAGTAAGTTGTATTTCTAAAAGTGTTAGTTAAATTTTCGAAGAGTTAATTCGATTTCAAAAACAATTTTATTTGAGAATAATCAATTTGGTTTCAGAAACCATCATTTGAATTTCAGAATAGTCAATTGTATTCCAGAAAACATCATATGTATTTCGGAAATTTCATTTACAAACTTTGAATTCGGATTCAGCTCCCCAAAACACACTCAGAACCGCAGAGACACCGACTATACTCGTATTTTGACCACGTGCAGCTACCACTTGTTGGGAAAAGCCCACGGTGCAATATCTGTTGTTTCAATTAACCAATTCGATTTTTTTTTTTTCAGTCAAAACGATTATATTATATTATAACTTTTTCCACCAAGTTAATCTCGGCGGGAGTACTTTAACAAAACCTTGGTTTCCATGAAAACGGTTTCAATTGGAAATGTTAATAGTTCAGTTATTAGATTTATGTTCTGATAATAGAACCCGACAGCTTCATTATCATCAATAACTCTATGAATTGGAACTGAGCCCCATAATCCCCATCGCATGGATAATTGACTCACCCTTCATTAGGGTAATATCCTATTCTGAAATCTAAGTATCGAATTCCGAAGACCAGTTGAGTCCACACATTCCTGTCTTGATTCAATACATAATCTGCAAGGAAAGCTGGCACGCCTGAAAATGATCCTGAATTGTGCGTTCCGGGAATGAGCATCGAAGTTATTTTCAAATCACCAATGGTTTTACTGAAAAACAAAATGAAGCAGTGGTATCAAATTAATGACATTGAGATTTATGTTAATATTGTCATGTTTGAGTAAACGAGATAATTTTGTAAGGCTGATCAAACATACGCGACCCTCATAAGAATTACAAGAAACCGTATCGTCTTTATCAGACAATACTTCCCAAGTAGTACCATATCCTGGACCAAGAGCGCGTCACTTTACAAGGCGATTTTACCATATTGAATCCCGAAAGGATTTTTCCAAGTTCCAAGGTCAGCCAGCAAATGGGGTCTCTTGTTGTCTAGGTTGCCTCATGCAGGCAAAGTGAACCAATAGAAGTCGTTGGCTCCGGAACTTTAGTCTGAGGGCTGCGAGAACCTACTGGAGGCAATGCGTTTTGTTGAACTAGAAAAATCAGTTGAAGTCCGAGGTGAATCTTCTGTTAGAGTGAGCATCCGAATTACAAAAAATTCTAGACTCGACTTAACCCGAACAATGTCAATCTCGTTGCCAACACTATAAACAAAAAATACCAGACATGCAGTGTTCAACAATGAAATTCCTATGATTTGTTTGCGTTTCAAAGAAGGGTGACTTTTTTGAAAAAATTATAATTTTTTCCGTCAAAGAGTGCTGAAACCAAGTGAATAAAGTCGTATGTGGTGTTCTGATTGAAAAAAAAAACAATCTTTATATATTTTCAAAACAAAAATTAAGTCTGTCAAATGGTTTCATAACAAAATGGTCCAACATCTGCGAAAATAGTAGTGACCAACAAAAATTTTATTTGGATCTTTTGTTCAGGACAACGAAAGTTGCAAACAATTTTTTTGAAATTCGAATGCTCAGTCTAACCGATGATCTACCAATTCCGATAGCTGAAAACAGCAAGTTGAAACATTGAATTCAGTGGAGGCAAGTGAGGTTGAGTAAAGTTCATACGTAATTATGGTGAAGATGAAGACGTAGGGTTGCATTTTGAGTTAGATATTGCCATTTTCAAGTCTATTCACTTTCATTATACGTACAACATGGATCTTAAATTCGTTGAAAATGAGCACATGTAGGTGAAAAAATAGTTTGAAATTGGTTTGTCCGTTAACCATCTGTATGATGCATGTTCAGTGAATGTTATGGTATAGATCTTATGGACCGTTGATGGACGTAGGGCTTCGCGAGACCAAGACAGATCAGTCTTGGTCTTGGTCTCGAAAAATAAATGTAGTCATGATGTTTCAAGACCAAGACGAGACTAGCTCAGTCTTGGACTTGGTCTTGTTAGTCTTGATAGTCTTGATAGTGATAGTTTGGTCTTGTATCAAAATGCGACTAAATACCTTTTGTATTAAACTACTACTTATTTGTTGTAAACTGTAATACTGAAATTCAAAAATGTATTCTCGATTCTGAATGAACAAAAATTGAAAACCTACCACATGAAAAATAATTAAGTTCATTATTTTGTTTTCGAGATCAAGACCGAGACCCTTGGGAGAGAGTATCGATCTTGGTCTTGGTCTCGAAAGTCAAGTCTAAGTCTTGGTCTTGTATCAAGACAAAGACTAGTCTCTTGGTTATCAAGACAAAGACTAGTCTCTTGGTTTCGTGAAGCCCTAGATGGACGTCCAGTTATCAAAAACAAATGAAAATATGAATATTCGTTAATATGAATATATTTTAACATATATATCCATAACAAAACAATTAGAATAAAATTAAAATCGACTCTTGCTGACACTTTTAAAAACATGTATATGATATGAACAAAATATCAAAGAAGATAATATTATTAACTGAAATAGTTATTTATCTATCAAGGAAATTATCAGGCCCCTATAACCGATGGCAAAGTTTACGTCCCGAGAGCCTCTGGCCCGAGGGACAGCAATTGCCTAAAGTTATTGAGGCTCAATAATCCCCGTGGTACATAGATAATTTTTTTCCTGATCGATTTCAATAAAATTTTGTTCATTTTCAAAATGGAATAAATGTACCAATTGATAACCTTCCACGCTATATTTGACTCAGGTAACGTTGATTATAGGAGTTTTGTTGTTTGCTAAGTATTTTATTTGTTTATAAAGAGAACTTTGTTACCAAGCTATTCCAAAAATAATGGAGAATGAATCATTAATTCCATCTAAAAGTGAAGACCAATACAAGATATATCTGGAGTGGCTGACACGGAAAAATTTTATGCCAAAAGATGCCACTGAAACTGTATTTCTGTCATATTTTCAAGAACTGGTAAGGTATTTTCTATGTTTTTCGGTAGATTTGACAGTAATTGTGTTCATTCGTTGCAGTCAGAAACGTATAGTCTGAATTCCTTAGAGACTAAATGGTCAATGCTAAAATCGATGGTGACTATACGTGAGAAACGTGAGAAAAGTTCTCCGATCAACTAACACAACCTAGATGAGTAATACTCAAAGAGAACTGAAGATAACATCTTTTCATAATGTTATCCCTCAAATCATGACATTATTGCCATGTCGCTATAAGGCTACAATAAGCACGTCAGCTAGATTTTAATATCTGTCGTGTAGATTCATGGCAACGAAAACACAATAATACTGTTTTAGATGAAATATATAACAATAAGAAGGCAATTGAAAAGTTCATTGCAGCTTGTTGTGAGCATGCAAAAACGATAGTATTTCCATCGCCGAACGGATATAGTCTTGTCAGTACGACAACGCTGCATTTTATATTTGACAGAACAATCATTTGAAGCTACCAGTGTCGTAACTATCGAGAAAGGGAAACCAAATTGGAGAAAAATGAATGAATTATGAAAAAACATGTCAATTAGAGCATCGGCTGTTCTCAAAATCCTGTGGAGATTATTTCATCATAATTTTAGGTTTCCATTCCATATCGGGTTTATGAACCTCAATATTTCTGTTAACAACGCACGACACTGCTGTTGGGGGAAAGATGTCCCTTACACACAAATCTTAATGCGTGTGCGGCGAGTTACTCATCTAGGTTATGTTATTAGAGGCTTACTAGAAGCTTTTTTGAAACGGAAGAGTGAGAGTTATAAGTCGAAAAAATCAGCCGTCTTATTTCCTGAAGATGTCATCAGATTTCTTAAGAACGCTCCCAATGAAATTCATTTATTGCATAAGGTAATTTTTTCTTATTTTCCTTTTTGTGTCTATTCATTTCTTTGTTTTGTTCTGGGCTGTTTTGAGTATAGGTTATTTTGGAGAATGCAGAAGTCAGGAACTCATGCATATGAAGATATCAGATATAGAGGACCAGGATTCCGTTATGGTAGTGAACGTACCGGAAAGTAAAACTGGTTACACTGGTTTTTTAATAGAAAAAACATCACTATTTTCGTCTCAATCATCATAATTGCCTAACAAACAGCTCACAAATAATATAAATACCTTTGTTCTGTACCTATTATCGCTCATCCACGTAGGTTGAATAGCTAGACATTGCGAATCTATGGTCACGTTGTCAGTAATCGATGATATCCAGTATGGGAAACAGTGTGGACCAGGATCGGCTTGGATAGAGAGTTCATTGTACTCCCAACCACCTGGAAGCCACGGTTGTCGGAATTTCACTTTTGTCGTGTAAACTCCACTCGGGTAATCGGAGTATTTTATCATCAATAAAACTCCATGATCATCCTAGAATGAAAATTGTATTTAGGTTCTAATCCATTGAAGAACTCAAATAATAGTGACGTTATGTAACTATCTGGGCTGAGTGTTCGGAAGTGGAAAGAAAATATATGTCTTGAATAACTTCATGTGTGGTATACTTCAAAATTGCTGATGCATCTATCTATATACACAATAAATCCTAATAGAATTTCATCCATGGTTGACGAAAAGTTGTTGTTCCACAAATGCAAAATGAAGTAGTAGGTGCAGAAAAAAATCAATTAAAGAATTTACTATGAGTCCAATGAGAAGTACAACTGAATAACAAGGCAATAATTTCTGACACGAAGCAAATTACCAAACCAGCAAAAAGTTCTGGCTGTTTCAATACTGAAAAATTACTAAACATTATTCAAACATTGAAGATTTGGAAATAAGAAAGAAACACATTTCATAATTTCCAACTTACATCTCTGTCCCGTACATTTCTATGCGAAAGTACTAAATACTTTGGAATCGTTTCGCCATTATTGCAATCAGTTATCCAATTCATTTCTAGGAAGTTGTCTCGAAGTGAAGATACGGTTAAGTGAACTTGTCCACATTGAGAGATACCTGCAAAAAAAATTTATATTTCATTCACCCAAAGTGACGGGCATTTCAATCCCACTGAAGGATGGATGAAAAACCACCGTAAAAGTTTTGTTATTGTTATTTCCGTCAACCAGCTGCACAACCTTAAGAGTACAACCCTCAAAAGTCTTCAAAAAACTTGTCCGAGCTAGGGAAGACACAGCCCTTACCTTTTAACGTGTGATGCCATGCACGAGACCGATGACCATGCTGGGAATCGAACCCATGATCCTTAGCTTAAGGGACAAGCGCTCTACCATCATGACCATCACGGCCCATTGCAAAGCAAATGATATCAAAATTTTGACCCTTTCTAACAAATTCACGAAGGCATATACAAATTCAAAAAAAAAATTATTCAATCAATCGAACTTTCTTCATAATAACCAAATAAATGTCAAATTATTAAAAAAGACAAGTATTTTTTGAAATGATTGAAGAACAATTGTAAAGCATGTAAGTATATATTTACATAGGATTGAAATCTTGGGATTTTAGAAATATACCATTGTTGCTGGTAGTAAATTTGGTAGGCTAGCGAATATTCATGTATTTTATCATATCTCGTTTTGACAATCTTTTTCTTCTCCAAGACATTCTCACAGATCACGTTTTATGTGAGAAATTAATGTGAATAAACTATAGGAATAACTATAGTTCAGCTGTATTATTTCAATAAATACATTATTAGTAAAAGACAATCAGTCGGTTGGCAAATACATTACAGTGCTTTACAGATAGATCACCTAGATACTTTTCACAAAGAATAGTTCTTTGATGACTTTGATTTATTTTTCCTGGATTGCAACACATGTTTAGTGAAATTTTAGTTGCTGGAACATAGAAACCTATGTAACGAATTGGAGATATCCTAATTTCATATACTCTCGATAATCTCTGAACCCACTCACTATGGACAATCTTCTGCCAAAATTATCGACCTCATAACCTCGTCTGAGGCAATTCCTGTCGAAAACACCTGTGTTACCAATTCGTCAAATCTTTCGAACCACTCTCGGATAAACCCTCATTATACACCTTCCGCGACTTCAATTCCTTCGACAAGAACAAGGTTGATGAAGACGAAAGGATATTACTATTATTATTCATTATTCAGAGAATATTGTTGAAAAAAATAAGCTTATATTCATTTCGGAATGATCTTCTTCACCTTATTAGGTATGCAAACAATTACATTTAATTTTGGTTATAGATTTTGCAAACTGTGAAAAATGATTTTTTTATATCATGGTCTATAAAATTGCTTCAGTTGACAGCCGACAGTGCTCTTGTTAGGTTCCACTAAGACCAAGGCCCATGAACTTTTGCTCTTTTTTAATGTCTACTCTTGATAAATTTCCGTATCAAAAATCAAGTGAATCTGTGAAGCCATGTCATCATAAAAATAAACACTAAAACAATTACGTATCTGTGCGGATTTCCCCAATGAAAACAGGTCAATCAAATGTTTGCTATTTATTTAACCAATAATCACAATGACTCAACTACTTTCCACATTCTGTATAATGCACACATAAAAATATAATGATTATAATGAATAGTTTTTGTACCAACAAAGGAATATAATCAAAAATACAAAAAAAAGTTGCTCAGCGAAGTTAAAACTCTACAATCAGTCCGAACTAGCCCACTTTCATAACGGGTATTGACCGGGAGATGGTGACACAAAATATTAGATCATTTGTACCAGTATGGCGGTTCTTTCGGGGTCTAATTACGGAATGACAAAAAAGAAAATGATGGTCATAGCGCTGGTACCGGCGGCCCAATCGCGTGGGCGTTAATCGAACGTGTCGGTAAATAACGAGTGTCGAACGATTTGTTCCACAAAAATGCTTGTATTTTCCGATAGTTGATAAAAAAAAAGTAGGCGGTAGCGTAATGCCATACTTCTCCGGTGTGACTTACAGCCCGCCATACCGACACGAATACATTAATTTAAAAACAAACAATTGAACCATTTGTACCAGGCTAATTTTTGCGCAGCTAATCATCGTCGAGAAGCCATTTACGGAAATCACCTTGCCATACGTTCCCGACGGTTCCCAATGGCCGCCATATCACCGCAAAGAAGTAATTTTTTATTATTTTTGCTAAACGATTTGTACCAGCCTAAAAATTTTTTTAACAGTTCTCTGTATGATCATGAATAGAAGTCTGATCATGCCATACTTGTGGAAGGTGGCGAATATGTACAATATTTTTTTTATTCTAAGATTTTATTCGTAATTCGAACGATTTGTACCAGTATGGCGCCACTTTTTCCCTCTACTAGAAGTATTGCAAATATAATAATGGTCACAATGTATCATATAATTTCCAAAAATCCAAATGCCATACTGGTACAAATCGTCAAAATTTAATTTTTTTTTAACATCTTGGCTTGAGTCCGAAAGTCGTCCGCCCCATTGTTACAATCTGGAATTTTTCTTTTGGTAGAATTACATCCAAACGAACAGAATACAATGATTCCATAATGTAAAAAATGATTTTCTGTATTTTACATCGTATTTTCAAAACGTGTCGAATAAATAAGTTTTTCAAGTATGACAGCACTTTTTCCCCCTACTAGACGTATGGAAAATATAATAACGGTCATATTTTATCAATTACTTTCCAAAAATTCAAATGCAATACTGGTACAAATCGTTTGGCAAAAAAAAAAAAAATTACACACTTGCGGTGGTGTGGCGGCCATTGGGAACCGTCGGAAACGTATGGCAAGGTGATTTCCGTGAATGGCGACTCGACGATGATTAGCTGCGCAAAAGTTAGCTGGTACAAATGGTTGTATTGTTTGTTTTTAAATTAATGTATATTCGTGTCGGTATGGCGGGCTGTAAGTCACACCGGAGAAGTATGGCATTACGCTACCGCCTAATTTTTTTTTTTATCAACTATCGGAAAATACAAGCATTTTTGTGGAACAAATCGTTCGACACTCGTTATTTACCGACACGTTCGATTAACGCCCACGCGATTGGGCCGCCGGTACCAGCGCTATGACCATCATTTTCTTTTTTGTCATTTCGTAGTTAGACCCCGGAAGAACCGCCATACTGGTACAAATGAACTCTAATATTTTGTGTCGCCATCTCCCGGTCTATACAGACTTTTCAAAAAATAGAAACTATCCTAAGCACCGAAACAACGTCAATTTCCCTCGACGCGCAACAACAGCAAAGTTGGCATCCTCAGTAGCTCAAAAAGCGTACTAACTACTAATGCTATTTTGATTTCATTTATACCACTTATATAAGTCGCTGATTGCACTCTAGTACCTGAATTAAATTGTGTAACTACATCAGTTACTCAATTCAAATTTAGGTGCTAGCTATATTCTTCCTTCTCCCAATGTTTTGGATTCAATGACAATATTCTTCAAAATGAACGACTAATGCTTTCTTTACTACTACTGCGAAGTCGAAAAAGGCGCTGTATAATATTGGGCCCTTATCCGTATTCATA
Source organism: Chrysolina americana (assembly GCA_958502065.1). Classification (NCBI taxonomy): domain Eukaryota; kingdom Metazoa; phylum Arthropoda; class Insecta; order Coleoptera; family Chrysomelidae; genus Chrysolina; species Chrysolina americana. Next base: position 84,333,458 of record OY293413.1, read on the forward strand.
CTTGTGTCATCAAATCGGTGGTCGTCCAAAGCATGTTGGGCCGAACTCGATTTTTTTGATCTGGATAAACGGCAATGAGCAATGTGATCTTTGAACCGTACTTTCATGGCCCTTCTAGTTTGACTCACATACTTCTCGCAGTCCTCGCAGCTAGTTTCAGGTATCCCCAACTCTTCTTCTGTCTTACCTTCAGGAGTACCCATGATCATTTCCCTGTGATGATTTTCAATGACTTTTGACGTGGTTCAAACCAACCGTAGTGAGCCGATCAATTCGCTTTATCTTTTGGTGCCGAAGCGCACCAACTCAAGCCTCAGTGTTTCGCTGGTTTTCCGAATTCAATTCACTTCGATACAGGACGAATTTCTCGATACATGACGAATTTCTCGATACATGACGAATTTCGTGAATGTCTTCCAAAATCGACTGTTGTACCAGGGAACATCAGTAAACTGATATTGCAAAGTCGTTATGTGACATATCGTGAGATTGGGAATTAGTTCTACTAGCATACATTCGATTTGAATAAACATTTCGCGGTCAAAAAAATTTGTTCGCGTTGAATTCCGCATGATTTGACAATCGCCTAAAAAACCAAATGTCGATTGGTATACAGAAATGTTGAAACAATTCGATCGCACTACTTCGAAAGACGTCTATTAGATCTTGATGGGCAACAAATCATGGATCTATGCAATGATTCCAAAACAATCGACTGCCAAAACCAACAAAAGTTTTTCGCGCACGAAGCACTTCGAAACAAATGGTCGCCTGTTTAGGAGTAACGTAGAAACAAAATCGTATTTGAGCAGTCAAAATATCGAACTGATGGGTCATTCGCCGTACAGTTCTTGTATTGGCAGCCAATAATTTCTTCTTATTTCCGCAGATCAAAAATAAATTGCGGAATCAACGTATTTGGACACCTGAAGAAGCGGTCAAATCACATGCTTTGGAGGTACCTTTATCAGCATGGAAAAAAATGTTCTTGTTATTATTACAGGGTAGGCAATTGAAACGAAATTTTTAAGTATTCATTGAAAAACAAGGGAAACTGGATTTTTTTAAAAATAATGTTTATGTTGTCGTTCCCAAGCTGGTGGAGTGAACAGTTACTACATTAAGACCTATTTTGACGTAGAAATATGTTTCTTGAGAGATGTCACTTGACTTTCAAGATTCCTTAAAAAGGTGCTTCCATAGCGAGATATTATTCAAATCCACTTTATCTTTGATAATTTCAAGATGGAATTGATGGGGGTAGGCGCGATTGCTGCGACAAAGCCTATTACTTTGATGTTCAACAGTGAACTTCTAGACATATCAGTTGACACGTTTCAGGATTTTATGAACAAAATGGGATTTTCGTAGTTAGCATATGGTGGCTTTTGATTGAAAACTGCTAAAAACTTTGTCACAAAATGTATAGCGACAAATGCAAAATTGGAAGGCTTCCCAGATGAAGTACTAATGAAACCCACTTCCTATATTTGAAAATTTCATGATGGGGGTTATTGAGTGCCATTTTGGTGTCAAAATTCGTTTTCCTGAATAGATCGGTAATCGTGTTTCAGAATTTCAAACAAAACCACTAACGGAGATGCTTGTTTCAAATGGTAGTGTGTAGTCACATCCACAGATACTGACTGAAGTGCCAAGACGTGTATGACGAAAAGGTCAAGGTAATGATCCCAAATAGAATATCTCTCTTGCACCTTTGAGAAGGTTAATGAGTTATTTTGCTATATCAACAAAATTCGTCATGGAATAATCATGTGGGGTTTGTTAGTTCGCCTCAGCTCTAGAGTATTGAACAAAGAGATTTTTACGTCAATAATTCCTCATCATCCACATCAAAACCTTCATTTTTCATGATACTAGCAAGAAATCGTCATCTTTCTCATTCGCCCCCGAAGATGAAACACGATTTTATATTGCGTCCCGTTTTGAGAAAAGTATAGTCATTATTCAAATTTCTAATTTGGGTCTAGAGAAATCGAAATCTGTTAATCAATGAAACGGGTGAAGAATTGTAAGCATGAATTTCACGTTACTGATCAATACAATACAAGATGCTTTTTAAGACTATATTTCTATTTCAATGGGATATGAAAATAATGAACAAAAGAATAGCGAACCATTTTCTCTTACCCCTATAACACGAAATCCCGCAAAGGCAGCAGAAAATAAACCAACACCCAATTAACAAATTGAACTCCAACATCGTTTGACGTCCAATCATGACCAATTACAACTGAATTAAGAACATGTCGGTTTGGATTTTATCATCATTTTTGATGGCGTGCATACGAAATAGTCGATGTTGTTATCATAAAACGATTGTAAACAGCGATATATAAACAAAAACTCTATCCGCACACCGTTACTCTCAATTTGATACTGGTGTAATCAACATGTGCAAAGACGCGTATGAAATACGTCGCACCTTCGTACCCACATTTCAAACTACGTTACGAGGGATTGTCAAAATCATCGTCTATATTTCAATGACGGTTTTCCCCCTATGCATCTATGAAGTTTGTGAAGATTGAATCGTTCCCGTGTATTTTGTACAATTTATTAAAGTGATTCGGAAACTTTGTTTAAGTGAATAAATAATGTCAAGAACTCTAAAACCGTTGAGCAGAATATAAACAAAATCATCGGTTCATAAAGCACTCAAAATAATGACTTCCTTGAGAAACGTTGAAAAGTCTTTCAGACGTAATTCAATATACGTCGAGGTAATAGCAAGAAATGTCATCTACTAGTTTCAATGAAATTCTTTCTAGTTCATGTTGAGAACCTTGTTGGTGTTTTATCTATGGAAGGGTAGGGGAGACCGTGATTTTTTACATACAGGCGCTTCTATTATTGTTATAGTTTTAGCCGAATCCATAGTACCACTGTTTCCCGTAATGAAGGCAACTTTCCCCCTCCTCTGTCAGCGACAGTTTGATAAAAATAAGGTTATTCAAGAGATTTTTTTTTAATTTTAATTGCACGAGAGGTTTGCATTTCATCGGGTAAATTTGGGTTGTTAAATGAAAAACTGTTGACTAACAAAAACTTGGTCAAATTGGCTGAAATTTTATAATGTTATAGTGGGATGGGTAATTAGGAAAATGTGCGAGTTTAAATGATTTTGTATGTGGCGTTTCTAAGATATAATTCAGGATGAAAATGTATTTATCGGAACTCGTTAACATGACCTATTAGGATATTATTAATGAAAGTACTTATATTAGGATGTATATGAGGCATAGTCAAAAAAACATTAACATTAACACTAGTCCTGAACCAACAATTTATATTTTGGTAGAATATTATAGTTTCAGTCTATTCTAGGCGATAAAAACATGTTTTGTTTCTTGATGACTCTCTCTGAAATATGATTTTTTTAATATTTTGGATTATACCCTTATACTGAAAACAATTGACAGATCGTTTTTGAATACAAAAAAAAAATCTGTTGCCACTGTTGATTGAACAAAAGGTAAGTACATTCTCTGGCGAATTAAAATAGTTGTTCAATATTACCTTTCTTTAGATACAGGGAGCGTTTAATTTTTTTTAAGGTCACTTACAACGTTTTTATACAATATCTCAAAAACTGTTCGGTCAATTTGGAACTAATAATTGTACTCTCACTATTATGAAACTGTTTACTATTGAATATGAAAGTTTGATCAACTTTGTATGTTGCGTTTCAAAGACACGCATTTTTAAAGTTTACGGTATTACGATATAAATGGGGTTGCTATTATTGATTGCACTGGACTTTAAAAATGCATATTTTAGAAATGCATACAAAGTTGACCAAACTTTCATATTCAATAGTCAACACTTTTATGATAGTGAGAGTAAAATTAGGTCCGTTTTTGAGATGTTGAATAAAAACATTGTAAGTGACCTAGAAAAAAATTAAACACTCCCTGTATCTACATAGTTTTACATAGCTTTGTCGACATATTATCTCTTTCATCATGTTGTACTAGTAGGGAAGGACAGCATTTCGTTCTGATATTGAAAATAATCACTTAGTACAGATTTTTATTTATCAATTTTCTTCCAACACGATTGGGTGATTAAATAGAAGCGATAACTATAGAACTCACGCAAAAAACGCAAAATGCAGCCAACACACATTAAAATACCAACCCGGATGAGTTATCCAGTATTATGGTAAATTTATATCAACAAATCCCAAATTCAAAAATTATGCGACGAGAAAGTGTAAAAGTCGAATAGCTTGGGTATAATCAGAGCAAAACTTTATTATTATACAGGGTGACATAATTAAATGCTGATCCTAAAGCGCGATAAGTCTTAGATTATTTAAAGAAAAATTATCCATGTAAAATATAGCTCTTCAACCTTTTATTTCTGAGATACAGGGTGTTGAAATTCAAGAAAAATAAGAACTATACGCCACTGTGTTTTACTTTTCAAATAAATATTATTTTTACAACTGTCCTCTATTTTCTCATGAAAATGTTCCCTTGATATTTTTTGTCAGAGAGACAGTTTTCAATAATACAATAAAATCATAATTCTATTTTCACAGAAAAATGTAAACAATTATAGTAAATATCTAAAGCAAAATTTCACTTATGGCATTTACAGTTTTTTTATTGCTTTGTGTTTTAGTGGTACTCGTATGTTTTTCAGGTACTCAGATTCACTAATTTACGAAGGTAATTACTGGTGGACATTATTATATTTAGTTGTTGCATGAAGGTGACGAACTTTTCACCGAGTGTGTCCAGATGGAACAAACACATTTACATTTAATTTTCCCAACTTCCTGCCAGAGAATCAGAGTGGTTTGTTTGTCTCATTAATAATTTATTGCAAATCGAAAGAATGTTTAGTAGTTTAGTCGATGGAAGGCAGAAGGCGGGTCAGATGAAAACGGAAATAGTAGAAAAGAGTTCACCAAGAATTGAATATCTATATGTATTGCTTTGATTGCGTCTAGTTAATTTGTTTCTGAATACTGCCGTTCTTAGCAAAAATGCCGTATCTACAAAATGAATATTGAGATATCGGATTCTGTAGGTTTGAAAACTTATAAATTTGGCGTTTTACCAAGCAAAAATGATGTGTACTCCCTGTTTATGTTAGTAGAAGTTAGTAGTTGATGGGTTGGCTGCTACTGCTACTGGTCAGGCAAGTAGGCCCCTATGGGCCCTTTTTGCCATCCCCGAATCTCCTCATCAATGATATGCTCAAGTGTGCTCCTGATCTCATAGTATGTATATGTGTGGTGTATTGGTGCTTGTAGATCGAGTTCCTTCAAACCGCCAACTCGTGAAACCTATGGTAGGGGTGGTTCTCGGCCGGGCGGTGCGAGTTCCTTCCTTCCAGCTCCTCATGAAAGTCCTGGTAGGGCTGGTTCCCAGCCGGACGGTGCGGCGGCCACTGGCGATTCAGTCAACAGCTACCAGTTCCGCAGCTCCTGATCCGAGGCCCCTCCTCGACTCCCACTGGAGACAAGTTTAGAAGTTCTCGCATCCCCCTGTAGTGTATAAATGTTTGTTTTCGGTGTCGAAAGAATCATGTGTGTGTTTGGCGTCGGTGCACGGTGAGCTAGGAACCCACCGATCGCTACTCCTGTTGGCTGCGGCGCCTCAGCAACCCCTAGAGTCCGCTTCACTCTCATTGGCCGTCATGATAGATCATGCCCTTGCCCAGGATTCTACAGAGACTTGTTATCGAGGATAATACCGTAAGTGCTTTGAAAATTACAGATAATTCTGAAAAAACATGTTTTTTAAAAACTGCACGGGTTTATTTTTTCGTCGTTTTAATGTATAAATTATCCGAATTCAAAGGAAGAAGACAATTTTTTGAAACAACGAAAAAATAAGCGAGATCAATTGTTGAAAAAAAATGTATTCCAGAATTTTTTGGTTGATTTTTAAAGCACGAAAATTTCAAGAATACAGAAAGATTCATATAATTCATTGTTAAAATTGATACCACAATTATTGTCAGCATGTCCTGTCATTCATCAGTAATTTCAGTTGCATTGTCTCCTAGCGCGCTGAATTACATCGATAATATATTATATTACATAGTAGTTGGATTATTAGCACTGCAATTCAGCGATAATTCCACACCTCTTACGGACATTTCAACACATGAGTGAAATTTTCAAAAAATATTTTTTGTAACACGCAGTCGGTCTCGTGAACAAAAATCCCAATGAAATTTTTGGCGATCTCAAGTAATTTCGGAGATAGGGGCCTATTTTTCGGTAATGAATGGCATTGTCTAGCACAAATTCTACCCCAAAAAAAACTATTTCTTCCTTCTTCACATGGGCACAATGTACACAACCTAATTCACTCGTTTCAGACTTTATTTTAAACGGCACTGTTTATCCAAAAATTCAACCTTCTATTAAAACCATCAAAAACAAAAAATCTATGTAGACTGTTTGGTGAATTTGTTCATATCAGGTTGCTAACTTTGATCTTTGTATATTTGCACGCCAAACTTTTCCAGCCATTGATTCAACATAAATTATAAATTATTCACTCACATTTTATCCCAGCCACTAACTTAACATGAATAAAATTCATTAACCATTTTGCTTAGATTTGTTGTTTGTTTGGTCATAAAAAAGGAGATATTTCACAAAAAGGGCCGAATTCCATAAAGAAAATGTGTAAAACAGGTCATTTTGGACGTTTACATTCTATGCCAGTCCTCACTCAAAAATAGGCCCATCTATACCTCCGAAATTACTTGAACAATTTCATTTATATTTTTTGTTCAGGAGACAAACTAGGTATGATTGATCATTGTAATATCGGGAAGATTAAAATGGCCAGGCTGTTGCATGCAAACTAAGTTAAAATTTCGGTTTTGTTGCGCGTAGTCTCTATTTCTTGAATTTCATTCACAGCAAAGATTCCAAATGGTCACTTATTTGACTGGTTGTACTCTAGAAAGATCGGTAGAATTCCATTAGATTCACTAGCTCTGTTGATTTTGAATTGACTGATGTGAACAGAAGTGATATTCTGGGGTCGTTTTCCCAATGAATCCAGGGTAGCATTTGCACCCTTGTTCGAAGGAGGAGAAATCAAATCACAAAATAGTCTTATGCATCTTTTAATATTATACAATCGATGGGTTTATACATATATAAATAAAAAAAGGTAACCTTAACTAAAGAAAATCTGTACAAATGAGGTAGAACATAATCAGTCCTGTGTTACGTAGGGCAATCATTCTTTGGGTCAATATATGTGCTAGGAAAAGAAAATATAGTGTTGTTTCTCACGTCTGCATATTTCAAAATCAGGAGTTCATTGAAGAGGCTAATATTCTATTTAAATCCAGAAAATTATCAATGAACATCAATCTATTAACATTTATAGTTAGTACTTAGAACTGTATGCGATTATGAGAAATTACAGCAAAGTTTCATACCCGTCAATCCATTCACGAACATTTTTGAATATCTTTCGGAAGTTTCAATATGAATTCACTTGATTTTGAGTGAAATTACCAATTATCTATCAAGCTTGAGTTTAAGTCTAAAAAGTATGGAAAATAATTTGAACAACAGCAATGTTTCCATTTCTACTCTTTTCAGTTTGTCCACTTTTCTTATTTTCGTGAAAAACAGCTAAAAATTTATTGAATACATTTCAGACTCCAAACAATCACTCTATTATTTAAAAAAAATTTGTTTGAGTTTTTTAAGACCAATTTTAAATCTGGAGATTTTTCTTGAATATTCGAAATATGAGGACTGAAAAAATAACAAAATCATTTTATTCAATGAAGGAATTAAATTAAATTTTCTTCTCTTCTTGAGAGCTAGTATGAATAGTTTTCGATCCGACTTGATGTACAAAAATATACAAATAACCTTAGAGACAAATGTATTTCTATCAATATAGTATATATACTTCGCGTAAAATAATATAAATACCTATAAAAATATTTTTGTTCGGGATAATAATAAATAATGAAATATGTTTTCGTTTGTCCTATCGACCTACTTATAAATATTGCTTAGTACGAATATTTTTTAATATGTTTTAATTAATATTTACAAATTGATATTTACAATGAAAAAATATTTGTTTTGAACCACTTATATACACAATCACTGGAAGACGAGAAAGTTTGCCAAAAATTTCGTCAGAATACAGGTATATTTTCGAAAATATTTCATTAACTCAACACATAATATAATGCCCGATAATGAAATTATGTAAGATACTTAAGTTAGCAATAATTGCCTAGGAGAAATTCTTACATAAATCCATTATAAAACATATATACATGACTCATTGTTTCATTAGTTATAACATTAGTGAACACTTCTGAGGTCGTGATAGAGCAAGAGTTGAGGACAGTGTTTTCGCTTTCGTAAACACAGCTAGACTGCATCTTCAATGAATAATATAGTTTGAAACCAGCTAGGACCCAGTCCCCCTAATTTATTTATTTGTTTTGTTAACACACACCACATATGAGGAGCAGACATCCAAAATGAGTTTTGTCCAATTAGGCTCATTCATTTTAAAATTACTGGACTGTCTATCAAAAGGAGATATTTGGCAACAAAGCAATATTAAAGGACATATTTTTTGCAATATTTCCGGTTTCTCAAATTTCACCGAAACGTACTTATTCGATTCTTCATAGTAAACTTTCTCATTTCCTGCAAATTATGCCATTTGGACAAAACGCATTTCGGTAGTCTGCTCCTCATATGAACTATTATTACCAGTGAAATTTCAACATCTTTTCAATTCCATAACAAATTCAATGTTTCCAAAAGCTCGGATGAAAATAATACACCAATATGAAACATGACCCTTAGCATTTGAAGTTAAATCAGATTTAAAAGTGTCTTCGTAATATATGTTGGTGGTCATGAACATCGGAAAAAGTTAGAAATAAATCTGTTAATGCTTATCTATTGCTGAAGAAATATCTGAAACGGGTGAAAATACCCCAAATAGAAATCGAATAAATTATCTGCTACATCATTATTTCCGAGATTTTTCCTACCTCTCCTAGTTTGAAACCAACTTATCCACTGAGGTACAATCTAGTCACTAAACTCATTAAAAAAAACGCTTTGTGTCTGCTTATTATAGTCGAATTCAATACGAGAATACAGTGCAGGTCTTATCAAGAGACCAGACAGCGTTGCCTAACGTAGACGCCAGGACTACAATACCATGTCTTCAACCGCCTAAAACAACAGAAGCAAAACTCTGTTCGAGATAAACAATCAAATCTTTCAATGAAGAAATCGTCTGGCAACGCTGTCACTTCTTTCCTCATTTAAAAATGCATTGTCGGAAATGCCCACGCTGTATTCTAGTGTTGAATTTGACTGCGGTATGGATAACTCTCAGAATTGTCCAGTTTCTGGAAGACTCAATTTTCCAAAGAAACAAATCAGTTAGTCGACTGTTGTGTAAGGAGATTCAAGAGTTCAGATTGGTCCATGTTGTCCAACGTTTCAATATCTATACCCAGCGCTTCGGCAACATTATTCAAGTCAAGTCCGAATGACTGGAGCAACTTTTTGAAATCCAATTCTTCCCCAGTGAAGGGATCGTGCAGTTTGGGGCACGAATGGTTGCACTGGGGCCAAGAACACCTCTCTAGATGTCTGTGGGAACAATGGCGCTTCTTTGGCTTCTTCTGATTCTGCACAACGGATCTAGACGCTCGTGTTTCACCAGAACGTAGTCGGTTTGATGAGAGTACCTTGGTATCTTCATTGAGTTTTGGATGGGAATGACCTGAAACAAATGAAAAAGGTTAGACATTGCTATGGTAAACGACGTCGTTCTAATATTTGTCTAATTAAATCTATGGAAGGATTAATTCACCTAAATCCTTTGCTCGAAATGTATTCAATGTCGAAAAGAAGGAGCAGTTCATAGCATGTATGATGAATGATCTAGGTCAAGACACTATTGGAAAACTACAACCGGAAGAGATCAAATGACTGCACCAGTCAGAGTAAAAACAAACTCAGAATACTAACAGGAAATCTGATAGGGCCCTAGTGTTTTTCTCGGTATTGCGCACTAGGCCAAAAAGAGACTTTTAGTAAACCTACAGTATTCAAACAATTTTTCATTTATTTGGTGGTGCAATTGACGTTGTTAAATCTAGAGCAAATAGATACTGTCTATTCGATCGTCCCAAAGTAGCCCCTTATCTTAATGAAAACTTAAGAAATTCACTTCTTCGCAAGGGTTATGAAAGGGGTAAGTCCATTGATAGTTATGTCTCCTAAGATAGGAATTGATCATTGAATTATCTACACTGAAAATCAGTTGATTTCGGAAGAACCATTTGTTACATACTGGGGTACATCATTTACGTATTGAACAAAAAGAAGGGGTCCAAGTAGTGATCCTTGGGAAATATCCAATTGCACAGTATATGCTTTGCGTCATTACGGCAGTCATATGCGGGAAAGGTACTCATTCCGTACTTGTCACTTTTTCATGTAGTGGAATAACATATACGTAGGCATCCTTCAAACTGCTTACTCCTTATTAATTTGAGTAATCCCGAGATTAAAGTCGGGATCCCGAGAATACAGTCGTGATCCCAAGTTGAAGTCAGGGTTCCGACATAGAAGTCAGGTTTTAGAAATTGAAGTCAAGATTAACAAAAAAAAATTGACCTTTCAGCGGCTTTGTACGCTGGAGATCCGTCTTGGTCAGAAATTCATCGCTGCGTTTTCAAGAGTGTTAGTTTGATTTTCATGGTCAGAATGGCCGGTCAAAACAATCAAAATTTTTTCTTACTGAAAGATGAAGAGCAGTTCGATGAAGTTTTTAATAAAAGAAGAAGTTGATAGAGTTTGTCAGAGGCCTTCTCTACTATTTAAAGCACGAGCATTACATCTGTATCTTGATAAATCATTTAAGAGAGAACTTCCTCGAAAATGCGAGGACTCAGATGAAATTCAATAGATTGAAGGTTCTTTCTGATTGTCTTTGTTGATCATCGGCTGTACATAGATAGATAGATAATTTTATTGACCTAATGTTACATTTCAGGGTAAATGCTATAATTCAGTATAAATACATTGCACATAACTTCTGGAGAAGTTGTAGTGTGCCTGATTGGTAGATTTGAGTAGCAAGTAAGGTTTATAAAATCAAGTGAATTACCTATATCGTTATAAATGAAAAATACTTATTCCAAATATTTTTTTTAAGTAAAATTAATTATATTGTTTTGCATGAAGATACTTATCCTTAATTGACAGATTTAGATTATGTAAAGAGAATAACATTTAAAATAATATAAGTAAAATAATATTATACATAGTAAATACCAAAATATACAATATATATTTTGAGATGATTTAGTTGATGATTAAGAGGACCAGATCAGGGGTTTTTGGAGTGTATAATTTATTTATTTATTCATTTGTTTTTCTTTCTATTATTGACTCGATATTTCCTCTGTTATCAAGTATGAATTTTTTCGTTTTGTTGCAAAATAATTTGAAATTTCGTATACTTTTTAGGTCTTGGGGTAGATAATTGTGAATTTTTGGGCCTGTTATACTAATGAATTTTTGGAATAAAGATGTTTTTGTTTGGGGTGTTTTTATGTTGTCTCTTTTTTTGTGCTGTAATCGTGGTTATTTGAATTTTTCTCAATTTTATTTTTGTACATGAATTTGGAGACGTTGAAAACATATAGTCGTGTAGGTTCATGAATCTTTTGTCTGAGAAGAGCTGTGTTGAGAATCTTTTTGGTTTTGATAGTAGAACTTTCAAGATCCAATTTTGTGTATATGATAATACCGTAAGATAAAATAGATTCAACCAACGATTTGTATGCTTTTACGAGAATGTGGACTTATGCGGACATAAGCGGACATCATGACAATCTGACAGAATCAATTTTTTCAAGAAGTAGTCCATTTTTGACGCTGTTTTGTAGAGAACTGAAATGAAAGTGACGCTACCATATTCATGTGACGACGAATCGCAGTCTGTATCTTGTGAATCTTGATGACGTAGTAGCTCTTAATACAAACCAATGTTCCCATGTAGGTATTACCATCGGCGAAAGAGTCAGATTTGTTGTCGCACTCAACAGGTCATTGATTGCAACTAATACAGCTCAGAAGCTAGAACAGAACAGAGAATACCAGCATTGACAAAATTTACAGTATTGACAGCGGTATAAACATCAACATCAGTTTGATCACAAATGCTATCGAAAACTTGAGATACATCGAAATATGCAGAAGAAGACTCCACTTTTGAATTAAAAGGTGCTACGACTCCTGTTAACCACTCTCAGCGAAAACAGTATTGTCGATTGCTCATAAGGCCGAGGGGTTCAAGATATCACATAGGCTCGGTATCGACTACCTGGTAATAATAGGTAATAGATGATACTAAAACACTTCTTACCTTTGGTTTTATTATTTCTCCTCTTATTCTTATTCTTCCTGTTTTTTCGCCTTCTCTTGACCCTGACAACATTATCTTTGACATTTTCACCTCCAATATTGTCATTAGAAACGTTCGCGACCTCCGCTCTGTTGCTCTGCTTCTTCTTCCTCCTCAGCTTCTTGGGCTGATCGGCTACCATTTTTCCATTCTTCAATCGCTTCATCCTCTTCAACCTCTTGCTGCTCGTCCTTTGTTCCCAACAGTGGAGAGCCTCGGCTATGGATGTATCGTCGATTTTGACGCTTTGCCAATCCCTTCTCGTGAGCACCGCGTGGGATATGCATGAGGGGGCGAAAACGGCCGATACGTTCTCGAAACTGTGTCGCAACGCGTCCCCCATTTTGTGTATAAAGTCCCACTGCTGTTTTGAGACCGGAGCGCCTACGTTGTCCACGTCCATTTGGGCCTCATCGAATAACCATTGGAATACGAATAGTTCAGCTAAAATAAAAAAAAAATATCATTAAAAACATGTTTTGAAATTAAGGAAGGTTAAACTGCAGAAAAGTATACGAGCAAAGCGATTCTCACCTAGAAAAATCGTTACCATTTTGTGATATATCCTCACGGAGTTCAGTTACATGCATCCCTATGGATTCCCAGAGGTAGACGTTTCTGAATGCATAGTATCGACAAACTTTGAAGCGCTGTTTGGGTTAGTGCAGTTTGATCTGTTTCTAGATCACATCTTGCGGATAACATAGAACACCCGAACTTCGAGTATCCAGATGTTCGAATCTCTTCTACAGTGTAGAAAGAGCCGAGTAGGACGATTCGTGATACTTTTAATTCGAACAGAACGCTGGATTCCAGCCAGATGAGTTGCCAAACTATTTCAATTGGTAAATATCCAATTGTCTTGCAGTAAAAGTTGTTTAATTTTTGAATTCGGTTTTATGATTTTGTAGGAACCATGGAAGATTTGTAAAAATATTCTTCAAACAATAAGAAAATTCGAAATATACCGATACTCATCTAGCATTTATAGACCTCAAGAGTTCTACGATATCGTGTTATTGATGGTAGATGATTGAAATTTTCATGAGGATTAGTCTGAATTGTTTCTAAGTACATATTCGGACCCTTTCGGAAACTAGTTTAAGGCAGATACTTAGTATAATATTCTAGGCATTCTATTCCTTATGACATGCGGCCAGGGTTGCCATATAGGCAAGCAATCCAATTGTCGATCGCTTAAATTTCAGTTAGCATTGGACGCTGGTTCGAAACACGTTACAGAGGAATTATTTTTTCCTTTTTGTATTGGTATCGACATGCCTTGTTGGAAAGCAAGTGTGATGTGTGTTGTCTAAATGCCAATACTGACGCCTAATGCTGGCTTGTTATGCACACTGAACCATGGCATATGAAAATATCTAATTGTATTTGATTATTTCGTTTTTTAATTGACGAATGGCTTTTCCATCTGTACTCTTCCTGAGCATTTGACAGAGATTGTATTATTTGTATCCACCAAAAAATGTATTGCGGCTTAGATAAATTCATACTGAAAACGTGTTTTCCCCCATGGAGTATATAAGAATAAAATGAGCTGGTGTCATTTTGCGTGGTATTACGTATAGACGACCCTTCATCGTTAAACAAATCAAAATAATTGAGGAAATCAGAAAACTGTTGAATTGAAAAATAACTACAACTCACTGTTTAACGTGGGATACAGTCTGTATCCAAAATAGCACCTCCACGGTT